>JBBMOI010000009.1:17177500-17192500 GCA_038088405.1 Porites divaricata | reverse complement strand
ATTCTGTCGGTTTGTTATGTTCATTGACGTCAACCGTTTATTATTAATTCAGCTTGTAGTACCTCCGACTTTAGTTTTCAAATGACTCTTTTTACCCGTTTTTGTCACATTATTTTTGACCGACAAAAGCACCACACATTAGAGAGATTAAGATTCACGTTTACGCCAAACCGCAAACGTGAATTTGTACCACGTGACCAAGTTTTCCCCTTATTTTTCGTTTACTGTTTATTGCTTCTACACAAAAATAAGTAGTTTTATGCCAGTTTTGTCCACAAGAATCGTTCTGGACTGTTTTTATCTGCTTATTTTCTATTGTGAAAAATTTTCAACTGACGTTTGCCGTTTGCCGTATGCCGTAAACGTGAATCTTAATCTCTCTATTGACGTAATTGTAACCTACTTCGTCTAATCCGAACAAAGGTCGTGGAGAAAACAACGCGTTCACGCTTTACATCATCAAGCTTGCCGTGATATGAATAAATCATCCAAGATTCGGTTCTCCAATTAATGTCGTCGCTTCTCTGGAAACCGAGTTTTTTAGTTATGTTTATTTCATTCTACTGTTTTTCCTCAACGTTTACGGGTACGCACGTGCGAACCGTGCGCACAAGTAACTACACCCCTGTTTAGTCTCCTTAGCCCTGAGCGTTCCTTTCTTGCGGTTTTCGCGGGAGTTTAGGATGTGGTCCACCCAGTATTTCACGTCTCTTTTAAATGAGAGGCAGCACTTCTTGTTTACCGTTTCGTTTTTAGACAGCGCTTAGACTCTTAGCCTTTCATTTAATTTTGATCAGATTTTTATCATTTAGTTACTCAGTATACGTTCGATCCTGTCCTAGTAAACTTATATTTTTATACTTTAAGGGAGCTTAGTACCTATATTAATTTTTTCTTCGTTTGGTGTCGTCCAACAGACCCAGTTATTTGGCATTTTTTTAAAAAAGCAAGAAAAAGAAATGACAAGGTTTATTTTTTTGGATGTAGATTAATTCTTTAATCTAAAAAATTAGCATTATAACAGCATTTCGAGGCATAAAACGTTTGGTGGTGTATCCTTTCGCTTTTTACCCTTTTTGGGCCTTTTTTTATGAAATTGACCATCACATTTTTCGCCATATTGAGTTTGTGTCGATTTGGTGACCATGTCTTGTTGTTTTCATGCTCCACGGCAATGGTGCTGGTGTTTCAGGCCTTCTGTTCTCAGATTCCTTGTGATTTTTTTTCACCCCACCGACCGACCCACCCAAAACCAGGAAACCTACTCGACGTTAAACGAACGAAGAGGGGATGACCTAAGCCTTATGTTTTCTTTTTGGGCTTCCTCACCACATTGCTTCTGCGTATTTCTGCATACTTGTCTTTTGCTTTGTTTTGTTCTTTTTTGTCGGTAAAATAAACTGAAACTGCACAAAGACCCTCAATATTCCCTTTGGAGGTTCTCGAACGCGCATAAAAATAAAAAATAAAAACGCGATGATTTATTGACCACAAGGGCAATGGGGTGGGGTTAGGGTTCGTTACTGCGCTCCGGTTCACTCGTGGCTGTCAAATGGTCCCGAAATACAAAATGAAAAATGACTGTGGACAGACTATTCACGTCTAGACATCAAGCATCTTTTAAGATGGGACTTATCGCCTCTCCCTGTTCATGGAGCTGATTCAAGGTGCTGACGTTAATTTCATGATGCCCTGCATGTTGCCAGGACATGTTTCAAAAGGACCTTTCCACAGGCACGGAGTCCGCCGTCAGCTTGTCAGCCGTGCGAGAAATGATGTACTTCACAAAAACAAAGAGAAGTTATTTTCGATTTGCCCTGCCCCCTACCCCCAAAAGTCCCCTACAGGACCACTTCAAAGTACTCCCCATCCCCGGGCCCAGATGGCTGGACTTGTTGCTGTGGTTGCGCGGGGGATAGTAACAGGTCTACGTAATTGCACCATGCATCAATGACAGTTTAGCTCAATCAGAAGTCCCTTTTCCCTGACTAGTTCAAGGTGTGTGCACCTCCTTTAAGCTGTTGTTTTCGGTTCTTACTGAAATTTTTGATCTTGAGGAGATTCACAACTACAGGAGCAGGTTATGGGCTTTTTGCCTAGCCCTAATCCTATATCTGTTAGGCAAGAATTCGATAATCCTTCCATAATCATCCACTTTTTCACTGCGTGAATTGGGTATTTTTAGCTTATTTCGAGGAAATACTTTTTGCTTCAAATCCAGGTTGGGCTTTTAAACACATTTTTCAAGCCAAATGGTTTTTGCGCGAATCTGCTTACCCGAACTTTTCGTATAAAAAACAACAAATACCCGAAAAAAGCTCGTGTTGTTGGTGGTGGTGGCATATTTCCGATAAATTCAGTTCAATGTCACGAAGAAGAGTTCAGATCCGTGCCGTGCGCCTCTCGAGGCAAGCGTTCCGTCGAAATGCGAGCCCAAAAACACGTGGTAAGCGGTCAATCTGTGAAAAGTAACGTAATCTCCGTCGTTTGAGAGCAGCCGAAGATGCTCTTGCCGATACTTTCCTTGATGTTTTTATTTCCAGTATCTAGGAAACCCATGCTAAGGTAGGAAACATACACTCGTAGGCATTGTTCTGTCCGCTAAAGTCTAACTCCTGGACGCAGAAACGTTGTGCTTTTTGAAGTTTATTATTGTGCTTTGCCCTTTGACAACCTTACGTGACTCGTGCGTTTGGTAGCAGAAGATGGCTAAACTCTGCTTTTCTTGTCGGAAAACGGCTTTAAATTTTATCAGATCGTTCGATAAACACGTGTTGGTTTCTGATAGCCGATAACGTTAAATCACTGTTGCTCAAACTGATTTCTTATTGCATTTTTCTGAGTTTTAGCATCGGCCCGCCGAGTCTGGAAAGCTCAAATTTCAGAAAAGTACTACTTATATTTTTTGGCCTCAAAAATTTTCTTTTAACTTGCCCATGGTTTTGAAAACAGATTTTGAAAGGAGAGATAACGCTCTTTAACGTGGTATAAGGCTCGTTACTGAAATCGAGGTACCAGTCGACGATTTTGGGCTTTGAAATTTGCCATTTTTTCATTGAACGAAAACGTTCAAAATATTGAAAATAATGAAAAATCTCCAAAATATTACACTTTCATTCAAACTGAGTAATTCACCACTTAAAATGTGTGCAATTATGTACTCTTCTGAATAGGTTATTTGTTGTCCGCATTACAGTGGATTTAAATTTTAAAACGATTTTTTTGTGACACATGGTCTCGGGCCTGGAAAACCTGGTCCGAGAGCCGCGAAACCAATGACCCCCCCGTACGTGGAAAATAATTATCGGATCGAAGTAAAAGTTACATTTATGTTAATAGCTTACCTAGTGCTACTTTGTGAATTTTTTTGAGAATTTTCGATTTTTCACTTTTGTAGACCTTCGGTCGATATTTACTGACATCCGCTCTTAAAGTGGTTTAAATGACTGTGACTCCATTATGTAGAGTAAACGAGGAACTTTTGATTAGTTAGCTACAGCCTTTTCACTATTAAGTAATAATTTTGAACTGTAACAAATTGTTTTCCTATTACATTTTATTCAATTTTTACTCACATGTTTTGGATTCATCACTGATGAGTTTATAGCTCGTATAGTTACCTGCTGTTAGTGATTTCTTTAGTTCTTTAGTTGCCTTTTTTTTTTTTTGTAAAGTAAGGTGTTGCCAAATGAACAACGTGATTGACGGATTTCACGTCGCGTTTACTCTCTCCGGAGTAAGAATACGCAAAACGTTTGCTACAAATTTCTTCTACGGTAAATTTTTGGACCATTTATAAACTTTTTATACAGTACAACATTTCATTTCAAGCAGTTTATTAAATATTAAGCAGTACAACAAAAGCCAAAAAAAGTGATTTGTAGAATTTTAAATATTATTAATTTTCTTCTTATTCCGGAATACAGTCAATCGAACCGGCCTGTAAAATTAAATATACTTGGCTCATCATCTTGTGTGCTGTGCAACAAATTACAGTAATGAAATAAAAAGGCCTATTACATTAGTCGATTATTTAAAAAGGAATATGACTTTTCATCTTTTATATGGCGGACCTTGTGAAAGATGGCTATGAAAGTGGCTCAGCCCGATTCAGCCTCTTGTAGTCTTAACTAAAACATGAATATGAATAATGCTATAATATACAATTTTTATTATCAGTGTTTTAAATTAAGTTGAAAAAATGCTACAATAATAAGAGTGCAGTTATTATTTTGCAGTTGTCCCACATTAGAAACTTCATTATGCTATTCACTCCGTGGGACCCTCAAAAATGAATCAGTTTGAAATTCATTACAGCACGGAAGAACAAACTTAATTTATTAAAGAACTCATACTGATTGTTATTATGATACAGCAATTACAGTCAACCGTCCTTATTTTATGGTTGGTCAGAACATGCTTATAATTAATTCAAACATTTATGATCATTAATTTTGACAATAATATTTCAATTCATTTCAGGCAGTCACCAAGATCCAGCTGAGTAATTATGCTGTTGCCCATTTCGTTGGCTTTTTTCTATTTCCGTAATGCAGAAGCAGCTTGTGTTGCAATGGAAGAACAGGAAAATGGTAAGCAAAAATCTATTACAATGTAAAAGGCGGCTTCATTAAATTAGAGGGATAAAAATAATGTGCTCCACAGAATTAACCTCAACAAAACTAGATAAAACGGCTTAGAAGGAAGGGGAGGCCGGGGGAGTGGGTGTCTATAATGCACGACATAATCCTTTCAACCCTAATATCAAAATTGAGATTCTCATTTACTGTCCCTATATGTTTTCAATAGAAGAAGTGGGGAGAATCTGTTGAAATATCAATTAGGCTCATCTTTCCTGATCGTGTACTCAATACTCATAAGCACAATGATTTACAAAGCATTGATATTACAAGGAGAAATTTGATGCCGATCACTCTTAGGGTTTAAATAAAGGGTTAATAGGATGATATCGTGGACCCAATTTTTCAGCAGCTCTAAACTGGAGTAATCCATGATGCCTCTCTTTCTCATTAATTTTAGCTGCCAGTCAAATGCTTTTAATTGGTGCTTTTAATTATATTAATTATTATAGTGAAGACATAATTGATAGTCTTCTGTTTGTTTAAACTGGTCGACGTTTCAGATCTAGCTGCTTAGCAAAACCTTCGTCAGTTTAAACAAATATTAGTTGTTACCTATGATTTGTGATTATTATTATTATCATCATCGTCGTCACCATCACCATCATCATCATCATCGTCGTTATCACTATTTTATTTACATCGTAATAAACCTCTCCGATAGCTGTTTTGGTTGTTCTCAGACTTCGGATCCGCTAAAGAGAACCAATTTTTCCAGTAGGAGAAACTCGTGAAAATAAGGCTCGTTAAATTTTGACAACTTGACAATCCGTAAAATGCCTACTTTTGTAGACTCAAAAATAAATTTCAGAACACAACTTCCACTGACTCCGTCATAGCAACGACATTAAACTCGCTCTCTGGTACTGTATCCCCCAAATAAAACGAACTTTCAGGGCTTACCAGCAGGACCTTTCAATGTATGTGGTTTGCAATAGAATGATATGGCCACTTCCGTCCCTGGTAGGGATAGTGGAGATCTATATGGAAATGACCATCATGGCCCTGTTGTAATGCTTCAATCTGTTTTATAAATTATGCTTTGCCACCCCCAAAATATATAGTAAAAATTATACGACTATATGATTTGTCCTGATAATCAAAATACAAATGTATGATGATGATAATGGCAGTTGATATATCATAGCTAGTGGCAAATGAAGTGAACTTAAGTAGGAAATAAAGGGTCGAAGATATTTGTTTTCCCTTTCTTACGTATGCGCAAAGTTTACTGATGGTTCTTGCTAACCTAATAGGGAGCTTAAGCAACAGCGTTTCTGATCGACGGGCGTCAACCGGAAGTGAGCTTTTTGCATCATTGGGCAATGGACTGATTCAAAATCTCGGGTAAATCGTCTTTAAAAGAGAAATTAAAGAAACTTAGCAATATAAATTTGTTAGCGTCAAGGCATATAAAGAGGACGAAGGCCTCACTTCCGGTTGACGTGTGCCTCTTAAAATTAAACGTCTTTGCTCAAGCTCCCTAATGTTTAACCCTTTACAGTTCCCACAGCTCCTTCTCTGACCATCAACACTCTAGAGTTCCCGGATGATCACGTGTTGCCCGTAGGTTACAACGTAACAATAGTTTGCACTAGCAACGCTTCCAAAGTAAACTATGGCAACCCAAGTGCCGGCCAACCGTATTGGATCCACTTCTACTTCAATGACAATCCTTCTAAAATAGAACAATGCGGTGGTAGAAGAAATGATGTTGAAGAAAGCAAAGTTTGCACCCATGTTATTCAAAATGCGTCAAGAAGTGATTCTGGTACTTACACTTGTTGGGCGAATAATCTATGGTCCTGTACTTTTGGTTCTATAGAGCTAGTGTTTAAAGGTAAGCAGTTAAAGCATCTACTATTTATTATACCTCCATCAAGAAGTGGTCATGATTCTGGCAAATTTATAAATTTGCTATAGCGCCTTTTAACATAAAAATGATCGAAAGCGCTTTACATTTATAATAATCAAAATTATAGAATGAATCTATGAAAGATAAAACCGTTAAAAATTTTAAATGCCAATAAATAATACGAAAACAAAAATAAAATCAAGTTAAAACTACATAAAGGCTAATCTAAAAAGATATGGTTTGACTGTCTCTTAAGTGATCCGATATCACGGATATGCGTGAGAAGGCTGTTCTACAGTTTAACAGCGGTAACAGAAAACATCATAGCGCCTAAAAAAGTTGCCAGCGTACGCCTCATAGGATGTTCTAAAAGAATAGAGTGATGCAGTCATAATGAATATGAAGAGAACAGATCCTAATGCCAACTGAATCGCTGATGTAGCAAGGTGACATGCCATGAAGGCCTTAAAAGTGAAAACTAAAATTTTAAAATAGACATGGTAAATCACTGGCAGCGCTAGCAAATAAAGATTAGAATGAACTGACGAAATACGGTCTTCCTAGTGTTCGAAATAAGTCTTGCCTTGGCGTTCTGGACACGTTGTGGCTTGCAAATTGGATATTTGGGCAGCCCATATAGAACTGGTGTACCACAGTATTGTTACTAATACTTCTTTGAGGCTACACGCTGACGACACCACTGAATACGCCTCTGATGTCTCACCAATGGTTTTGCAGTTTCTAATTAACTTCGATCTTAGCGTGCTATCGAGATGGTTGAAATTAATTTTTTTACAGATTAACGTCAGTAAAACGCAAGCTATTGCCATTCCATCTTAAAGATACGATTTTAATGTTGATACGAAAGATATACTTAAAATCCTAGGAGTGGTCCTAGACAGTAAACTAACTTTTAACGCGCACATAAAGGAACAGCTGAATAAGGCTGACAGGACCATCATGGTCACTTGCTACGAGTTCATTTTCAAGAGGACTTCATTCATGCCATTGAGCAAGGCCGTTTCAGTGCCGTGATGTTGACGATAGGACGATTGAAGATCAGTATAAATTTCATTGACGATCATGTGTTCGTGCGTTTGACTAAATACAGCCTTTTCGGTGAGCTTAAAGCCGTACTACAGATTCCTGCTGCTCTATAACTCGGAAAATCATGTCAAGTCCAAGCTTCTTCAGCAAAGGATGAACTAGCGCACACTTCCATTGATTAGCAAATGAACCAGTCTGTAGAAAGAAATTAATGATTTTGGTGATAACAGGCAACAGAATATCAATGCAACCGACAACAAGATGTATAGGCATTTGGTCAAGCGAGTAGGATTTCTTAGGCGTAGCCTCAATCAGCTTTTTGGAGTGCCGACTCATTTTAAAAATAATCTGAAACCATCCATAGGTTGCCCAACAGGTGAGTCCGCTAAATATGCACAGGTTAAAAAAAAGGGTGTTTCCTTTCCGTTTTTGTAACGGTTACCTCACGGAAGCCTGAATATCCGCAGACGGATTTGTAACTTACCCCGTTTCGGGAAACACGTGTATAAAAAAGTGGTAGCTATGTTATCAAGCTTCTTTTGTATGACCACAATCTTCTGAGCGAAAAAATCACCAAACTTATAATCATGCACAACCTTGTACTTAAAAGGAGGATATTAAGTACCTCACGCAACGCCAAGCAGTCTCTTCGTTACCGAGAAAAGCTTCTTCCGGTTGCCACTGCTCTAACTTGTAAATGAAGTCTTTGTAAAATACCCCGCGTGCAACATTCATCAGTTTGTTCGATTTGTTTCTAAGACCCTTGAGACTCGTAAATCGGCCGCCTGATCGAGCGACGCCTGTGTGTCCCGCTGGACTCCTCTATTTCGTCATTGAACCACGGCACCAGGGGCGAGATGGGATTGTCCTGGTTAGGAACAAAGTGGACTGTTGTAGAAATCAACAAGCTCGCTAAGCTTGTCGAGAGGATTCTTGCATAAGTTCAATTCATCAGACAGAGCTGCCAGGTCAACGTCCTATAATTTTCCTAAATGCAACTGTCTTCCTAGTTACACTTGGCCTGTCGAGGTTTAAAAAGCAAGCAACAGTCCAGTGATATGTGATAGTCAGATACAGGCGTTGTCTTGACCAGGATTTCACATTGCCCCGAGATAATCAGATGCAATGTATGCCAGACTCAGAGAGTAGGCGCAATAATGTGCTCTGGAAGACCCAATGTTTCGAGTAGCTCAAGAAATCTCGCGCGATCAGGCTCTCCAACAACATCGACATGGATATAGAAGTCACCGGTAACCAGCAACTTACGACTCCGAAGAAAGAATAATGGACTCCAGATAGTCCGCAATCTCCTCAAAAAACACATCAGTAGTGCCAGGATGATTAGGAGAATACTGTAAGCGGTATACAACAACAATGCGTAGTTTACAACAACCTCTTCCAAGGATAATCCACTCGGAAAATTCAAATGATCTTTTCTCACCGACCGCTACCATATTCACGTCTATGTTATCACGGCACAACAAGGCATACCCATCCCCAGATGAGTCCAGATCTTGCATGATCATATCCAATATCCAGGTGGAGTCACTGCAACTCTGTGTTTCGAGTCTCTTTCCGTGTGAGCCAAAACAATCCAAGGCACAAGATTGGACGCAACACAAAGAATCAGCATATTTGCTCTTTATCGATCTTGCTTTCAAATTGCAGAGTTTTAATGAATGCAACTAGTGACGGGATATTATGATATATCAATAGGAACATCAGTGAGAGTGCGATTCCATGGTCTACAATACCCGAAGGTGTGACGTGGTTGTATTGATACTAACGAGAGACTTTTAACCAACATCCCTTGTCCATTGTTCAAGATAGTCGGATCATAATTATGCAAGTTAGAACCTTGAAATTGATTACAGCCATAAGAAATAATTTCAGAAATGGGCCCTAAAATTCCGTGAGATATCCATCCGCACTGTTGTATCTAGTGGAGGGTCATGTACTGCAATCAGTAGAGAGGTCGATCTAATGTTTTGCCCATTTTGTGAGGCGGAAAGACTTTGGTGCTGCAAAATCCCACAGTGCAGAATGAGCTCGCAGAGTGACACGAAGCCAATAAGGTTTTAAATCTGTAAAATATATACTCCAAGGCTTGAAAAACTCTCGTCAGGAAGGAACCCCAGCAGAAGCGGGGCATTTGTAACGGCAAGATTCAACTTAGCAAAAAGTAAAAGGAAATAAAAAGCAACAAAAAACTGAGAGCGCTGGAATTGGCGCGTCTGACATGATTAACGTATGTCTAATAGGGCACTTAAACAATAACGACTGCGACGGCCACGAAAACGTCACTAAAATAGCCAATTTGTGCTACATCAATCTTAATCCCGCTTATTCCATCTCGTTTAATTCGTCAAATGTTGGCAATCTTTTTTGGAGTTGAATTCTGAAGGACTGTATCAAAGTTCGGGAAAAGAAAAAGAAAGTTGTTGTCTTGTGTTCCCGTCCTCGACAAAACGTGAAATAAGGTAGTTTCACGTTGTAGTCGTTCAACGACGGCAGACAAATGTACAAAAAAGCGTGCTGAACGAGCAAAGTTCTTGCCTTGCTAATCTAAACACATTACTTTTTTCCCGTTCTCGTTGCCGTCACCCTCGTCGTTGCCGGCTTAAGCTCCATAGGTGCATTGTACGGCGGGTTCTATATAATAGCTAGTGGATAAAGGTAAGCAGTGAAAGTATCCACATTAAGATTTTCTTCTTTCCTATAGATTTTTTTTTAACTTGCTCCATAGAGGTGTCTGATCACGAATTAGAAACACCAGTCGTTTAACCAGTCGTTTAGTCAACTGAAATCAGTTAGTAAACAATTTATTGCATTTACTTTCGAACTCGTTAATGAAATAAGCGAAAACTCCATACGTTTACGTAAAGAGTCTGTTCTGAGCGGAATAATGATACACAGATAAATATTTTGTTTTTCTTTTGTACAACAACTAAGTTTAATATTTGTTATAATCTAGAAAGCTCGACGCCAATTTTTACTGTCAACCCTCCTGCTAAGAAGTCTATTTCTCGTGGAGGAAAAGCGAACTTGACCTGCAAGGTAGCAGGTATTCCAAACCCCGTGATCACATGGTATAAGGATGGGATTGCTATGCCTGATCCAAACATCACCGAAGCAAGAGGTCTCTCGACCTTAACTTTGGAATTGGTCACAGCAGTTTACCAAGGGGAGTACTGGTGCGAGGCAAGAAACTCGCAAGGGTGGAGCAAATCCTCTAGTACAATACTGAGTATGAAGCAAAGTAAGTTGGTACAATTGGGTATTTTCAGTTTTAAAGTTCTGTTTTTCCTATTTTACGCTCGAAGAAAACGAAAGTAAAAGACATGAAAGTTCTGATTTTAATTCAAAAGCACTGTCTTCATCGTATCGCGTATTAAAAATTAAATTTTTTACCTAAGAGAATACGATGGATAACTGTCAACACCTTCGATAAGTAAAGAGTCTTCGTTGCAATTCAGTTTTGTGTGATTACTGGCTACTTCGTACCCAGCAGCAGGTTCCAAACACTGTATTTTTATGCGTAGGCGAGTGCTCGAGTAAGAATCCGTGAAAAAGTAGCATGTCGTCCGTTTTGCTCATTGACTTCATAAAATGAATTATTAGGCAACCCAGTTAAAAATCCGTTGAATCCAGTCTAGTACCTAGGTGTTCTATGTTGATCCCTTGTCCGGCGTGCCTCACAGCTCACGGTAGAAACCAAGTAGGGACTAGGGGGGGGGGGGGGGGGGGGGTTAAAAGCATTCAACTGGTTGACTCCCTCTACTGAAAGTGGCAAACAAAAGTAAAAAATTCACTGAGATTTGAACTTGCCTTTGTTTGGCAGCGTTTCAGTTCGCTAAAAAATAACTGAGCGCATCGCTACTGAGATACATATAGTGGAGTTATGAGATTTGTTTCATTTTCCTACCAGGGCCAACCATTTCACTTCATCCGCAAAACGTGGCAGTATCCTTAAAGCAAAATATCACCATGGTTTCCTTCGCTTGTAAAGCCGCTGGATCACCTCCACCTGTAGTTACTTGGTTAAAGAACAACTCCACAAAGCCCAATGGAACAGTGCTTGAAATTGATGGAATATCATGGCTCATTCTTGTTTTAGTGGAAAAACAACACAACGAAGATAGGTACATCTGCGTTGCTAGGAATTCAGAAGGGGAAGCTTATTCCACAGAAGCAATGGTGATCATTACAGTACCAGGTGTGGACAACAATAGTTATCGGCTGTTGCAAAGATATGTTTACCCTCGAAGGTAAGCTCCATTTCCACCGCTCTTCCGAGTTCGGAATAAGTGCGGTTGGTTATCGAGCCTACCTTCCTAGTAAAAGCTTAAGGAATCTGACCGTAAGCAAGCTAGGACGCGGCATTTGAAAGGCGTAACTGAATGCAGTTAAGACCAATTACTCTTATAAGACATAATAATGAAGCATCAATGGTGGCGATGAGGAGGTACGTTCGCCGCTCTCGGCTTTCTACATCTCAGCCACCCTGAACTTCCTTCTTAACCCCTTGGTTTAAAACGCACCAAGTGCTAGTAACGTCGCAGATCTAAGGACGAACACTTGAAAGGAAACAACTGCTACATTTCCCTCCTAAGTTGTGTTTTCTGAGACTCGGCGGGTTCGTCGTCGGTTTTTTATAACGCTAGAATTGCTCCGCATCTTTCAACACGGTCGTATTTCTCGAGATTACACGCTGTGGTGATATAAACTTGGAGCGGAACAATAAATCTTATGGCTCAGCTTCAAATAAAAACAATCAAATCAGCAACAAAAAAGTACTAAGTTTAAGCAGTTACGGTTTTAAAAGGTAAATACACCGCGGCCCAGTTGCGTCAAGTCCTTCTTAACATTGGCGAAAAGCTGAAGTGCAGGTTGATGCCATCTATCTTGAATTCGCTAAAAGCCTTTGCCAGGGTAAACCACAGTGCTGTTCAGAAAATCCACCGATTCGACATCTGTGGCAGCAAGTGTTGTCTTGGTTCGAAGACTATCTCTGTCACTAACCGTGTCTAAAGGGTAGCCTTCTCGGCGTCATCTCTGAACCTCTCCCTGTATTATCAGGCGTGCCGCAAGTATCAATACTTGGACCACTCTTTTTCCTCCTATATAAGGTGGGCTTCTCGAGATCTCAATTTTGTCCTTGACATAGAAAGAATTCAGCAGCTCGCAAAAAAATTCATGTTGTCTTTGCCGTACCAGTCCGAACCAAGCAAATCAAGGTTATAAAAAATAAGTTTCTTCCTCTTAAGAACGTTGCATCCCTTTTAACTGCTGTAAATGCACTGTCTTTTAAAAAAAGGAATCAATCATTCCACCAAGACTGAGCATTTATAACTAGTACTAGCCCGGTAAAGAAAGTACGAAAAAAATATTGTATGGATATCAACAACTACAAGTTCACTTCTCACTGAAATGCTTATCTCGCTCGCTATTTATAGGTGATACTTCAGCTTCAACAAAAGACGATCAATCTCCTCTCCTGTGGATTCTAGTTGCTGTAGCAGGAGGTTTATTGTTTGTGATGGTGTTACTGATACTGAGGATCTATAAGAAGAACAGAAATGCTGCGTTCAGGGTCGAAAAAGAGGTAAAATGAAAAAGGATTACACATTGACATTGACTTGCAAAAAACGACACAGTATAAATTGTTTAGTATGAGTTCCTTTATTGCTATTTATTTTGTCAATACAATTTATGAATAAAGGCATTCCTGACCTTTAATCGGCGAAGAAATTGCTGAGACCTGTCCTCAAATAGGGTTTGGAGAACAAAACATTCAACACCCCTCCCCTCCATTCAAAGTTGGGGTTTTAAACTTTGCTGTTTCCTTCAGATAGCTCTAACATCGACACGATATTACCTGGAGGATGTGGGGGTGGAAGGCGTTCTCCCCCCTTCTTAAGCCTTAGAGACTTTTTCCTTTATTGAAAAGTGTCTCAACTAATTTTGTGGCCGATTCCACACTGCGGCTACACCGCTCGTTATTTTCAACTTCGGTGGCGGATCCAGGGGGAGGTTCGGGGGGTCTGGAACCCCCCCTCCCACCACCACCACCACCACCACTCCCTTCGGACCTGACGTTTGTTTGGGACTGGAATTCTTACATCGACAGGGTTGTATATTACTTTTTAACTGGCTGATTTCTTTTTAATGAAACGAGCGTTGCATTTTGCTACTAGTTAAATTCCAGGGATATTAAAAATGTAATTGCTTTGGGGTACCTTCCTGTGATGTGTTCGCCTCTTCTAACAAAGCAGTATATCCTGCGCCAACGGCGCTCGCGTTTACAGATTGAGAAACACGTGACCGTCTTTGTGAGAAGTAATTTTCCCCCAAAAAAGTTCAACAGTCCTTTGTGAACCGAAGTTTGGACCCCCAATCAAAAATTCGTGGATCCGTCCCTGAACTTTGTAATAGCCCTATGGTATTAATCAGGAGCCAGTAGTCCAAGAGCGAAAGCAGATTTGATTATATCAAGAAACGTTATCAGACGTACTCTGCTAGCCGAAGCGCATCTTTAGTCTAACCTCTCCCCCCCCGGCCCTCACCCATTTTACAAGTTCCTACTCACCTGCACTTCACCTATGACATTTTATACTAACGTCAAAGTTTGTATTTTTTTTACACAGATCATGAAAGAACAAAGATATTCAAACCTTTACATCAACTGAGATGCTATGAGTCAGCAACTGCCCAGTTCCTTATTAAATGGAACATAATGACTAGAAAATACGCCTATTGTGTGTAAATGTTTAAGCCGGCTTTTACTGATTAGTTTGCAACACTGTACAGCACTGACTGCCAGAAGCGCTAGAAGCTAAATTTAAGTAAAGCCAGATTAGTTCCTAGGTTTACCAAACTGTAGCACTGCCGTTTAGCGGTATTCAGAAGGCAGGCTGGCGCACCTGCCGAGATAGCCAGTTGCTCAAGCCGACTCCTCGGCTAGCGGTCAGATCCGAAAAACAACGAAAATTCTCGACTCACGTAAACAGGCCGATGACTTTCTAGAGAAGAGTTTCTATATGTGGCCTCCTGTTAGAAAAGCTGGAGCTTGGCTATCATCTATATTACGCTCAACCCTCGGACGTAGAGGCTGGGTGGATGCCACCCCTCCCTACTCCCCCTCCTGTAAGGTTTTTCTGAGTTTTTTCCTAGAGAATAAAACATCAGTACCTGACGTTTTCAGTAGCTGTTCACTCATCCCTCGCGCACATTTTAAGACAAAATTAGTGATGGTCAGTTGCTATGGATACGGGATATGACATCAAAAGTAGCTGGTGGTCAAGCCAATTTTGGGTGAAGAACAAACCAGTGCAAAAGCTAATTGCAAAATATGTATTCGACTGCTATGAGAAGAGAAGATCATTAGTTGTTTAAGTTAACTTTGACTATGGTAAGTGTGCAATACAAAACATTGCTTGATGTTTGGAGTTGTTGCGC
>JBBMOI010000009.1:17062500-17175000 GCA_038088405.1 Porites divaricata | reverse complement strand
TAAATATTAACCACTCAACTGATGCTTGTACGTACGGGTGACGCAAAGCTTATGATATAAGACACCGTGCAAGAGAGGGAAAAAAATAGAAAGCGGCGGAAGGCTCTTAACTTGAGTTTTTCCCATATTCAAGCCATAAGAACAAGCGCACGTAAGTACATCTTGGCCTAACTACGATTGGAGTTGGTTTTAAAAGTTAACAACCTAATTATTTAATCCTATGAATGAATATGAGGCGGAGTGACACTATGTGTTACCCGGATAAATCAGTTTATACAATCCAGACGCATGAACGGAAAATTTGTCTCTAGAGCCAGCAAGGTGATCGTAACAAAAGCTTTAAAGAACTCAGCCTGACGAGCAGTTACCTAGAAAAAATATAGTCGCGTTTGGTCATTATAAGTAGGAAAATACGAACGAAGAAAATTTACAGTTAGATCGACTTTGACGATGCGAGAGTGGATAAATATCGTAATGTTACTCTCACACACTAGTCAACAACAACAACAAGTCCCAATCGTTGCTTAAATAATACGATTTGTTTCCGAATAAAATGTCGTTGGATACCAAATGATAGCGATTTTAAGCCATAAAAAGGCTGATCCACTGAACCAAATGAATTGTCAGTGAAAAAGGAAAAAGTTAGTTTAAAATAAACAAATTGTATCACAAAGAAAAAAGTCAAAAAAGCTAGTTATTCTAAACGCACGCATGTGCTTGAGCAACTTAGACTAAGAAAACTGAATATTGGTAACCGAATTTCTAACGTCCACAATTTCACAATAACATTTTTGATAATAATAATAATATAAAAAAATAACACACGTCACTTTAGTTTTAACATAACATAGACAACATAAAAATTATGTAAATCTTGTCTGCGTTGATGATCACGAATTCAAAGATATCTGACAAATTATAGGAAGGCAAAAAAGAAGAAGAAGAAGAAGAAGAAATAAACTGAGAAATCAAACCAGGGCTTAAACTTGCCCAAAATGTCTTATGGGCTTCAAATTACGTTACAGTTCAGGTTGGGGCAGTATTAAGCCTGATTGACGCAAAATGTGAAACGAAACGAGGCCGATTAAGTGGCTAAACAAATTGAAACTTTAAAGTTCAGTAAGAAGGCCAACTTTACTTAATTTCTTTACTTTATTTCTCAAACATATCGGATACAGCTACCAATACCACAATCACAATCGTGGCAAAATCGTCACTTTTTTCACTGAGCTTCTCCAGGGATAGCGATGTCTATGATCTTAGTCTATTATTATCGCCAGTATAAAACTTTGGAATGCTGTCCACATTAGGGCGCATAACGTAACCTACACCAATTGAGAAGCTATACTAAGAAGTAGAAAGAGTTTTCTACGAAACCTAGTACAATCGGATAATATACATGATGATATGATTCTCTCTACATAAAAAGCCAATTTAGAATAGAAAGTATTTAATTCTTATACTCTGTAAAATCTACGCAAAGACATGATGATATAATTATCTCTACTAGAAGCCTATTTAGAAAATTATTCATTTTTTATACCCTCATTTTGTCTTATAAATCTACACGAAATTCGCACTATGGTTATCTCTACTAAAAGCCTAATTAGAATAATATCAAACTCTTATTCTCTATAAAAACTACGTAAAAACATCAGTAAAATACGGGTTTTGCGACACGTGTGTTTATGGATTTCTGGAGAAAAAAAACGTAATTATGACTGCACAATAAATGTCACAAAATCTATGAGTGCACTGTGCCAAGTCCTGAAGACATATCTATCTTAAATGTTCTGGCCATGTTCAAAGTGTTTGAGATGACCGATTGATATTATTGTTATTATTATTATTATTATTATTATTATTATTATTATTATTATTATTATTATCTCTATTATCACAGTCTTTGCTGGTGTTCTTTTGTGCATCAGCCGGGCGCAAACCATGCACCTAGAGCGTCAGTCACACAAGTCAATCATTCTGTTCATACACTGAGAACCTTTCTAAGGATTCGTGCAGATCCCAGCATGCAGATCTTTTGAATCTCTGTCATAGTAGCTCTCTCTGATACTTTCTTGATGTTTTCTACCATACCCTTCTTCACTGTACCAAGTGCACCAACAACCACAGGGATCACAACGGTTTTCATATGCCACATTCTCTGTATTTCTAGTTCTAGGTCTTTGTACTTGCATTTTTTTTCAGTTTCCTTCAGTGCGATGTTTCTATCTGATGGAACAGTCATATCAATCAGTTTGCAGGTAGAATTCACTTAATCTTTAACGATGATATCTGGTCTGTTCGCTGTTATAGTTCTATCAGTATTGACTGGCATGTCCCACATGATGGTGATGTTGTTATCTTTATTGTGTATCACGGTCTCTGGTACGTGTTCGTACCATTTGTCTGTAATCTCTATATCATGATCTTTACATACAATCCAATTATTACTATTATTATTATTATAATTATTATCATTATTATTATTAGCAAGTCATCTAATCATTTTTCAATGTTTTTTTTCCTTTCCAGTATGATTTTACTACAAAAATGAGAGAGAGTCAAATGATAATACCTTATGTTTTGCGATCGAACTTTCAGGAAAAAACCTAATGAGAATACCGACGTAACAGCAATTTTGTCTTTGGAATATATAGAGCAACCACTCTCTACTCTCCACTTCCCCATCCCTTTCTGGGGGCCGGGACTAAGAAATGGCCGTTTCCCCTGTCCAGAAAAAGAAAGGGGGTTTTTTATGTCATGTTTTATTAATTTTTTGGAGTGGAACTGATGTAATAACGAAACTTTTCAATTCGGACTAATGGAATGATGTGTACCTCATTATTCCCCTTCACCCTCGAAATGTTCATTCATTTTGTTGTGCATCAATATTTGCTTTTTTAAGACTTTTTAAAACCCGCAAAAATTAACACAATGGAGCTTTTTTTCAATGCTTTGCATCATTACGGTTCAATATCACAAAGACTTTCTCGCCGAACTCGCTGCCGATTTTTTCGGATTTCTGAAAGAGCCATTACCGTTCATTTTTAGCCAATTTACGGCTAAGCGCATGAAAATAAAGGAATTGTTAGGTACGAATGGATTTAGAGTGAACGTCTCTACCTCTTTTTAATTATCGTTTGCTTGTTTGCTCTCAGTAATGGATTAGATGTTTTCGTTATCGCATCTGACAACGACAGGTGGCGTGATAGACAAACCGCTTTCCACCCCTTTGAAAATTGTGGTTTTAATAAAAGACTCTATATAAAGTACATATTGCCTTGGACTCACGCAATGGACAAAAATACGGTAGCAACATGTTTGAATAAGAACTGTTCATTATTAATTATACACAGAAAGGCGCGTGGGCATCAGATGCCAATGGTCAGGTAAACAATCGACGCTCATTTTTATGATCGTGTTTGAAGATTTCGTCTATATATCACGTAAGAACTTCTATATGTTTTCTTACTTCATTACTCTCTTGTCACCCTAGCGCAGCCAGCAAAAAATCTATAACATTTCGCAATTACTTTACGGACAACGTTAGTTATTAAAAGTTACGGCAAAAAAAATGATTTCGCAATATCATATTGATTCTATCATAAGCTAGCCGCAAACAGATTATTCAGGGCTTGAGAGTAGTTTGAGTGGCTAGTTTACTGTTGCTTATAGATGACTTCTGTAAGCTCCTACTGTATTTACTAGGATTTTCTCTATAAAGCAGCATCTGCCTTAAAATCTTGTTTCTACTATTTCGTCAGTGGAGCATAGTGAAATGTTGTTGTCATATGATCAGGGGCAAAAAAAAAAAAAGAATAGAAAACTTTGGAGTATAAACCTTCATCAGTCTTCTTCATGGCTACAAGTTGTTTTTTTAGCATGAAAGTGAATAAAGCAATTTACTAATATTATTGTTTATGCTGTTGTTTTTATTAACTGGCGAGGTGTTAGAAAAATCGTCTATAGGAGGAAATCAGTAGGGCAACTAAATATTCCTGACAAGAAAAAAAATTACAGAATCCCGCGTTAATTGCCTGAATGCTATTCCACTGAAGCAATACAACTGTATACACTGTTCCCTGATTTGCAACTCAGTCGGAACTCGTAAAACAGTTTCTGCTGAATTGTTATTTACTAAACAACTAAATAATTATTCATTTTTTTTTTTTTAAATTAGTATAACTACATACAGTCAGTAGCACGAATCAGTAAAAAAAAAACGTTTTAGCCAGTCCAGGGACATTTTATAGTGACAGTAGCCAAGGAAAGGATAGGAGCACAAAAAGAAGTACTCAAAACCTGCGGTCCTCAGATGAAGGCACTAATATTGATGATAATATAACAATATGGCGGGATAATGTTTTAACGTCGTTGTACCAACTGATCATGTACTGAAACACTTGGGATCGAAGTTGGCTATCAAAAAAACAACCCTCTTTATTAATTGCTCTTCTTTTTTTATCACAATGACTTATTTTGTTATTTTGAATTTTGTATTCCAAATCATTCCAGGTACTTCTAGTGGCCTTACCATGCTGCTGTTTACTTGCTTAGCGTTTTTTTACTTCCGTAATGCGGAAACATCCCAGTGCGTCTCGATGGAAAAACAACATGCAGGTATAGATAGTACGAGCCTAGCTAGTAAGGATAGAGCGTTCTGTACTTGCCGTCCACGTCAGTATGGACTATTTTTGTATCTTTTTTGTTTTTGTTTTTTTTTTCTTTAATTTAAGAAAATATATTTAAAAGAGTCCCATTGAAAGAATGAAACCGTTTGGGATTCGAAGGCTCTAAGGCCCGCCCAATTTTTGGCAATATCTAAGTGAACAGGGGCACCCAATGATCGAGTGTTTCCAAATTCGCCAGAAGAGTCTCAGATGGCTTTCTCTGTGCTTTAGAAGCCTTTTTGGTTAATTGAAGTTGCCCTAAAAACTATTTATCTGTTCGGATGTCTTAGGGGAATTTTGTTCGTCACGAAAGTTCTAGGTGGCTTTCTCGTCTCATCCGAAAGTGTTAGCTACCTTTAATATGCGTCCGGTTTAAAGTTCGAGGAAATGAAGTAGCCTTGCTTTCGTTAGAAAAGTTTAGAAGGCGTTTTGTCTTGATACCGAAAGTTTTAGGAGACCTTTTTTTAACAATAATCGCAATAACACAGCCTCCGAAAATGGTAGTTAAGCTATTAGAAAACCTCCGAATATTTTAGACGAACGAAACGGTTATCCAGAAATTTTTAGCTTTTCTCACACTTGAGAATTTTCTAGGCAAGTTTGCTCCTTCGAACAGCTATTTTACGAAAAAAAGTCGCTGGGTGCCCCAGAGAGAAGTTTTTGGCCTTTTATGACCATTTTACCTTTAAGTAGTATATATCTCGAGACGAAACGGCATATAACACACTAGCAGGAGTCATGTGGGACTGCTTTCTGTAGCTGCCTTTGGCTTTTTTGATGAGAGCTTCCCGGCACATCGACCAATAATTGAAAAGTTAGTGTACTTATTACTCTTCAGGCTTCTTAAATATACCATTTTAATACCGATGCTTACAATGGCCCTCACGCTGGTTCGTAAACAATCTATCTAAACCTATTGTTTTAGTAGTAAGTCGACATCGGTAAATGATTTTCAAGTATTGTTACCTCTATGTATCCTAATAACTATTAATTTTCTAAGACATCATTCTATAGTTAACACTATGCTCTCTTTAATTCAACCCCTTACAGATTCTTTCACTCCTACTCTTACGATCAACACCCTCCCGGAAGAACACGTGTTACCTACAGGGTCCAACGTAACAGTAACTTGTACCAGCAACACTTCGAAAGAGGGTATTTCCGACCCAATATACGACATGCCATATTCGATGCAAATCTCTTTCGGCCATGATAGCTCTTTAATTATGATAAAAAAATGCGGTGGTCGCAGAAGCGACAGGGAGAAAAGCAAAGTTTGCAGTTATGTCATTCACAATGCATCAAGGAGCAATTCTGGTAATTACACCTGTTGGACTAAAAATTCTTGGAAATGCACAATGGGGTCTATTCAGCTAGATTTCAAAGGTAATATTGAAACTTAAAGTGTGTTGAATTTTACTCTACGTAAAACACAAAAAAATTAATCAACTAAAGGCTAATCAGTCAAGTTGATCGAACGTCACAAACGGACGCAAGTTTCGATCAATTCCATTCAGTAGTTCACCCTTTACTTTATCGCTTTTTTTCCGCTGATATAAGATTCAAATATTTGTTTTAAAATCTGTATTTTTTTATGTTTGTTATGTTCCATATATATATATTAAATTATTTTTATTTTTACAGAAAAAACTCCTCCAGTTTTCACTATGAACCCTCCAGTACAAATGTTAATATCTTCTGGTGGTAAAGCCAGCATGACTTGTAAGGCATCAGGTTTCCCAGTCCCTCTAATAACATGGTTCAAGGATGGGATTCCTGTACCAAGGGCAAACACCACTGGAGAAAAGGGACTCTCGATCTTGACTCTTGAATTTGTCAAAGCAGTTAACCAAGGAAAATACTGGTGCGAAGCAAACAACTCGGATGGCTGGCAAAGATCACTTATTACAAAATTGAGCTTGAGCCAAGGTAAGTTGTTCCTCTTTTCATCGCTTGAAGTCAAGGAAGTGAATCCGCAGTAGAAAAACCAGAATTTGCTTTGGCGTTACTATGATCTAGTTTTATGGAAAAGAGCTGCAAACACGTTAATTTACATGGGTAGTTTTTTAATTGCTTGTTTTTTTAAGGGTTTTTAATAATCATGATACGTAATTTCTACAAAGTCTCAAGTCTAGGTGGTCGTCCACGATGGTGATAGAATGCCTCACATAGCCCTGGGAAGGAGTTGCCTTTGGTTAGTAATCGACCATTCAAAAACGTCATAAAACGTTCATCGTAAGACAGAAGACGTACTAAAGGTCTTTTAGTTCCTACCTTAGAAACATGTCCTGTAGCTAGGCGCTAAAATATTCACCATTAGGTCATCTTTATTATTACACGGGCCCTTCGAAGAGAAGACTTTTCCTGTTTTTTCTTTTTTTTTTTATCATGGAACAAAGAATTATTAGAGGGCTCTGAAAGGTGGTTAACATTTATTGTTCAGAGAAATCAGACCTTTTCACTCAATAAGACTACAAGATAACTCAGGAAGCGCTAGGTGGAGCTCACTCCAGTGCGCATGCTAGCTCCTTCCAGTGCTGAATCCAGAAATCCATGTCTGCTTTCCACTCGCCTCTTATAGGGCAAAACACGTTCGAAAAGTTGATTTTCCTTTTTTATTCTATTTTCTTCCCTTATTTTTCCTGCAGTACCAACCATTTCAATTCATCCGAAAAACGTGTTCGTGTCATTCAAAGAGAATATTACTTTAGTTTCCTTCGCCTGTAAGGCCACTGGATCACCACCACCTGTGGTAACCTGGTTAAAGAATAACTCTACGCAGGCCAATGCGACAGTCGTTGAAACTGATGGAATTTCCTGGCTCATTCTTGTTTTGGTAAACAATGACGAAAACGGTTTGAACAAATACAACTGCTTCGCAAGGAATTTAGTGGGGAAAGCTTACTCTAATGAAGCGACCGTGATCAACACACAGACATCATTTCCAGGGAAAGGTAAGGCTAGCTTTACTAACAGCCACCACGGGTACTGCTTTTTAGGAAAATACAGCTAACGACTCAAGCTTTGATGTTTATTGAGTTGATTAGTACAACCAATGTACTCTAATCAGGGCATGGATAGCTCTTACAACAGGATAACAAGTTGTGGCTGAGAAGGCACCTGTGGAAAATAAAGTCGAAAAAGTGGTCTTACCTTAGAGCTGGTCGCTCACGAGAATGAGCTCTCGTAACCTCTCGTAATTGGTCTCGGCTGATAACACCCTCTTCGTTCTCTATAATTTTTTATATGATACTCAGCCTTATCTTATAATATTAATTGTAAATTACCGTTATCATTACCATCATCATCATCATTATTATTGTATTATCATCATTTTCAGGCTTCAGGTATATGAAAGGGCAGGGATTTTACTCGTTGAAGTATACGAAAGGGTAGGGTAATCTGTGATTTGGGTACGTGAAAGGGCTCAAAGGACTAACATATTAAATCTATGGCCTTACATGTATAAAGTCCAGAAAACGTTCTATTTTTGTGATTGATTCCTATTTAAATGACAGTGCATTTACAGCAGTTAAAAGGGATGTAAAGTTATAAACGAGGCATGTGAAAGGAGTACCATTTGTCAATAGTAGGGATACGAAAGGGTACCTATTTCGTGAAAAATGTCAAAAAGGGTAAGGGGTTGGACCTCGGGGCGGGGCCTTCCCATAAAAAAAAAATTGTTGAGAGTATCCTCTCCCCCCCCCCCCCCCCCCCAGGGGAGATGCGACTAATAAAACTGAAACAATTTTTCCACCAGTAAGTACTGTCATCTCTTTCTATCGCCACCCGGGAAGTCTCGCAGCCTCCCCTGGTGATCACGTGATATTTACGTGTGCTGTGGAAGGATCTCCAACACCCTCGATTATTTGGCTGAAGAATGGTTTGAGAGCCGTTGATTATAAGGCCAAGAGCTATCAGGGAAGAGAAAGCGCAATCTCAGAGCTGCATATTATTAACGTTCAAGAACATCATGCTGGTAACTACGCCTGCAAGGCAGCAAACGCTATGAGGAATAGCGTCTCAAGGAATGCATTGCTTTCCTTAACAGGAAAACCTGACTCCACGAAAAGCAAGTTATATTAAGTTTGTTTATTGTAAGATTTCTTGATTTTGTGTAATCTAGTCAACAAGAGGGCATATGGAAGAATACAAGATGGTTAGTCCTGGTACAGCGTCAGTTTTGCTGAATCTAAGTCGGATTACGAAGACTCATGGGGAGAATGGAAATACCAAATTAACTCCATTTTTTATCACTGCCAGTATAGTATTGACTCGCAGAAGTTACTTGTATTATTAGCTGACTGTGAGAGACCTATATTGCTTGAGTACTTTAATATTATAGAGAACTAGGGTTCTATTATAAGTACATGAATGCCGTCACCGAGGCAGAATAATGAGCACGGCTTGTGTATATCATTGTCTCACTCGGCTCGCTTCTCTCTCTATGATTTGTACTGAAGCCGCTGGAAGAAATTAATGGTTGAGGACTATAAGTGAGATGTCAAGGAGATGTAAGGAGGTAAAATGTCCACTTATTGTAATTTCATTTAACTTTCATTGTCATTTATATTTACTTCAGGATCAGGAGACACCTCACCTTCATCAAGAGTTTCTTTACTTCTCTTGATCTTAGTCGCCGCTGTCGTAGCATTGATTCTTGTGCTGGGGGCTTTGATACTTGTTTTCCACGCGAAGCACAGAAAGGCCGGATTTAACGTCAGCAAATTTAAAGAAGTTAGTATAAAACAATAACAACAAACCCTAGACAGTTCACTTTTTTTAGCAGCATTCACACAAGCGAGGTTTCTCAAGTTTTTGGTTTAACATTAACGTTGGTCTCTCTCACAAGGAATGAAATTGATGAATGAATAGTATTGGTTAATGTGGTCTACAATCTACGAAAATTAGTCAATCCCCGCTTTTTTTTTCTTTCCTTCCCTTTCCACGACCTTGTGTATGTTTGTACTGTTGGTGATTTGTTCGCTTTTGTTCCTGAAGTAACTATGAATTTTCGGCTAAATTTCATTTTCTTCTTGGCCCGTTTCTTAATGTGTCAATCTTACGCAGTATAACAGAATTAGACTTACGACCTATAACGTACAGAATTATAGAAGATGTTTCAGAAAGCCTTGTCCTAAGCCATTTTAAATTTGTCCAGTCCTCACACCTAAACCATTGTTGTTTACAGTGTCAAGAAGGATTACGCCTTAACCAAGAGAGACATTCTTAAAACAAACAACTTACAAACAGATCTGGAAGGCCCACTCTGTGTGGTAACATGTGGCGGGTTACCCCACCTATATCATGTAAACGTGATCACATAAAAATGAGATATTATATAGACAGGGGGTTTACCCCACCTAAGCGGGTTACCTCACCTACCTGGAGTCCCCCAGACCACTTCCTTGCTTTGACAGTCTTGTCTGCCTCTCACGCAGCCCTAGCCGGATAATTCAGTCACATTTGTGCATGAAAGGTGTTTGTACTAACGCCGAAAACTTTTTCATTTTTTTCATTCAAGGAAGGACAGCGATATTCAAACCCGGTTTACATCATTCAATAGCTAGCAGCTGAGAAAAACAGCAGACGAATGGAGCAGAGCTTCAGTGATGTAATCTTGCACAAAGATATATAAAGTCAGCCTCTAAAAGGAGAATTAACCTCAAACACGAAATTTTATGTGGAACATCACGGAAGCATGATATCGCATAATTTATATACAAATATCATAAATTGAGCCATTCCGGCAGTGAGAAGCTTGAAAGGGAAGCAGCGCGGCCTTTTGAGAGTCCAGACAACAGAGCTGAAAGTACGCTAAAAACGTACTGAACCCGGAGACCTTAACTTTTTAAGTACGTAGTCAAATCTAAGTAACAATCTTAGCCTGAGTTAATGTGTAATCTAGCTAAATTCAATTTTATTCAATTTTTTTTGTTCCACATGCTTTTGCCCTTGCCTGTAATAAAGAAGTCACATTAAAAAAGTAAATAAATCAAATAACGAAAATCACAAATACATGGAGTCAGGCATGGTTTTGTTTAGTTGCTAAGGACGGATATTTTCCAGTGTGTATGGTACAAAACAGACTCTTGCGTTGGGAGAGTAAAGACCTTTTATCTGATCGAGACCTGTAACTGATCATACTCCTGAAAAACTAAGCTTTACAGCTGACGCGTCCGTTTCGAAGACTTAGTATATTCCGTCAGTGGAAAATATATCTAGACCTTTATGACTACAGTGGAACCCCGCTAATACGACCACCTTCAGGCCATGGAAATTTGGTCGTTTTAACGGGGTAGGGTCAAATTATAGTGCAAAATGCTATTAAACTACATTCTACTACATGTATACCTTTAATCCGCTATAAATCAACCTTTTTGCAGTTAATTAACAACCTTACAACCGCAATTCAATGCAACTGAGCAGTGTAACAGTAAACGAAACCGAGTAATGAGAATAAACACTGACTTCTTTCAGTTCCTTGTTGTGAATAAGGAAAGGACTTGTGAAATGTCTCGAAGAGTTGTTTTCTATATTGTAGCTTACAACACTTTCACAATTATTACAAAGTTCGAACGGTTTTAAAAAAAGTGTGTGAGCTTCTACTGGCCACAGTGGAAGGCAGCAGAAACAAGAAGGCAAAATAACTTTGAGAGGCTCGAAATGCTTATTTATTCATGCATCCTTTTTACTGAACACTGCAATTTACCGGACGTCATGCTAACCACTAACACCTTTTGCCTAAAAACATTCAATAAAATATTAGTTATGCGTTATTTTTTGTCAGATTGTGTCTGTTTTCATTCAGCAGCTTTCACTGGTCGTATTAACGGGGTAATTTTATAAAGAAAATAACGACTCAGGACTCCCAAAGGTGGTCGTTGGTCGTAACAACGGGGTGGTCGTATGGCGGGGTTCCACTATAATCTAAGCAAAGACCACACTTTGTATGGGTTTACCAGCGTGATAACCCACACGGTACGTTAGAAGAACACGGGAAAAGCTTGTATATATCCCCTCGCGCGCGCGTGGGCGGAGCCCCATAGCTTAGTAAATCTACCCATCCCAGAAAATTTGGTAATCACGTGACAAACACCGACCGACCGACCGACCTTCCGTCCGCACCACAGGAAAACTAATGATTACTTTCACACTTTCTAACTACTTTGGGAACCCAGGAGAAAACTGATTGCACATCAATGTTGTGATCAATTGACAGCTGTCAAAACAGGGTATCTGCTGACCAGTTTTACCTGACCGTATCGCGGGCTCAGGTTTCGGCCCATCGAGGCCGAGTACTTTTTGAAGTTATCTGTTGACAAGTTACTGGTTTTCAAATGATCGCAGGCTCAAGTTTTTTTTTTAATTTATATGAAATATGTTGTGTTTATGTCACGATGGCCCCGCAATATTAAGGTTTTGATTTTAAACTAACCATGGACGCGAAAATTCAGCCAGTTATTTAAAAATACAGGGGGAAGACCTTTTCTTACCCAGGTCACGCGTTGGTCACGCTCTACGCATAATTCTTAAACTCTGATTGGTCAAAATTTGACAGGTGAGTTCATGCAGAAAATTTAAGCAGCATTTTGAAACTTGTCTACTTTGACAGCTGAAGCTGACAGAGTTTTGTGTCAACTTGTGATGTTTTTAACTGTCTTTTTCTAATGGATGTACAAATTGAAATACAGCTTGGCTAGTTTTTTTATTGATTTTTTGGTTGAGAGATGCGTCGCTTGTCAAAGTCGGAAATCCGTTTTCGGTTTTCACCTTGCTTGATGCTTACAAAAGAGGATTCAAAATTCTCAAGCGATTCTCGGGTTACTTGATAACTTCCATGTAGTCGAGCACAATTTATGCGGCAATGCAGGTTTGTAAGATTTGAGTCAATGATCTGACCTAGTATCAGGTTTGATAGAAGCTTGGGGAACTTTAAAAAGCCTTTAGATATATTTTCTCACCGCAAATAGAAGAAAACGTTCCGAATAATATTTAGTTATAAATTTGGCTGTAGAAAGAAAACTTTGAGCGATATTCTTGCCTCAAGTTCATCTTTGAGAAAAGCAAACACCGGGAGGATTTTTAGAGACGCTTTAATACTTGTCTTCGTAAATGAAAACTGTTGTCTCTGTAAATGTTTCACCGAATTATATTTCTTTTATTGATTGTTAGTCACGGTCTCTATTTTAACTTTAATCGCTGTACCGTTTGTTTTCAGTCGTTCATGAACATCGCTTGCAGGAGTTAACTCAAAATGCCACGCGTATCAAACGCTTTTTAAGATTACACATCGTTATAAAATCCTTAGATAAAAAAAAATAAATAAACATAATAAATTCTTTATTACGTTGAAGCGTGACTCTGTTAATTTTCAATGCAAACTTGGCGCTCGTCAAAAGTGAGAACAGGCCTGCCGTTTTGGTGATTTTGGAAATTTTTTGAACGGTTTCGCTAAAAGCCCACAATTGATCGTCCTGAATATTGACTGAGTGTAATTTGTCTTGAAATACTGCTTTTTTTTCCCGAGGTCTGTGTGATAAATAGTACTGTCTCACCTCAGATGTGATGTATAAAAGTATAAAAGATTGGCTTACACACCCCCGGATTTGTTGGCAAGATTTTGTAAATTAAACTTGTCGAAAGCAAAACAATTCGGCCCGATTTGTTTTCCAAGAATTTGTCTTTCATGCCTAATCTACTGTGATCAAGAGCCATTATGGATCTTGAATGTGATCGAAGATGATTGCTATTTTTTGATATGGGTGTTCACATAGGGCTATAAACTCGATGTAAGATGTTTCACTCTAAAATCACTTAGCCTTTCCCTCAAAAGTCACATGAATTTGCCCTTAAGTTAACTGATTTGTGGATTACAAGTTTCAGTTTGATTTAAATAATAAATTTATCAATGGACATTTCGCTTTTATCCCTGGCTAAATCTACATATATATATTTAAAAAACTTTAAGTAAAACTATGCGTTTACCTGCACAATAAACCATAGGTTTTTAGCCAATCAGATCGTGCGCGTACTATCTTAGTTGCTTATTTCTTCATCCGTTTCAAGGGAAATGAAATAAAATAAAGTAAACAGACAAAGCACTCATGGCCAGTTATTAAACATTACCTTGGCTGCATAAATCAAACGACCATCAGAGTCATTTCCTAATTTGGTAAAACCCAATATCGAAAAGTTGACCACTGTTATAGCGGTGCCAAAGTAGTCATCTAGGACAGTCATCTAAAGGTAAACATTTATTTTATTTACCTGTCATACAACCATTTTGGAAACAGGTTTCAAGGTCACAGCACTGTTTGTTATCCCTCGTCCTTAAAATTGACTGAATTCTCTGCAGGCAGGTAAAATTCTTTGAATTTTTTATTCGTTCACATACAACAATCAATTTAGTTTCCAATAAAGAACGTCAATTCGTTAAGAATAGTAAATTGTCCCCGGTTGACTAATCTTCGAACAGTATCAGCGTCTTGTACGGAATTCGAACTCAATCATTGATATGGCTATTCTTGATCTGTCGAAAACCAGTGGAACTAGCCTGAGAGAGCATCCGCTTTTTTCTGCTTAAGTTTCCAGTTTCACCCGCCGAGAGGAAGGAAAAAGACGACCGGAAATACGTCTGCTGTTCGCAGGGCAACCATATATGACTATTATATTGATCAGGGATACGGGATGTTTAACCGGATCTAAATGGGCCGTAACATAGGTAAATAAACAGGAACACTTAACAGTCCAATACTGCGGGCAAGTAATGCATGACGCACGGTGTGAAGTTCAAAAAGCTTTCGAGAGTTTCTGCATAGATTATGGAGAGCGAGAGGGTTCTCATGGGTCGCGTCAATTCGTCAATTCGCGGCCTGATGCAACTCAAGGCTTCACTGCTTTTCCTTTTTTTTTTTTAACGCGACTTTCTTCTGTATAGCAAACATGACCAAATGAAGGCAACCAATAAATTTCTTCCGGTGGCGGGTGAATTAATTCTTAATTCTGCGCCTCATACGAAGAACAGGTGTCATTTTCCGTCAGAAAAGACTGCTGAACTGAAACTGAAAGGTCATCCAAAAATCGTTGCTACTTTTAGTTTTGCCTCATTACTACTCTCTGAACCGGATTGTTTTAAAAATAAAGGAGTTCATAAGCTTATAAATGTTAAACTTAATTCTTGGGAGAATCGGTAAATACAAATACGGCCAGTATAAAACACGGACTGCGGACTGGGTATAAAATATGGACTAGGTATAAAACGCGGACTGCAGGCTTCGGCCTGAGTATAAAATAGAAATTCTTGGTGGAGGTTCTCTGAATCAAGAGCCTGACAAAAATGCTATTTTCTTCACCCATTTTAGACATGGTCTTGGTCTCTAACAATCATGAAAGGGGTCAGGTCCCGGGGGATACTCTCTTATATAATCCATATACTTATTTGGCGCCCTAAAGGGTATGGTCTATGGGCCGTTTTGGTAGTCTGAAAACACTTTGCCTATTTTGGTTTGGAATTGGATAAGGTTTTCGAGGAAACTACGGGAGAGTACGTGTACGAATGTATTTATCGTTTTCAGTTCTAAATGAATAAGAACGAAATAGAAATATGCAAATTTGAAATGCATTTGAAGAATTTTTTGTTTGCGCTCTAGAGAGAATGATCTACTGTTGCGCTCTAATCTATAAATTTATAATGATGACATAATTTCTGCCTAATCAGGCCTAGCCTGTTCCAGGCTCCGAGATAGTTGGGTCCGCTAAATTGAGAAAGCGCGAAAATAAAACGAGAGGAAACTGGGTAGTCTCCTCTTTATCTGAGAGCCTGGAACAGGCTAAATTAGGCCAAGTCTCAAGATGGGTATGGAGTTTACAGATCAGGTCTGAAAACGGGTGTGGAAAATGACATTTTTTATTCTGAAACAGGGTAAGGATTTAGAGAACCAGGGGGCATAACCCCACCAAACATTCCTAGGAGTACACCCTTCCGGGGTTCAGGAGCAGGGTGTAAATCATGTCATCATAATCATCGCGTAGAATATAACGTTGGGTTGGATGATTCATTTCGGTTATTATTCACGTATAGGTGAGTAATCCCTCCCTCCTAAATACTGCTTTTTTACCTCGCGGAATGCCCCTATATTGACCTTCTCGTCTGAGTTCTTCATTTTCTCATATTCCCAAGGCTTTATTTGAAACGGAATAGAGGCATCCTTAGGAATTTTACTCTGACTCGGCTAACACCAATACTATTCTTTTTATTCGGTGCTTCTCTGATTGGTTCTCTTCTAACTCCTTCTTTTAATAAAATTCAGAGTTTAATTTCAGTTGCCTTGAATGGCGGCATAACCTTCCTTGTCCGTGCAGTATGCTTTCCTTCTCCACATGAGGAGAATATAGACTGCGTGACCGGCTTAAGGAATGTTTTTGTGTGAGGCAAGGAGCTGGAACTACTGTTTTATGCAAGCCCGCTTTCCGTTTCTCTCATTTCTACCTATGTACATAGTTCGTAGTCCATGTTTTATACTCAGTCCGCAGTCCGCATTTTTATACGTAGTCCGTGTTTTATACCCAGTCCGCAGTCCGCAGTCCGCAGTCCGCAGTCCGCAGTCCATCTTTTATACTGACCGAATACAAATATATGCGATAGTTGTTATTGGTCAAGCCGTGACCCTAATTTACAACCGTTAGACAATTATTTACTGGTCCTGAAGAATTTGGTGGATAAACCATTGTTCCTTATTTCATGTCGCTGGCATCATCAAAAAGGAACGAAAGGCATCTCAACGAATTTAAGCGAAGCATACATGATGAATAAAATAACTTATCTCAAATATTGCGCCAGCATTTAAAGTGGTTGAGTGCGTTTGAACATGTTTGAAATTGGATGTTAGGGACGCACGCACTTGTGTGACAGGGTTACTTGATAACAGATCAAAGAGTATGACACGGCATAAATATACGGAAGTGATATCCCGTATATTCAAACAGCTACACGACCGGAAATAATTCGTCTTAAAAGGCTAAAGGAAGAGACATGTAGAAGGTAGGTTGGTGGCAATGTCGGTGTTCTTAATTCTTCGATCAAAACACCGTTTGTCTGGCGAATCTTGCGGTAGAATTTTGCACTTTACCGAATCAATTCTTTCCGTTGCGCTATTAGTAGAAACTTTTCCGTGACAATTAATAATCGTACGTTTATTGACGATTCGTAAAATTTGGCTAGGCCGTCAAAGGAACTGAGCGTCGGCTTTTTATTCAATACGAGGCTTTACTGGCTTTACTGTGATCCTTTTCTGCGGAGACGCTTTTAAGTTATTTTATTCTTCAAATATCGAAGATAATGACGAAGCTGTGCACTGTATAAAACGTGCAAAGCAAAGTGAGAACCATTATCGGAAGCTACGATATTAGTAATGGATCTCACATTTTATCGAAAATCCACCCTATTTTGTTACGTCTAATAGCTGTCTCCGTATATACGGTGGCCATCGATTCCAGGAGTATCGTGGCCGAAAACAACGACGCATGCATGCTATTCACGCTAAGTACCTGAAGTTGATTGCTGTTATAAAAGTTGTTTGTAATATTCGCGCACGCGGAACTTTCTTGACTCCGGTTGATTAATTAATTAAGCTGGTATGAAAGATATAAAATTATCCACGCGTGTCTTGACATGAGCTGGTATGAACTGCCGAATTTTAATAGCACGCAATAAAAGGCCCTAAAAACTGCCGGAGAGTTTGAGAGTTAGGCCTCTTACAATTATTGTGCTCCTCGAATTACTTTGGACACAAGACCGTCAACTGGTCACGCAAATCATCTCATTCTTCCTAAGCTGGGGTGGGGGGGGGGGGGGGAGGAAGGGGGGAAGGTATGGGTATAACTATGTGCAACGTCAAATGATAAAGTTTTCTATATCTTGTTGGTTTTCACATGACGTCACCAAAATTCAAACTAAAAAACCATCGATCCTACCGAGATTTTTCTTTCACGATGCATTAGAGCAGCTGAAAACTAATTTTCATACAAATTTTTGCCTCAAAAGGGTTCTTGGTTTTGTGATAGAATACGCTTGGATTTTTAAGCTTTTGCGTGACGCGGCATTGACATGAAGGCCAAGAGAGCTGTCATCATGTAGGTTAAAAATATGACTTATTTCAGGAAATTTTGCTATCTAAACAGTTCATGTATTAGAAAAAGTATTACTTTTTGTTTATGAGTTTCTCGACGAATAAATTCACGCTTTTGTAGCAAAACTCGTCGACAGATGTTTCTGTTGGTTTCCGTCCGCCATGTTGGAGCTCATCCAGGTGAGCACCAGCATGGCGTCTCCATACAAATCTCTTTAGGTTTGGGTAAAACAGTTCTTCGGATATCTCGTATACGAAATATTCCTCTGACCTGAATCTTGGCGAGGGTCTTTGTATATGTACCTCCTTTGATTTCCCAGATTCTGGACTTTATCTTTTGAACGGTTTTGATACTTATTTTGATCCATTTTGAATGGCGTGACACTGAAAACCAGCAATATTCAGTGCATTTTTTGTTCTTATTTCTTATTATTTTTTCTTTTCAGATGTTTAAATTTGGATCTTACTAATTATCCTTCGATAGGGTTATTCCTTTTAAAATTTACCTTGGCATTTTTAATTTTATATTTTCTTTTTTGGCAACGTATATCCATATTAGCCTAAAAGTATGCAAAACTGAGCTACCCACTAAATTGTGATAAAACTGTTCCACGTACTTCTTTAAGAATTCGAATGTAACAAAATAAAAACGACCAGTCCATACAAGCTCATACAATTCTGCATCTTCGATTTTCCGTTGAATAAGATGTAAGTTACTTTTTCGTTTCCTGGCCCCGCACCTTTAATTCTATTTAATCTTAAATATAGTGGAAGTGCCTCTACAGGTAGTAGCTCACTCGTTATTACGTCATGTTCTTACTGATTGGGCTCATTTTACTCAGCAGCGGTATGTCTAACCTAACAAGTGGCCCACTTTTTTATGGCAGTAACTCATAATCTGTGACAACTGATGAATTTGATGAACGAGCAAGAGATAATCATGGTGAGCACTCGACTTGTGATAATTTTCTCGTAGTTCAAATGCAGATTTGATAACACTCCTAATAGCGTCACATAAAAAAACAAAACAGAGCTGGAGACATGGAAACCGTCGTAACCTACAGTCTATTTCTATTAAGAGCTTTTCTTGGCCTAAATTCACAAGAATTCTTAATTAATTCATCTTCACAATTAATAAGCGGTGCTGTCTAACATCTAGTATGTTCCCTTTCTCACTTCTTAATAGATTGCGTAACACTCGAACCCAAATGATTCTCTTCGGAATGTTCGCTTTACTACTCAAAGTTGATTAATTCAATCAGTCAGGATCGAGAAAAAGATTTAAGCTATGTTTACACTATACCGGATATCTTTTGCGCCGACACCCGGAAAACCTTCCTCAGTGGATGGGGTTTCTGTTCAAACATAAGAATCGATAGGAACGGTGATTCGGCGCGATTTCTGCCAGTGTCGTAGCGAAGCTGCCCGCGCCGATCTCCAGATTACAGTGGAGTCATACATTGGGAATTAGTGTTCCGTGACACTATACAGAATAGCTTTTCGTATTGGTACGAAACGTTATCCGGTATACTATGAACGTAGCCTTTGTTATAACCCTCCAATGATTCTTCCAGCAAGTTGACCCCCCCTTTTTTTTCTTTTCAAATTCAAGAGAATAAGGTATACAAGCGTTGTTATAACATTCTATTTTTGGCCCTTTTCCTTTCTCAATGTTTCAAGGAAACCATTAATCGGATAAGACCTTGTTGTCTTATTATGACACAACCCGTATTGACAGGTGGCTTCAGAGCCGCACTAGTTGTGCACGTTCTTGAAACTACCGTAAGTTATTTTTAGCCATTATTGGTCAAATTGGGTATTATAATCTTCGTTCGTACCCACACGATCGAGAAAAGATGGTTAAAAAACCGTGAACTTACCCTGAAAGACTGAAGCTCATCAATGTTCGTGTTGGAAGAGTTACACATCGGCCTTGAGCGATTGAGCGGGATACCAAAGTAGGCTGTCTAAGTAAGCTATTTTTGTGTGTGGATTTTAGGTGTTAAATTTTTGTGCTAGCTTAATTATCCTCTAATACCATTAATACCGAAGCAACAGTATTTCGTTATTTCCTTGTGTCGCAAACAGCTACCTGTTTTTAGTGGTTTTAATCAGTATGTTATTTGGTTTTGTTTTGTACGTTTTTGTTTTTTGTTTTTGTTTTTGTTTTTTTTTTTTTCACTTGCAAAACTCATTAAATTGTGTTTTCCTTTTCTTCTTATTATTTTTTAATCTTGTCCGATTTCTCATGGCATTTTTTACTCTCCTTTGTGAAACATATTTAAAAGAAAGTAGGCTTAGGCTTGTCTCCTTCTTTCACACATGCTGTAATTTAATTTTTAATCATTAGTTCCGACTTTATTCAAACAACGTGCAGACCACTTAGGTAGATGCTTTCCCTTTTTATGAATATGCCGTTAAGTGAAATCGATTGAGAAACACCTGTTTCAAAGAATTGAATTTGTTCAATCTTGCTCATGTGGCGTTAGTCGTATTAGCCTTGCAAATCGCTTATAACAACAATTTTTGTTGTTAGAGACAAATGTTACATCATCGCTCTGTATTCGAGGGAATACGGTATGTATTTACAACAATAGGGTTGGCCGATTCACAATTTTTTAAACTTTCATTGATTCCCGACAAGAATGAATAAGAATGAAATGAATTAAAGTGTTTCACACTCGTAGGCACAAAACTAGACCTCACTGACATGAAGTGCACGCCTTTAAGGCCATCTACACTCTGATTATACATTGTGTTACCAGAACTCCGTACAGGGCTTGATCGTGAAGTTTAAAAAATAGAACCGGTGTAATTCATGACTGTCAGCTATCAGCTCAGTTTCATGTTGAGGATTATACTTGTTAAATGATTAAACGGTTGGTTATAACACCGGTTGAATAAAGATGCTTTCATTGTTATTACTTTATCTTAAATTTTTTTTCCCAGTTGTTTTTAGGTCAAACTAGAAAGGAAACACGCTGTGTTAATATGCAGTTATTCATCTTCATTTGCCTAGCGTATTTCTACCTCAGCGATACGTGCTCTCAAGTGTCAGTGGAAAACCTGGATGAAGGTACCTCGACCACTTAAAGTAGATTTTATACCCCAATAGAGATACAGTAAATATATGTCCCATAGCGCTCATGAAAAGTGAAGACATTTCTTTAGAGTGACATTGGTAAACGTGAACCTATTAAATCGAAGAAGACACAGAGCAGTTACTTTTCCTGCTATCCTTTTAATAGGACCGTTTACAAAAGTCGTGGCTTGACTGCAGTACGACTTGATTTCAGATGGCGTATTTATTTCAGTCAAAAGAGGTATGCATGTCTTTAGTTTACGACTCTAGCCAGATCCAGGCTAACAGTCGACAGAAAAAAAAAGGAAACACAAACTCCGACGCTAAGGACGAGGATCATGCCTTTAAAGGGAACAATATCTGCAATTCACTGCAATTCATTCATTGTCATTACTTAATATCACATTTAATTTAGTAATGCGCGGGGCATATAAAGATGAGAGCTACCTAATAATCTCATGCATGTACTCACGGAGCGTTGCTGGATTGCAGAATAAGGAAAGAACCTTTTCCTCGACACATTCAGAGGATTTAGTTTTGAATGGTCTAGCAGACGATATTCCTCTAATCAAATAGCAGCCGCCTTCATCGAGTTGTATTTTACTGCACCTGCTCTGTTTACAGGCAGTTGAGCTACACCTTTTTACATATAAATTATATAAAAATCAAAGGCCATTTTTCGAGTTGAGCCTATTCTACACTAGAACGGTTGGTTAACTTCTTGATGAAGGGAAATAGTATTTTTCACTCTTCACCTTTAACATCACTGATAATTCCACGCCGGTAAATTGAACCAAAACGACTGTTCTCTTCATTGTTTCTTCTATGAAGCCTGAATTATGATGATTGCTCTCTTGATAACTTTTTCAGTTCCTGAAGCTTCTTTTTTGACTATCAACATCCTTGAATTCCCGGATGAGTACGTGATGCCTGTGGGCTACAACGTAACAATAGTTTGCACCGCCGACCGTGCAAGGCAATATTTCGGAGATCGGAATACCTCCCTGCCGTATTCGGTCGAATTCTATTTGAATGACAGGAAAATGCATCAATGCGGTGGTCAACGCAGGAATAGAGAAGAAAGAAAAGTTTGCTCCTATGTCATCCGCAATGCATCAAAAAGCGATTCTGGCGAATACATCTGTTGGGCTCGAAACTCCTGGTACTGCACTGTGGGGTCTATTCAGCTAGATTTTAAAGGTATATAGCAGCTTCATTTTAATCTGTTCGTTCATAATTCTGAAAATGTCCTAACTTAATTGCGAGCGCCTTGTTATCATTGTTATCATCATCATCACTCTTATTATAATTATTATTTATTCCTCTTTCGAAGGCCTTTTTTTTTAAAACGAAAAGAAAGAAGAGACTCTATAAAGACTAGCTCCAAAGAAAACCAGGACGTAACACTGGATGCATTAATTCAATTTGAAAGGGCTGGTAGTAATTGCAGTCCTGACAGCCTATCCTTCCTATCAACTTGGTTAAGAGTCTGACTGTTTTCTCAATTAGTGAAATGGGAAGAAAAAGAGACGCAAAAAAAAGGCTAGATCCTAAGTAAACCATGACCTAAAAAAAGGCGCCGTCCGATTCAACAATTTGAAAGCCTTAGCGCTGGTAACAATTGAAGTTCTTAGTACTTATATATGACTGATGCCGCTTACAGGTTATAAAGCCGGGCGCGCTAATCAAGAACGTCGTGAAGGTGGCGTTAGTTTTCAAAAATGTGGGTTTGGGTTTGTTGGGCATGCACTAGTAATATTATGGACTGTGCGAACAAAGTATGGTGAATCTATGCTTACCATTCTCCCGCAATTAAGCTTGCTTGTTACCCATTTTCCTCTTTGGGATACTTTTCCGTAATTACTTTTAGCGAAATAAGTTAGTAGAAAATAATTGCTTAGCCGGACAAAAAAAAAAGCAAAATAAAAGGTTAAACCGGCCTGGTTATTTGCAAAACCTGTTGTAAACTACGATAATCTAAACTATTAAAATTTCCTCTATGATTACAGAACCGGTATCACCAACTTTTTCTCTCGATCTGCCTCGACAAGTTACTCTTCCCTCTACAAGTAAATTTAACCTGACTTGCCAAGCATCCGGAATTCCACTGCCAACCATCACTTGGTTTAAGAATGGAAGTCGCCTCCTGCATCCTCCAATTAGTACTCTCAAGGGTCATTCCCTGTTACGTTTTGAGTCGATCAAAGAAGAAGACAGAGGGGTGTACTGGTGTGAGGCGAGCAATTTTGCAGGATGGAAAAGGTCATCGACCGCAACTCTCACAGGTAAATACTATCATCTTTGTATCAAGGATATGTCTAGTGCGTCAGTGAAAAGATAAGGTTGGGGCCCTCCATTACACTAACAAGTATTGTTGTATAGCTGGAAATTTCTTCCCAACAGCGCGCTCTCGTTATTTACTTCTAGGTTACATGACTAACAATAAAACTGTCTCCCGCCAAAATCTCCGAGCGGGCCAACCTCGTTCCCAGGGTTCTCTCCTACCCGCCCCATGGCTGTCTCTCTCGCTCCATGGGGCGGGTAGGAGAGAACCCTGGGAACGAGGTTGCGAGCGGGCAACATTGCAAAAATCTATGACGTCAGAGGGTAACAAGAATGTTGACCGACAACCGCCGTTACAATAAGGTTAAATGAATTTCCTGCTTCCAAATTTCCAGCTATATAATAAATCAAAAAAGTCTTGGGAATCAAAAATTAGCTGTTTCCCTCGGAACTAGTCATTAAGTGATACTTTATTGTTCACCACTGCATTGCTACATGGGGAGATTTTATATCATAATGATTAATATTTGTTCGCTTACTTTATGTTTTAGTATTGTGGAAGCCCTTCTTCACAATGCATCCCCAAGACAATACTGTGAAGTTACAATCTGGAACTGCAGTTGTAGCCCTCAAATGTGCTGCAGAAGGCTTCCCTCGTCCAGTTATAATCTGGTTGAGAAACAACTCGACCCTCGTCAACGACACCGTGACCAGCAATGGAAGTGTTTCTACTCTCAACCTTGTTATACGTACTATAAAGGACGAGGATCCTAAGTATATGTGTGTGGCAACAAATGAAGTGGGAAGAACTTATTCCAGGGAAGCAGCGTTGACGTTCGCAGAGATACCCACTACAAAGTCTCCATCAACCCTAAAAGGTAACAAAATAAAATATGTTCCAAGCTTTCAAGAGGCTTTAAAGTCTCTTATATTTAACACAGTTTCGATAATAAATCAACTGCTTTCGTCTCAGCCGTTCACCTGGACGATTATACTCAACCTACTTATGAAATGACTCCTGAGTTCAAATCTTTCACACTGACAGCAGTAAATAGATTTAGAGTTTAATCCGTTGGTTGTTTCCACCAGTGGTATATTGTCCTAACATGCATCAAAAGAGAAGTGACTTTACCTGAACTACAACAGTACTCTGGATTAAGTCTGTCAGATTGAAAAATCTTTCACAAAAATATTTGAGATATTTTCATGGAGTTTAAAAAGAAGACTAAAATGATGGAAATTTCAACTGAGCCGCCACCTCGCATGCGAATTCATTGCTCATTACCTATGCAGAAATAAAGAAATAAGTCTAAATCTGACCCGACCTTAAACGGATAAAAAAAGAATAAATAAAAAAAGTGTGGAATAAAGAACACCCCACCAGTTTTCTTCAACCTCCAATCCTCCCATCCCCTACCCACCCCCTACCCACCCCCGAAATATGCACGAAGATCGATTATTCTATCATTAAAGGTTGCTTTGGGGATTGGGAAACTATTGTTTGGTGGGCACTTTTCAAAGCAAAGTATTGCGGTGAATGAGTTCCTTGTGCGCAAATGACTAATGCCCAAGGCAATCTTTATTACATTAAATCAGATATATGTGCTTTAGCTTCAGCGGACAATGGCATGTCTCAACTACTCTGGCCGTCTATCATTGTCGGAATTGTAGCTATACTTGTTGTTCTCGTGATCGTCATCGTAATGAAACAAAAGTGGTGGATGAGGGCCAACAGCCAACGTAATTTGGAGGTATGTGAAAGAAACGATTATGCATTTCTATCTAAGCTGTTAAGGTGGTTACGTTGTATATCTGCCTCCTATGTCGACGACTGCAAACTGTATTTGTCCTTCTCACCTGCCGAACTATCCACGTCTATCTCTACCTTGAACGAAGTTCTCACTAGAATATCTCAGTGATGCTGTAAACATTCCCTTTTGATCAATCCGGACAAAACTAAAGTTTTAGCCGTTGGAGTACCACAACTCTTGGAGAAACTTTAATCATTCAGTATAAGACTGCTTGATAAAGAATTAACACCTGTGCCTGTTGTTAAAGACTTAGGTGTTCATCTCGACGCATGCCTCAGTTACAACGAACATATCACTAAAACCGTTTCGAATTGTCTTCTTAAACTGAAACAAATTAACAGAATCAAGCATCTGCTGGACAGGAAAACGCTTTTGTTAGTAATTAATTCCTTTGTTTTTAGTAAAATACTGTATTGTTCAACTGTTTGGAGTAATACCAGCAACAGCAATATTGCCAAGTTACAAAAAGTCCAAAATTTTGCTGGACGAATCATTTTGGGACTAAGAAAGTATGATCATATTTCGGATGGGCTGCGATCATTGAACTGGCTTCCAATTAAAGAGAGACTCATTCTAAACGACGCAACCATGATGCACAAATGCATTAACAAACTTGTTCCAGACTATCTTGTCGATATATTTAAACTACGTTCCCAAGTCCATAATAGACAAACTCGATCGTCTAGTGCCTTGGATATACCCTTATGCCGCCTGTCAACAGGACAACGCTCTTTTACCTACAGAGGAGCTAAACTCTGATAGTAACATTAAATCTTTAAAATGCCCGAGGAATTTTAGGCGCCATTTCGCAAATGTATTATTAGGTTAATTTTTTTTTTTCATTTAGAATATTTCTGACATATTTATTGTAATTATAATTGTACTTATATTCTTAATTACCGGTGATCTAAATGTAAATCTGTATTTTTAATTGTATTTGTATTGAGCTGAAAAACTCTTTTTAGGGAGCGTCAATAAAAGTATGTATGTATGTGGCTCCGTCATTAATACAGGCGCATTTAGCTGTGACGAAGTTTTCGTCAAAACGTCTTTGTTTTTAACGCGATGGCTGATATTGCCGATATAATTCGGCAATAGTACAAAATATTCCAATTTTGTTGATGGTGAAAATATTTTGCTAAATAAGCCCTTAAAAGGACCCTATTGTTCAAAGGAAATTGCGTCTAGTAAAAAAAAATGCTGATATTTTTTACTGAAATTTCTGGTATCGGCTTTAAACAGGCCAAAGGAATTTCAGAAAAATCGTTGGAGCAGAGGTCCGTAACTTAAAGTCGCTCAAAATTTAGCTGTCAAATTGTTTTGGAATTTCAAGAATAAATAACTATCAGGTAGAAGGAGACACCAGTTTGAATTTTCGGGACAAGTAAATTCAATGTTTGCTAATTCTTAAAACAAAAGCCGGTTCGGCCTATCGTGCTATTCTTTAAAAGGTACTTTTTAGTTTTAGAAGCACTATAAATTGATCCAAACCTTGCGCTGAAGTAGGATGACTTGTTTCTTGACATTTTTTTTAAACTATCCCTTGGCCTTTTTGGCTCAAACTCCTGCTACATATATACATTTTGATGTATTGCAATGTATTTTCAACGACTTTTACTGCTGTTCGTTGCTTTCAACTCAGGAAAAAGGTATTGAGATTGGACGCTACCTCGTATCAGAGCTCAGATAGAACTGTCCAGCACCTTTGTGAGCACGAGTGGCAGTTATGCAAAGAATTCGCACCTCACCCAGGGGGGGGCGAACGACAATTATGCCCATGCCTGTGAACTGAATTACGTCACAGTGCAAAATAAAATTATCGCAAAAATACTGCCCGTGAATGAATTTACAACTCTGAGATTTTTTCACTCCTTCCTTCTATGAATGGGTAGTTTCAAGAGCCATAATAGTATTATGGCTCTTGGTAGGTTTTTCTTGATTATTATGTCAGTTGCTCTGTAATACATGTTTAATATGCAGATCGGTTCGCAGACATGGGCATTATTGCCATTCGTCTCCGCTGGCTGAGGAGCGAATTCCTCGCAGAGCTGCCGCTAGTGTTCATTTTCTGGTCATAAACAAAGGTGCTGGACAGTTCTATCTGTGCTTCGATACAAGGCAGCTTACAATCCCAATACTTTTTTCCTGAATTGGAAGCAACGTACAGCAGGAAAAGCCCTTGAGGATGCATTGCAATACACCAAAATGTATGTAGTAGGAGTATGAAGCAAAACTGCCAAGGGATATTATAAAAATGTCCAGGAAGACGTCATTCGACTTCAGAGCAAGGTTTGGAGCAATTCATAGTGCTTCTAAAACTAAATCCGGGAAATCTTTCTTGTGGAGACCGGAGTCCTAGCCTCTGGAATCCGGAATACAGCTCAATTACTGTCCGGAATCAACTATAGATTGAAATCCGGAATCCGCATTCCACTGACAAAGAATCGGAACCCCTTCCTTGGGCCGGGGATAAAATAGTTTATGAGTTGGACTTATTATGAATAGAGTCAATATATTGTCAATATATTAAGGATGCATAGGATGTTTTCATTTGATTTAAGCTTTTCAGAAATAGAAAAATATGTTAAATGGATAACAGTACAGTCGAATATATTACTAGATTGTCTTAGCTAATTAGTTTTGTTATAATTTTTTTTTCTCATGCATATAACTACCGAAAGAAAAAAATGGTCTAACAGGGCAAAATTGAGCATGGCCCTCTTTACATGTTCTGACCTCTAATAAATATAGATTTAGCCAAGGCTAAAAACAAAGCGTCCATTTATATTATTCTTTTAACAAGTGAAAACCAAAAAATTACAACAACCTATGCAAATCCAGAAATTTATACTCGACTGAGTTTAAAGCAAAAAGAGAAAATTATAAATCAAATTCGATCACAGTAATAGCCTTGGAAACGAATTCTTACCCATACGAGTGCATCACTGACCCCGTGCCCCCTCCCCCAACTACACCTCTTTGAGAAGCTAAAAGTTCGCCTTGAAATTGTATTAGGCGACAACAGAATTGTCAGATTCTAACCTTAGCTCATAATTTTTAATTAATTAAATTTAGCTGGTCAAGAAGCAGAAAGAATTTATCGAGTTGCAAATAAGAAATGGCTCAGAATTAATTAACCAGCTGCGAAGCAGTCATTCCACTAGCACTATCAGCACAGATTCCACTCAGGAGGGTACGCTGTCTACCGCGGACGGTCAAGAAGAAGCCATCGACAACGAATTATACCTACAAGGCATGGACACAGAAAACCGAAATTGGGAAATCCCTCGAAATAGGCTAGTTATAACAGAAGAAAAGCTTGGCGGAGGGGAGTTTGGTATTGTAACCAAAGGAGTGTATTTACGAACTGACGGAAATAAGCTTCCCGTAGCTATTAAAAGACTAAAAGGTTCGTTTTTTTAGTAGTTTTTACAAGTTTTGTTGGTTGCTGTTTCTTTTACCATTAATAAGTTGAGGCATATGTTTTAGCTATGTGCAGCTTATGTGCATGTAAGTGTTGTATGTCCCGATTAGATAACAAAAACGTCAAGATCAGATCAAGTTTGATGTTACCCGAAATTACCTTTTAGGTCTGAAAACGGGCACGCTCACTGGTTGTTCATTCGATACAGAAACCGTACACAACCTCGCTTTGACAAAAAGCTACCCGCCTGTGAGCTTCCCATTGATCGAAGGGCATAAAAGGAGGCTCTGCCTGAGTCGTTTCAAGTCTTTCAAGTCTCCGCAGCCCGAATCTCTTGAACAGTTTATCTTATTTTCTCTCGTGAAACTGTTTTTTTCTGGCAGAAGCATCGGTTTGTGGAAAACCGACGGTCATAACTTACCTGTCTGTGCCACGTGTACCGTAATTAGGCTTCAGACAGCAGCCAGTCTAGCTAGGAACGAGAATGCTATCAGAACTATTACTCAATTCAGGCAGGGTCTTTCTCAAGTACGCATAAATCGAGCAAGCGAAAGAAAAGCTCTGTTAGTATGCGATGGGCGTCGAAGTGCTAGGAATCAAACTTTAAGTCTCCAATTATTTTTGAAGTGGTAAATTGACTTTCAATCAACCTCAGTCGTTTCTGTTTCAGTATCCTACACTTTCAGCACCACACTTTTTCTCTTTTTTTTTTTTTAGTAATTTTAAAAACACTGCACGTGACCTCTTCATTCACTATCAGGGAAATTAGAAGACTGGTGTTGCCTTGTTTTGGTCCAAACACACCAGCTAAACTTGACTTGACTGTGCTCATATACTCTTAACATATATTGGCTTCGAGTTTTTCTATTTTTTGCGCACAATCGGCCCTTCACTTTCTGGTCTATACAATATGCTTGCTATTAGAGGATGAATGAGCCTGGACAATGGTAATGTTAGGTGTATTTTCCTTTTTTTGTTTTAGAAAATGCAGATCAGCAAGAAAGAATGGCACTCATTCGTGAATTAGCTATCCTCATTCACGTTGGCCGCCATCCAAATATAGTGAGCTTGGTTGGAGCTTGTACATTCGAAGGTAAGGAAAGTCTAAGCATAGTCGAATCACCATGAGCCACGCGTCTAATATATACTTGCGCATCAATTGTATAAAACTTTCTTAGTGCGTTAGCTTGCTCCTTGGAGGAATCCCATTTCTTGATCATAAGCGTTGGAACAATTGAAAACAACGAATCTCTGCAGGGGTGTATACAGGTATCCCCATAAGACGCACTTATGAATTGTAATCGGGACTAAAGGTGACCAAACTCTATTAGGACATCCTTTCACTTTGCAAAACGAGGGCTTTAGCAAATGCTTGAACATTTGAAAGATAAAAAAACTCTCCTCACCTTAGAACATACGCTAGCTCGTAAGGCACACATCACTTGATTAGACATGAAACATTTCCGCTGAAACTGCTTTTTAATTTTATTTTTATTAATATTTATTTTATTGTTGTTGTTGTTATTATTATTATTATTGTTAGTATTATTTTTTTTTAATTCAATGAATTTTTTCTAATCAAAACTAAGTGTTTTTTTCTTTTAAACGAAAGGAATTGTAAATAGTGTCTTGACGGAATAGTTTTTCTTAAGTGAATTGATTGTAGATAGGATTTTAATAGTTAGCATTGTTATCAATAAAATATGTTCTGACTATTAGTTTTATTATTGTTATTATTATTTACTTTTTTTGAACATAGGGCATGCGTTGCGGTTAATTCGCATCTTTCAGACAGCTCTACAAGGTTCTACAATCATTGCAAAACACGGGGCCTTCAGATCAATGTAATATTACTCTGAATTATCTTAACACCCAGGCATCCATCATTGAATATGTACTTTCTAACTAACTTTTATATTTCGCTATCTGCAGTATTTACTTTCCATCTGCTGATTTGTTAACACATTATTTTTTGTTTGGCAGAACCGCTTTGTGTTGTTATTGAGTTGGTTTCTGGTGGCAGCCTTGATAACATACTCCGCAGTAGTCGTGTTCAACCCGAGAGAGACCTTCCAAGTTACTCAAACATCTGGTCACGGCTGACTGAGAGGGAACTTTTAAAGATTGCGTTAGACGTTGCTAATGGCATGAAGCACTTGGAAAGTAAACAGGTAAGATTGAAATCAAACTTTTGTTTGGAGTGAGCAGTTACAGACGTTTTTAGCTTGTAAGTTTTGTTTTCCCATTTCAGACCACGTGATGGTACCCCAAGTTCTCAATTTGTTTTTTCTTATGCACGGGCATCCACGTGCATATTTATGCATAATTAATGAAAAGAAAAAAGGCAAACTCCCTGCAGAACATCACGTGGTCTGAATTGGGAAAACAAAACATACTAGCTAAAAAGGTGTATTGAACGTTCTTATTATACAATTTGAATATTATACTAGCACTGAAAAATTGTGAACTTCTTTCAATTCGTAAATGAATAATAAATCCTAATTTTAAACCACTCCATTCAGAATTAAAACTGCTTTCCACTCATATTTGACAGTCTGTTATTTATTTAAGACCCGAGGGTTATACATACCTTAAATGATGGCATTAGTTTCAAAATGTCAATGAGCTTAAGGGAACGTTTAGTCCATTTATTTTGCTGTAATTCGTAAAATCCAATCATTGTAGGCGTTCCATGGGCCCGATCGTGAAATCTCAATAAACAGCTTCAGAGGGATCTTAATAATAATAATAATAATAATAATAATAATAATAATATTAATCGTGAGAAGTTATGGTAAACACTGCCAAAGAGTGCTCAATACACAATTGTGTAGAGCGGTGTATAGAATTGGGTTACTAAATGAAAACACACATGATTCACTGCAACTCTGAGTTTCGTGCTTACGCACTCATCAGGCAGATTTAATGAAGAAAAAACCTATCAGCCAGCAATGCATTTACATAAAGGAGAACAATAGAGTGTTTTCACGGACGTCATAGCCCACGTAGGTGACCCGAACCATTCCTGTGAGAGTTGAACCCTTTCTAGTGTAACAATAAATAAATAAATAGATGCGACGCACTAATTACAATAGGTGAGGAAGGCGGATCTAGAACAACAATGGAATGTGTGAAGTAAACTGTCTAAACGAAAAAACTAAAAGCGTAGGAGCGTAAAACAGTAGTTATTGGATAGGGGAAGCGTCAATAGTTCTTTACAGCGGTTACCACTAACACGCGCCCTTAAAGGGTTTTTTCTTCGGTTCAAACCTGCGTTTTGGTGGACGTCAATCAACCGTTACCATGGTTTTTCACGCGTTGGCCTAGAGAAGATTTTTTTCTCCGTTTCTTGAGCACTCGGAAGAATATGTCGGCGTTTCAGCCGTTTTTGCAACATTTTGCTGCAGCATTTGACACCGCTTCATGTCAAGATTACGAGGAGAAAGAATTTGTTGAGTGTTTCTCGGAGGAAACTCAAATTATCGACATATTTACACACTGTAAGTTACAACCACATAAGCTTTCTCAATCGCTCGCAACTCGTCTGAGTTCTTGCTAGTTCTGGTTTCTATTCGATAACATGAAGAATGATAAGTAGTAAAATTTATTTTCGAAAACAGCCTCCATTCAGAGGAAACTTTTTTCCCTTTTCGGTGTGATATCTTTTGTTTCTTTGAATTTATACTAGCTTAGCTTCTTGGCAATTCAGTCGTCCACGGCTCCCGTGTTTTCATACATCAAATAAATAAACAACCTTAAAACTGTTACGTAAACTATAGAGAATGTTTCGGTTATTTCACTCAGCTCGCAGAGACCTCGTTGTTTTAACAATGTAATCCTTCATCTTAATAAGACAATTTAAAAAGCCGTCGTCCTTCGAATTTATTTGCCCTTCATTCAGCGATGAGGGAACCTTCTCCGTCAGAGTGCGTGGAAAACCATGGAAACAGTTGATTGACGTCCACGAAAACTCAGGTTTCAACAGACAGGAAAAAAACCTTCAAAGGCGCGTGTTAGTGGTAACCGCTGTAAGTAAAACTTGTTTTTATGACGACACTTGGAAATTAGCTCAGATTGTTTGTTCAGGAGATTGTTAATGCTGTATTTGATAATATAAAGTTTTTCTGCTAGGCATAAGTCACATCGTTTACTTGAATTATTGTGAAATTGATGTTGTTGTCTTTGAGTTGCCAGATGTACTTTGATAATTCAGTGCTGTTTGAAAGCTTTCTGTGGGTGAATGTAGACTTGTGCTGGGTATATCTCTGTTTAAAAGTTTCCTTCAGTCAGTCCGATGTAGTTCTTGGTTGTAGTTTGATTAGATGTCGTAGAGGTTATTTGGGCGTTGTATATGAGGCTGGTGGTTAAGCATTTATTGTCGAGAGGGCAATTTCGTTGAGATCTGCAGTTACATAGCTTGCCGTTGCTGTCTTTGTTGTCATTATTGGATAAAATGTTCTTGTTATGCTTGCTTATGATGGCTCCCATATTCTCCATACAGCTATAGCTTACTTTAATGTTGTTCTTGTTGAAAAGGGTGTGATATTTGTGCTGTCGAGGAAAGTGTTTAGATACGAGCTTGAGGAAGGCTTTGCCGATATTAGTTTTCACGTTGCTGCTGAAAGGAGGGTTATACCAGATAATGTTACGCTTGCGGTTTCGTCTTGTTCGAGATGTTTGCTTTTGTTTGTGATAGGAGAGGCTTACTGTGTATCCGCTGGATTTGAGGGCGTCGTCATAGGAAGTCTTAGCTTTGTTAAATTCGTCTTCGTTGCAGGAAATGTCTGAAATTCTACGGTTAATGGAGTCGGGTAGCTGCTTGGTGATGTTAGGAGGATGGTTGGATTTAACGTTGATATACAGAGGCTGGTTGTTAGGTTTTCTGTAGGGGTAGTACGTTCCGTTTTTGAGATTGAACGTGACGTCGAGGTAGTTGACAATCTTGAGGTTAGTTTATATTATCAAATACAGCAATAACAATCTCCTGAACAAACGATCTGAGCTAATTTCCAAGTGTCGTCATGAAAACAAGTTTTACTTAAAGAACTATTGACGCTTCCCCTATTCAATAACTACTGTTTTACGCTCCTACGCTTTTAGTTTTTTCGTTTAGACAGTTTACTTCACACATTCCATTGTTGTTCTAGATCCGCCTTCCTCACCTATTGTAATTAGTGCGTCGCATCTATTTATTTATTTATTGTTACACTAGAAAGGGTTCAACTCTCACAGGAATGGTTCGGGTCACCTACGTGGGCTATGACGTCCCGTGAAAACACTCTATTGTTCTCCTTTATGTAAATGCATTGCTGGCTGATAGGTTTTTTCTTCATTAAATCTGCCTGATGAGTGCGTAAGCACGAAACTCAGAGTTGCAGTGAATCATGTGTGCTTTCATTTAGTAACCCAATTCTAATAATAATATTAAATAAATATATAGCGCAAATTAATATACAGAAGGATATGATCAAATGCGCTTTACATGCCATATTAAAATTGAATCCAAAATTACTATGTTACCTAGTATTAACAATTTTGAATTTACAATAAAATGCGAAGGTACAGTGTATATACTATATGAAACACTAAAAATAAATTATAAATTAAACGCTTCTTTGAAAGAGTGAGTTTTAAGCTAAGCAATGACTTAAAGGTGTTAAAATTTTGCTGTGGCTGTAATGATTGCGGGAGATTGTTCCAAATCTTGGCGGATGCATTGGAAAAAGCCCGATCACCAAGGGTTTTTTTCGATCGTCGTGAATGGTCTTCCAACTGGATACTGGTGTTCGAGCGGAGGTTGTATGTCAAAGTCTTCCTCATGGCGACCATGCTTTTTAGATAATTGGGGGCGTGTCCATGGATGCGCTTAAAACAGAACATAACAATCTTGAACTTGATTCTAAACTTAATCGGCAGCCAGTAAAGACGATGTCTTAACAGTCAAAACACCGCAACTAATAACCTGGCTCCAGTTGTTCAAAATCTGGAGAGCGATCCAGTGGTATTAGAGAAACCAATTGCTCTATAGGCTGGATAGAGATTTATCCGGTGGATTGCGTTATCCACCTTTTCAACAGCTGGCGTCTGCACAAGAGGATTTTGATGATCAATTCAGACTTTCATGTAAATGTGTTGTTGTATTAATTTTTTCTTTGCAAACACAGTGTGTTCATCGTGACCTTGCTTCTAGAAATATTTTGGTTGGAGGCGGCCTGGTGGCAAAAGTTGCTGATTTCGGAATGTCACGTGACATATCCAGAGATGGACTGTACATTAAGACCACGCAGGTAAAAAATTCGTTGTAACTTTTTCTTGTATTTTTCCGACATTCTACGATCAAACTGTAACATATTTTTATGGGATTGAAGATGGACGGCCGAGTGTACCAAAACGTTATGCTGGAGAAAAAGAAGCGTTTGGAGGCAAGCGAAACAAAGAGATTACATTACTTAAAATGGTTATTCTCATTTGCAATTCTGAAGCCTTTCTGCTTGTCCTGTCCCAGTGCGTTTCTTCTTCTCCAGCGAGGCTTTTTACCACGTGACTCAAGTTATCACCCACAAAGAAGCCACGGGCCCCCTGGCCAAGATGGTACAGTTCGTTGGGACAGTTTTGATGGCTATTCATGATGCAGTCATAAATAATTGTGCCTTAAAGCCAACTTGGCTACTTTGAGACATACAGGAAGTTAGCAAATAGAAGGCCTATTACATCTTTTATTTTAAAGAAGCTATTACTCAGAATACCATCTAATAGTGGTCGTTGTCGTTATATGCAAGGGGAGAATTCCGTGGCTTTGGATGTCTATAGAAGCTTTGAAGGGAATCAGTTCCACGAAAGGAGATGTGTAAGTTCTACTAGTATCTTAAAATATGTGTGTAACTGGAAAGTTCATGTATTTGTACATTCATCACTGTGTATTTGTATTCATTTGTATTCATATATTTGTACATTCATCACTCTAACTTGTAATATGTTTTGATAGTCTAAATGATTTATTTCACCAACAGATGGTCCTTCGGTGTCGTTCTTTGGGAAATTGTTACACTTGGTAAGTACCAATAACAAGTATTTCTTGAACTTAAAGGGATATAAAATTTCCCTGAACAGAAAAAAAAGCATTTTTGAATGTTCAGGCCTGATAATTTTTACCCGCTTAACATAATTGTAATGCTACGTGTCTTTGGAAGACATCTCAAAGTAGAATATTATTATAAATGATATTAGCTGCTTCACTTAAAAGCTCCGTGCTGACGACATGTGAGTCGCGCGTCTCAAGGAAATGTTCAGGCGATTGAGGATGCTAGACATTAATACGGACTTCTGGGAAATGGGTAGAACTCAAACAACCCACTCAACTATCTCAGCCGAAAGACTAGTAAAATAACGGTTACCCAGGTGTTCATTTTTGCTTTTCATTTTAAAAATCCAGGTAATCCTGGTTCAACCAGGGTTAAACAAGCTTGTCAGGCTTAAAACTAAAATCTTGACGCAAGGAGAAGATCATATTTAGATTGATTTTTTTTTTTTTTTGCCTCATTATTCGTCCCAATTCGTCAGGGGCGATCGAGACGATTCTGACAGCTACCAGGAAAGGGATATATCAACAATATAGTAACCCTCCGAAACCTGTGCTTTATAGGAGAGCTGCCTTACAGGGGCATAAATGGATTGGTGGACCTTCACGAATTGCTGTTAGAAGGCGCTCGATTAGGAAAACCCGCTCACTGTTCTGAAGAATTGTAAGTTTTATGGCTATACACCTGGTAAAATATTCCTCAAGGTCTGCAAACCATTCTAGAGGTTCTGTAGGCTGCAATGTAATTGGAAACCAAGAAACTTGAGATCAAATAATCGGCTTTGTAAGTCAATAACAGAACATAAAGAAGTAGTTTTTTGAAGTTGTCTCCTATCTTTTCCCGCCGCCTGGCTGGACGTTGAAACGAGAAAGACTGTTCAGATAATTACGTTTGAAAGTTCAGTATATGCAGGTTTCAAGTTTCAAATGTGAATTAGTCTAGGGCTATTTTTTTGTTGTTTCTATAGATTTATTAAACTGAAATTTCTAGTTTTGCTGCGAATTCGCGCCAAACTCGACTGCTACCCCCCGCTCTCCTTCCCCCCTCTTAAAAAAATTTCTGTGACTCAAACGTCATTATTGTAAAACTGTCTAGCGGCGAGGGGCAATGAGAGACGGGTTTATTTTAATACATATGGGATTAAAATGATGATCATACCTATCAAACTAAGATACCGTACTGTTTCTTGCGATCTTTCTGCAGTTATGACGTCATGCTGAAGTGTTGGCAGCACTCCCCCGATAATCGACCATCTTTTGAAGAACTTTCTGTAATTCTTCGTCAAATACTCGAAGAGCAAGAGGTAAGGATTTACGGATAATAACTCGCTGTATATAAAGGGTAGATATACGTAGTTGTTACAAACGATCCCTGAAGCTTATAATTACACTGTAAGTGTGAATTCAGTTGATCGGATTTCGTTTTAAGACCACACAGAAGGTTGCATTGGTACAAATCCTGTTCTGATTTTTAGATCTGTAAATGCACCCAGAATACTGTGTATAGACACAAAGCGCCGTGTTATGTCTATTCCGTTTCTTGAATAAAGTCAATAATCTGACTTAATAAGTTAATTAAAAACGAAGGGACTGGTCCAAAAGTAGAGGGGTGGGTTGGGCCGGGAGCAGAGAGGGGGTGGGTCATGAGGTTTTAAGCCTTGTTCAAGGGGTGGGTCGTGCAATTTTCAGCTACCCTTAGGAGGTGGGTCACCTATTTTATTACATAGATAGGCACTCACTTAACTAACGAGACAGTTGAGAAAACAAAGCCAGCTGGAATTATTGCTAAAATACTCACAAACCTGTTGTGTGAGAAAATGAAAGGGGTGACAGGCCGCACATCTATACCAGCGTGAAACCCTTTGTTGACCTTTTTTTTTTACCTCTAACGAGCATGTCCTTTAATGATTCTCCTTTCTTGTAAGGAAGTGATAGGTGGTTCTTTAAAAATTTATTGAAGTTATAGTTGGTTTTGTATAAGATTCCACTTTCAAGCTTTAATTATAGTAGACACTGAGGGTTGGTATTGTATCACGAATGGCAATATTGCTTTTGACCTCCTTGTTGTTTTGTTTTAGGAATTTAGACTCCCTTTCTGTGAATTTCATTCCTGACAGTAGGTTTTCTATCAAAGTTTGTAGGTAGCGTCTGTCCATCACGCGTTTTTTTGAAATTTGAATTATTTTCCTCAAAGGTTGTTTCTGAGGAGTTTTTTCGTAGGATTCTCAAGGCTTCTCCTTTGACAAATCCTTTTTCAACACTTGGAAGGTGACACGAGGTGGAATGTGTGTGCAGGAAGGTTTCCGTTTGTTTAAAATGTGTCTTTGCATCAAGGATAAATTTGTCTTTGAATCTTGTGCCTTTGTATACAACCGTGTCTAAAAACGCATTCTCATTGTCAAATGTTTCGGCCGTGAATTTAATAGTTGGGTGATTTAAGTTTGCTTGTTCAATGAAGGCTTCGATATCTGGTTTACTTATGTCCCACACGGAAAAGATATCGTCTATGTAGCATTTCCAAACTGTTGGTCTAAAGACGGTTTTGCTTAGAGTTGTTGTTGTTGTATATGCCATGAAAGAGCAAAGGAATCGAAACTGCTGTCTTTGTACCCATTGCAGTTCCATGGTTTTGTAGGTAGTGCTTTCCATTGAAGTGGAGGAAATTTTCTTTGAGGATTTTAATCTCAGCACTTCCGGCAAGTAATGTGTAGGATTAGCAAGTCTTTGTAGAAATTTTCATATGCTTTGTGATAGACAATTTCAATAAAGTATTACCCTCGTTTTGCGGTATATTTGTCTTAAGACTCATAACGTCCATCGAAACAGGAAATGTTCGGTTTTCCATGAAACAATTTCTCTTTTCAATGAGAGGTATGATTTCTGTGACTTTGATATTGGTTGCAGCAATTTATCAACAAATTTTGTCAAGCACAGAACAAGGGTTTATTGAGAGGAAATTAAACAACCATGTTTTAATACTAGGGGATGGGCACGCAATTTCCATCCTTGCTTAAGGGGTGGGTCAGTCATTCTTGTGCCGACGGAAAGGGGTGGGCCATGTGTTTTTTATCAACCACATTTCCAAATGCTCCGGCCCCCCGCCCCCCTCCCCCTATATTTTTTGACCAGTCCCTCAAAGCTGAAACAGGGGATGGGGCCTGTAAGTTCTGGGGAGCATGTAAGTTGTAGGGCCGGTAAGTTCTGTAAGGCATAATTGATGAGATACTTTTTCCCAGTTAAAAATATTAAAGGGGAGTCTATTAAATTGCCATTACGCCAGGTACAATAAGGAAAAGCATGTCATTTGGTTAACCGCACTTGGTTAACCGGAGGATGCTGTCAAAATCCTTATACGTACGCCGGTGGGGTCTGGCATTAAATTTGTCACCCAAGGTATCCATAGCCTTTGAGCCTTTGAAGGTTAGAGATATCTCTCTCAATTAAAGAAAATTCGAGGTCCGTGCTCTTTAAGGAACCACCGTAGTCCTTGCAAAGCTCTGAGATGAAAAAAACGATAAGGCCACTATGGTCAATTTGCTCTATCTCAAATGCTTCTCTCTAATGAATGCCTCCTGTCTAAGACGCCCCCAATAAAGAACCTGGAAACCTGAAACCTGGTTAATATGGACACCAGACGGACTGATGCCGTAGTGTCCGTGTCCGTATTAAGCAAGCTCGATCTCAGAAAGAATGTCGCGGGCGCAATTTTTGTCGATTTAAAGATACAAGGAGCCATATCTGTAAGAAAAAAGCTAAGCAAATGAGACTTGAATAATAGAAGAACGACCAAAGTAGAAGGGTTAAACACCGGAAGACGGGACTGGTCAAAATCAAACACGTCTTGTTATTTCGTATTAACCCGTAAAATATTTCTTTTTTCATTGAGTCGCGACTGACAGAGAAGAAAGAGTGTATTAAACGTTATCTCTTACTCTACGTGGTTCGAACTGGTGCGAGTGCATGGGCGGAACTATTTTCTAGGGCCTGCCTAAGCGTTAACGTTTAAAATAGTTCTCAAACTCATTAATAATTCGGAATAACTCATAAAGAAAATACAAAAGAAATTAATGTTTAATGAGCGTTTGAGAATCAGATGAAAAACTGCTCTTTTTTGCATCCTTAATTTCTCCTTCTAAAATCATTTTGCTTGAGAAGTAATATCAAGCATTCGACAGTGTTTCATCGCCGGATGAAACACCTCAAAGTTCGTCAAAAAAAAAAATACTCCGCTGCGCGTCGAATTTCAGTGTTTCATCTGGTGATAAAACACTGTGTCTCATGCTTGATACATTACTTGACATATTCTCACTATTCATTTAATTCCTTTTTGGCAGAGAACTTACATCAATATTACCTTTGCCGAGGGACATGGAACCGGACCAATGGACACAAAACTTTAATCTCCCCTGTCATATATGCTGAAGAACCACTCAGGGGTAGCCTGACAAGCCAGCGTACTCCGCTGTAGGGCTAATACGTCAATATCCATGGTTGTTCAATACACGTTATGACATAGATCATGAAGTAGTACGTTGTGTGCCACATATTTTAGTACAATATGAACGTCCACATTTGTAACATAATTTTCACATTACTCCAGTAATGTGCTTTCTAATTTAAGAACGACTGTTCGATAAATCAGGCTACCCCTGATGTGCCAGTTTATCCTGCAATTTTTGAGGACGCTTACGTCAATGGTATGTTATGACACAGATCATCAAATCAGAGTACATTCTGTGCCACCATAGTTAATTAGTAAAGGAGACTGGTTAGGAAACCCGGCAAACATCAAAATTGAAAACAATGGTGGTGTAGTTTATGTTGGAACTGATCTCCCTGACAGTGTACAAACAATCCTTTGCTTTTTGTTTACAAATTGTGACTGAATAAATTAATGCGATCTTTCTATTGGACATTAAGTTCAAAATGATGGGAATGCTATTGAACGTTGTGCACGGTCAGTTGGGAAACTCTTTGTTATATGTTTTTGTTAGCTTTTTTGGTTTTTTGGATCTGACCGTTCACCACGTTCAATAGCATTCCTATCATTTTGAAGTTAATGTCCAATAGAAACATTGCTTTTTTAATTTATTCAATCATAATTTTCGAACAGAAACAAAGGATTGTGCACGGTCAGGGAGCTTCCAACATAACCTACAGCACCATTGTTTTCAACTTTGATGTTTCCAGCTTTCATAACCAGTCTCCTTTACTAACTATGGTTTGATTGTAAACTTTTTACATTACATTAATATACACGCAAATTTAAGAACGACTGTGCGACAAATGACATTTTGCAAAAATGTAAATAGACGGAGAAATAGAACTGATTAAAAGAAATAAACAAGACTTCGAAAGATATATCCAGCCGGTTCAGTTCTTGCTTTGCAATGACAAGACGGCCATGTTGGGGGTCAATACAAAAGATTTTTTTCTATAAGAATTGACATCAAAATATGAGTTCAGTTCCCACCAACATGTTCACGAAAAAAAAGCCGTGGTGTCAGCGCAAACCAGCAATAATGGATGATCTGCCCCAAGAGAAATAGGCCAATTCCGAGTTCCCCCGGGCCTCTGTATTAAAACGAGGTTAGGTGCTCATCCTTTGATATGGAAATGATTTTTCATTCTCATGCAAATAAAACTCATTTCCACAAGAAAGGTTGAGCACCTAACCTCGTTTTGATACAGGACCGGGGGGAACTCGGAAATGGCCTATTAAAAACGATGTTTATGTAAAATTTTGGGAGGACAGCAAAGAGTATTATGGTATTTTTGAAAAAGACCTATTACAGAAAGTTTGTGTTCTGCTTTTCTTTCTTTTTTAACGCGTCTGTATTTTAACTCCATGCCAATAATTGTACAAAATAGCTTTTATTCGGCAAACTAGACGGCGCCTATCGTAAAAACTTTGGTTCTCCAAAATACGATAAAATCGTTGATCCACAAAAATGAACTCTAACAAAATTTAAGTGTCACAGTACATGGTATGTAATTTTTAATCAATTAATTACACGTCATTTTTGGAATACTTCAGAGCTTAGAATTGATTCAATCGACGAACGGAAATTTGTTCACTTGTGTCTCCAATCATATAATCTGCGATATGGTAACACCTACTAACTTGGCTAAAGATGATGACAATTAAAAACGGTTTTTGCCTTCTTGAAGAGACACAAATCTGCGAAAATCAACATTTCGTTTTGATCAAACCAAAGAAGACAGAACCAAAGGTGGTCTAGACGTGAATGATCTTGTTATATTATTGTCATTATTAGCGGAGCTCCACACGCTCGCGCGCGTGGGCGGAGCATCCTAGAAATTGGTAATCACATGACCGTAAACCGACCGACCGTCCGTCCGCACCACATGCAGGCACCAACGTAAAATAAACTCATTCAGAACAGGTATGACACCCAAATGCAACTCGATCGAGGTTATTTTGGCGGGAAATCGCATAGCCACCCGCGTCTTGTAAAGCAAAGACAACTAAAGAGTCAATAAAGACGAAACTGTTTCTGTATCTGTGTTGTCTAAAGTATTAACCTTAGATTATTTGTCATGTCCACAAATCTGGAATATAGAGAAAGAGAAAGACAGAGAAGGTGAAAATGAGCGGCAGTGAAAAAAAAAAAGTGAACGTAACACGTACCACATTCCCTCCATAAAACGACGGTGTAACTAAGAAGTTTCTAGAAGTTTCACGTTGTAGTAGAGCAAAACAACAGCAAAGAAATGTACAAAAAAGCGTGCTGTACGTGCAAAGTTGCTTTTTTGCTAATTATACCTATTGTTGTTTTTCACCGTTCTCCGACGTTGCCTTCGCCGCTTAGCATTATATTACACGATTTCATATTTTGTTTGTACAAACTATAAATATTATCGAGAGCTTCCCTTTAGCCCTGGCTAAATCTATATATTACTATCATTTTCACTGACAAAGCGCTAAACCTAAACTACTGAAAATGTCTATAGACCATGACTTGACTGGCATGCAAACGAACTGTGGTGCGCATTAATATCTTAGTTTGTTCAGATGACCGCAGTCCTACAAGCGTGTCTTTATGGACCATAAAGGCCAATCTGGACATGGTTCCCAACAAAATACCAGTGACTGTAATTTTTGCTATAGTTTTATTTATTGGCGGTGCCTTAAACCAAGCGAGTAGGTATATTTTGAGCCTTTTTTAAATCTCCTTAACTGTTAACCCCTCCCCTTCTCCGCAAAAAAAGTGACTGGAGTTAAGTCTCAACTGAAGGTGGTCGCTTGCAAGAATTGCGCTCTCGAAAAATGACCATATGGTAATATATAATTATTAGGAGTGGCCGCTTACGACAACATTTAGCAAACAACTGGCATAATTAATATGTTCTTAGTTAACAACATATTAAGCGAAAACAATAACAATGTTCAGCAAATACAATAATTTTGAATATAAGTCACACTAGCGATTCGAGGCTTATGAAATGAATGCTCATGTTATGTGTTCCTATCCTCAATTCTTTCAGGAAGGAGGGTGGTTTAAAATATTTTTATGTAAGATGATTACGTGCTGAAAAAAAAAACATGTAGAAGATTAGAAAACTCGAGACTGACCAGCCGGTGGTCCACAGAAGTGTTCGCAGTCGCTTTCCAATTATAATGTGGCTTCCTTAAAATAACCACGCATTATGACACAGAACCAAGAAAAGATTTAAAATAATTTTCATGGGAAGAGAGTGATGTAAGGGGGATTTGATCTCTTAGTTCATTATCTCTTGATTATGTTTTACAGGATAATTATTGCAAGTGGGTGGATAGAGAGCATCAAAGCAAAATCTATGTACTCAAGGCTCCCCCACCTTTTTGTCTCCCGACCCAGGCCCACGCTCCACTTGTTTCACAGATGTTATTGGATCAGAATAAGGGATGACACTAAATAACTTTTTTTTTACCAGCTTACAAGAGGTTTGATTGTTATCAACTGCTGCATGAAACGTTTTTGAAGGCTTTTTGATTGCCACAACGGAGAACGGACAGAGTTATTCAGCATGTGATTATAACTATTTAGTTAGAGCACTGTAAGCAGCCTCTCCTAGTTAACAAGAGACTATACAATACTCGTAAATTAAATGTATCCTCCTATAGTTACTCCCCCGAAGGTATGCACATAGCAGTCTTATTTATTTCTCCGTAGTTCCCTGAAGGTTCCCTTTGAAGCTATTACTCCGAAGGTATTCATATTGCATTCCCCTTTAGTTTACCCCACAATGGCTGTCAAAGTCACAGTCTTAACATTTCCCCGTGCGTAACTCCCTGAAGGTGTCCAAAGTTGAGTATGACATCCCCCGCCAGGCTGCACCCTCGAAGACAATCCACGCATATCGCATTCCCCTGTAGTTTCACCCGAAGTAATTTTCAGTGTATAATTCTTTCTCCCTCAAGGCTGGAGACAGACACTTCCTGCAATAACGATTTCCAGGCGTCTTCCCCATAAAGTCATGCACAAAATTAAACTTTTAATTATCATACAAATCAGTCAATCAAATAAATTTAAACACGTAACTACGCCAAGGAGCACAAATTTCCTTCTTAAAATACGTACGTGTATGATGAAATAAAAGTAAAAGAATAAAATAAAGGCAATGAATACAAATCTAATCAAGTGACAGGTAATGTAACAGTTTATATAAATAGAGTCATAACGTGAATATTAAATATGATTAATGTTCTGTGCATGGGGCTTTACGGAAATCTTGTTAATAATTTACATCAAACATAACATGTTGTTAGATATAATTCAACATAGTTGACTTAGCCGTGGACAAATATATCTAATAAACATACAAAAGGAAAAACAACCGACTCCATATGATATACAATGGGTCATCAAATACGAGTTTAAATACCTTTGCCTGAACCTCCTTCGACGGGGTTCACTGTAAAACACATTTCTTTTCGCGTTTCTTCACTATAAACGTTGTCCTATACATGTCTTTTTCCTCGCAAAACTCATCTATCCACCCCTCCTTCTTTTATGATTTCGGAAAAGGCTGAACACAAGAAGACCAAATATGATATTCAGCTCAAGACAGCTCGAAGTTTAAAAATGCAAAATTCAGCAAGGCAATTAATACATTTGCAATTCCACTGGGATCACAAAGACTGTGGGAATATGTTGAGGGAATGCTGCTTTCGCAATTTTTCACATGCAACAAACTCAAGCTGACTAGAGATTTTCTACACATAATTTCTCGTCTTAGAGCCTGTTTACAAGGTGGGAGGGTGTAAATGCTCTGCTAGGGATAACTTGCCTACCCGGGACAATTTTCCTCCGTCCCGGGTGACCAGCTTAAATCTTCACAATTTGAACGGAATTATCCAATTTCTAAAATTTGAAGCTAAACTATACATTTCTGAACACTATAAGATATTTTCTGCAAACGATGATAATATTTTCACGTTTTTTTCGTGAATTTAACATGTTTCCATAGAGAACTTCAAGTTTTATTGCAAATCTCGGGTCTCTTGGACGTTACCATGAATGTCACAGTAAAGGCGGTAAAGTTGACCCGGGTGATAGAGTAACCCTACCTATGAAATTTGCATGTAAACAAGAGTTAACTTTAACCCGCTTGCTCGGGTAACTAGCACAAGGGCAACCCTCTCTCCTTGTAAAGAGGCCCTTAGAAAACATTAACATACAGAACATGCTGCTATTCAAACCTCATTTAATGTTCTTGATCCCTCATGATGTTACGGGGTGTCAGTTCGCAACGGTAAGCCGGAGAGAAATTCGCCCCTCCCACCAAACCCTACCTTTTCTGTAGAGTACGGTTCAGTAAGGAACCGGCGTGCTACTCCTTTGTCATTTTTTCGACTGGGAAGGGTTATAGCCTATAACATAATGCTAATTAGGCAGCAGGAGGGATATTTAACAGTTAGGGCTTCTTAAAGAAAAGAGTTCTTAAAGTATAAACGAAGCATTATCTAAAAATAAACTCGCCAAAGTACGAAAGCATTTATTGGCTTGAAAAGAGGAGATAACGGACGATGAGGTTCACAAATGAACCAAAACTGGTTAAACCTAATATTTCTGGATTTTTGAGCTAAAATCCGACTTGTTTTAAAGACAATCTACCAGAAGGGTAGGAAATCAACTGCAAAGGGTCCTCCTCTGCATCGTCTTTCATTTTAAAACCTGCATGATCGGGTTTCGTCACCTTCCCTTCCCACTTTATGGCATTGTGGTCAAAACTATGTGAAAACAGTTTCAATTTTCGAAGGCGACTTGAACGTTCAGTCGTCTCAAAAAAAAAAAACCAGAAGAAGATGGGGTTTCTTCTACTTTTCGCTAAATGCTCTTTTCTAGTAATTATAGACTAAGATTATTTGTAGTCGCAGCTAAGTCTAGATCTATGCAAGAGTATACTCGTAAACGCTTTAAATAACTGGAACTCTTAAAACCGGACGCGGAATACTCGTCCTTTAAACACCCACATTCCAATACCCGATTCGCGTTTCTCCTCTCATCTCGTCTTGCCCTTTTACATGTGTGTCTGCCAAGTAGGTAGAAAACAGCAGACAACGGAGAAAGTTTAAGCTGACTTTTTTCAGAAACTAGAGCTAATTGATCAATGAGAAAGTAACTTTTTTCACCGTGAAGAGAAAAGTGTCTGTTGTGGCAAGTTGGGCGGTCAGCTAGCAGAGTTTACGGCGGTATATAATTATGAAAATATATCCAATCAACTCAATTAATAAACGAGTAGAAGTGTCATTAACAGAAGTTTATTGGACACCTATAACTGTAACAAATAACAATATTTCTTTCACTAGACCAGTATCTATTCTTTCAATAATTACTTGTCAGTTTTTATTGTTCAGAACAGAGAAAACTCATGGATCTAGACATTTTCTGTTTTCAGTACCAGTTAAAAAATCTATTCGTGGTAAAAATGATATAAATTTTTACTTTGTAGAATATCTAAAATGCATACCCTATTTTACGACAATAGCAAAAAAGATATACAAGATGAATTTCAATCGAACTTATCCTAAAGTGTCATAATGGGGAGAGAGAAAAAACGTAGCCTTACGTTGTAGGGTAGTAGCAATTGTAAATAAATTGAACAGGGGTGAATGAATTCACCGGAACAAACAAAGGTGGCTCTTAAGGGCAGCTTGCCATAGACTATTTTTCCTAAATGTCGAGATCAAGCACATAGGGGCTGTTTACATGTTGGAAGAAAGATCCTAACACCAACTGAGGAAGTTCCTAGAAGGCGGATCATCTTAGCGTCGTAACTTTTTTACAGTTTACATGACTGTTGTACTTGTTGTGTCTCTAGCGCTAGGGTCTTCCGAGATGAGAGGTAGAAGAAATAGCATAGCACGAGGAAGACCCTAGGCTAGCACCGCGTCAACTGCTTTTGCTAGGAAGATCCTAGTACTAGATATAAGGGACAAACCGAGAAAAAATTCTGATCACTATAATTAAATTTTAGCGTTACCATAAGCTGATGACGGAGATAATTTTCCTGGAAGGTAGTTATATGCTAGGAAAGAGAGCAGAAGAGCCCAAATTGCATGTTTGTTATTGTCCCTCGCCATCTTTAATTCCTTCACTTTTGTGGTAACCACATGGACCGAAAAATCATCATGTAAACCGAAAGAAAAGATGTCTCGCCTTCTAGGATCTTCCTCCTTCTACGAAGGCAGCCCCTTACTGTAAACGCTGGTCAGACGGTTTTAAATGTAGCAAGTGTAACCTGGGCCGAGTTGTTCAAAGCTGGGTTAAGATAACCCAGGGTTAGTGCGAAATTTGAATTCAGAAATGAAAGCTTAGAAAGTAATTTCAGTTTGATTCTTTTCGTCAACAAGTTGATGATTGGATGCTCTTTAAAAAAACGAGAAAATTATCCGAGAAAATGCTTTTGAACAAAAGAAATAGAAACCCGGGTTAAATTTAATCCCAGGTTAAGCGCTAATCGGCCTTCGAACAACTGGGCCCTGGGGAAGAGTATCAAATCTACCCAGTGGAAACCCACCCCTTCGGGGTGCATACATTTGAAACCAATATGGCCACTCGTTTGAGCGAGCACCCGATCTTGACGATCTTGCGGGACTGTAAGGTATAGGTTCGAAAGTAATTCATTTTGTTTCGGTCTTATGGATCATTGACCAAAATATAGAAATCAAATTGATATTTATTTAATTCTTTACATTAATTTAATATTATGTTTTCTTCGTGTTGTACACTGTCTACTTGTTTACGCTGATTCAGTCACTATTTCCTTTTTCTGACGCTTTGCACCATTATCTTAAAACAAAAGAAAATATACTGGTTAAAACTTTAAGTTAGCTAAAGAGCCAATTATTGAAGTTCTTATAATGACATCACCAAATGAAACCCGATTAACGGTTTAGGGATGGCAGATACCATTACAATATTAACGAAACGATTTACCTGATTTTACATGAAGTGTCTGTGTCCGCTATCCATGGTTGAACATTTTGGAAGTGACTTGAATGAAGGGTTCAAGTCGGCTAAATTCAAAACGCAGTCGTTTCAGGCGTATCGGAAGCTTGAGACGCCATACCGTCTCGATTTTAAAGTATAAGCATATCGCCATTTAGCGTCTATACAAGGTTGATGTTTAATCAGAGTAAGGCACTTCATTGTTAAAACATGTCAAATATCTGATTTTGGAAACTCTCTAGAACTGTTAATCTATGAATAAACATACTAACAACTCAAAAGTAGGTTGAGTTTGATCGTCCGGGTGAACGAAGCCCTGAATACGACCAGTAGGACTGTCGTTTCGACAACCTATGAGGTAGTCATCTTCAGTAACAAAGTGAGTTGTATCACGTCAGTTGATGGTATTATACTCCGGTTATTGATCTCGTCTATCCGACATGATCAGTAAATTTATAAGCCGTGATGTTCTGATTGGCTATGAAAACTCGTAATCAGTATTTGGTGCGTTTCGATCCGTCTATTGTCATATTTAAACAGTCGTCTATTGTTAGACAAATTGTCAGTTCTCCAGTCGTTCTCTCGTAATTAGTTTTGCTTGATCTCGTCAATAAGTCGTTTGTACGGTGCTGGCAACTTTTGGCTACCACTCTGCGACATGTATTACGTACTCACTTGTTGCTTGCGCCTCAGGTGTTACTAAGGAAACTATTGTTGCTGGGACATCCTCAGGTGTTGATGGGAAAACACGTGTTGCTTGCACTATGGGTGTTACTGAGGAAACTGTTGTTGCTTGGTCCTGCACAGAAGTTGGTGGGACCACATGTGTTGCTGGGGCCTCAGATGTTACTGGCACCAGGGTTCTCTCGTAATGTGGTGTTTTGGAGGTTTGTTCTAAACCAAATGACGGAAAGAAAAAAAATGTCATAGGGTTCTCACAAACCGCAAAAACTTTCCTTAGTTAGTGGCCACAGTAAAACTCACATCTGCCGCTGTAAACCATGGAGGTGATTTAGAAATAGCGAATTACAGGCCGCAGCACTAAATATTTACAATGCGTCAGTACGGACTGTAACCCCTATATGTAACGGCTACTAAGTCCATCATGTAACGTCCTGTTTGTTTCTTTTTTGAAACTATGTGTAACAGGTTATAACCCCTGTTGATAATTTGAATCTTAAGACCATGTATGGGGGGTACATATACAGTACAATTAAACGACAGCATTGTTTGTTTGTTTTTTTAAATCGACTCATGTTACGTATTTGTTACACCGTATTTGCGTGTATACATTAGTCACACCTGAGTAGTGAAAATTTAGACTTTTACTATTTAAATAACCTATTCAAGTGACATTCACATGGCCATCCTAGTACGATATAAGGTCTCTGTAGTCTCTGGAGTTCTTTTTTTTTTGTTTGTTTTTGTTTATTGAAAACCACATTAAGCCACCAGCATTTTTTGCAGTGAAACCAGGGAAGTGACATCGCTTAACTTGCATACAAATTATTGTCAGTTCTAATAAATTTACAGCTACATTGTTCTCCTACTTACGTACACTTGTGTAAATGCCTTATATAGTGTGAAATAAAGAAAGATTGAAATATTGAAACGGCCGATTTGGCTCTGAATTTCGTTACTTACTTGAACCAGTGGTAGTAATGTAACCACTAGTGACAATAAGATTCAGTTCCTTATAAGTGCACCCCCCTCGGTTAACTGCCTGGCAGAAATAACTCCCACGATCATCTGACTGTACTTTACCCAAATTCAGAATACAGGTTTTATTCGGGCTGGGTTTTTCAGAAGTGCAGATAGGCATCTCCAGATACGTTGAGTTGACAAACCAGTTCATTTCATACGGATAGTAGTAGTGGGAGCTTGCCCACACAGATTTTTCTTTCGGCCCCTTTGCAGTGCATGTCAGGGTAACATTGGAGTCCTTTTGCACCATAATATCGTTGTAGAAACGTTGTGGATTTTCTAGAAGCGAACTGTCACCATGAATAGTGGCAAAGAAGTCCACTTGTGGGGCGTCTTACATACATTTAAAAGAAAAAGGTAGTTAGTAGGACAGTTCTTATCAATAATACAATTTCTTAAATTATTCTTTATGAAGCCTCCGCCGGCCACCCTCACACCGCAAGATCAAGCCAACAAATCAAGAAGCATGAAGCGATGAAGCGGTGCGAACGCCAAAAGGTGAAATTTTCCCATCCCTAGGTCAGTGCCAATTCGGGGTGTCCATAATTGTAGCTACAGGAACTTAAGTTAATACACTGCGAGATCGAGTGTTATATTTTAATTAGTTTTTTATTTTTTCTAAGTTACTGGTGTGGGACGCGTTACACATACACGAGAGCGGTGAACCAACGATCTTCATAGGAAGAAGTCGTATATATAATGCCGATAAGAAAAAAGCAGAAGTTGAGCTGATCATGACGTGAACGAGGTGATCGTCGATAGCAGAAGGCTATTGCCAGTGAGATCGTAGATGAATCACCTTCAGTGTAACCGCGTACCAAGAATCTGCCCTTTTTAGCAAGGCCATGTTTAGATACCAGAATATAATCTCATTGATTCCTAGGGACCGGTCATTATTTATCGCCTGGAGGGGAGGCGGAGGATTTTTTTTTTGGGGGGGGGGGATCACTTAGTGATTTTTAGGAGAATAAAAGGGGGGATCAGTCGTAACTGAGAACCCAAAAGAGGGGATCACTGAAAACTTTGGAAGGATATCAGACGGGGGACCAATCAAATTTGCTTGAAAAATGAAGGCGCTCGCTCGGTTCAACGATGCTAGCTCAACCATGTTCTTTACTCGATTGGCTTCCCGCTTCTTTTGTCAAGTATTTGGAGGAACTTGTATGGTTTTTTTTTTTCTTATTTACTCGCTTCTAACTAACTAACAGGAGTTGCTGGGCCTTCCTTCAAGGGATCGGGAAATTTACAAATAATGCCTTTGGCTGGAAAAAATTGTAAGGAGCGAGAAATGGCAATCTACATGAGACGATGCTCTCGTACTAAACATAACCAGACATCTCAACATATAAGTCAGTTTTGTTGTCGGTCATGCGAAACTGAGTAGAGATATGGATTTTTTAAAAAGAAAGGTCCGATAACTGAAAGATATTCTTTTCAATCGGTTGCATTGTTCAAGGTAAAACTTTAAACATGGTGTTTACCGTGGAGCCCTTCGACTCTTTCTGCTAGACCGATTGGATTTGTCAAGTGCTGGTATTTTTCCTGTCATTGTAACACTGCTCTATCACTACGTGGAGTTGCAGACCTGTACCTTTTTAGGTGCGAAAGCTACTAGGCAAAATTAGTTATTTTCTTGATTCGATGCATGCAGAGGTGACAAATTTATTGAAGCAAATTTCGTTAGGTTCGTTTTCAAAAATTCGGCAAGTACGAATTAAATGATTAAAATCTAAAATTACATAAAATTGAATTTACTTTATGCCTTATACACGTATCTTGATATTTTTGATAACGGATATATTTTTCTCCGTTTTAGCCTTCCGTCCACACGTTGCGGTGTGTGTACTACTAACATTTGTACTGCCGCAATTTGAAATTATTCCATGTCTCGAAATTTATTCAACTTACTTGGTTTACATCAAACACGTATTGAATGGTGCCACACAATCAAAGGTGATGACGTCGAAATAATAATAATAGTCCATTGTAAAGTAGTAACTCCTTATCATTATTTTTTTTTTAGAAAGAGTCGGAGAAAGATTCGGCAAAAGAGAATAATTCAAAAACAAGAACGCTCTTTGTAGCGTTCAGTCTCTGCGAGCATTCGACTTCCTTCTTTCCTCAGAGCCACGAGCGGCGAGTGAAAAAGTAAAATTATGCTCTCGATCTACTGTGACTCAAAAGAAAAACAAGAGACTTCTCGCATTCTAGGAGGCAATTAATTCTACACGAAACAAGATTTCCTCGCTAAAAGTATTTTAATTCCTACTTTATCGACGGTCAAGTATTCTTTAGGATCATGATTTCCTTTTTATATTGTATTCGACGATTTGTTTCTGAATTGATAAGTAACCGAAAATCATGGTGATATTTCAATCATCGCCGAAAATTAACCCGTATGCCCGTCACAAGACTCATTCGCATACAATGCAAGTATAGAACACCCTACTAGTTGGCCTCACTTGTGGGCAGTTTGGGTGCTAAGGTAGCCGCCAAGACCTTCAAACACTTGACCCTGTTTAATATTGTAGCCCATGCGCTATTTATTCTGGAGCTGAAGAGGAAGCTTTTTAACTTTCCAGCTCCGCTTTTAGACTAGTGAGTCACGCGCTGCTACTAACGAATTTGTTTTGAAAGTATCGAAATAGCGTCGACTCCGCTCTATGCCCAACAAACCACAAACGCTCAGCTTCGAAGTCAGTTTTGTCAAACAATTACAAAAAGGGATTTTGCAGAAATTCCAGAAAATTTTCTGACTACAGGGCATTTAGTTTTTTTTTTATAACCCTTCCGGTTGCCGAGTATATAGCTACAGCGTAATTGCGCCAATAGAGAGCTTAAACAACAACTTTTCACGTGCCTCACGATTTCTTAGCCGTCGTTGTACGACTACAACGTGAAATGGGGAAAATTACATCATTACATCATTACATCATTGCCAAACAGTGAACACAAACGTGATCAACTTAATGCCTAGATTTCAGTCATAGCCGAAAATAATCCACATGCTCATCACGAGACTCATTTTCATACAATGAACTTCTTGACGATCCTTATCTCCTGCTTCTACGGTCTCCGCTAGAAACGGCTCGGAGTATATAGCCTACCATTTGCGTCGATCACACGAAAAATACAAAAAAAAAGAAAAAGCCTGCATTTTTAGAGTCTCGCTCGCTTACAGCAAGCTTATCAATTAATCAGTTCTCTTACTTCCATATGCTGTTTTCCCACAGAACTGTCCCCAACTTTCCAATACGCTCGACCACACCACGAAAATTACCAAGAATGTGGTAGAATGCAATCTTCGAGAAGTAGCCATTTTGCATTAAACTCAATCTTCAAAAATTCAGCAGTACTCTTTACTCGTTGTAACATTTCAATGCCTTGCTTTAAAAAAATTCAATATTTTTATAGCTTTTTTATCCATCATGTTTTTTTTTCCAAATAGTGACGATAATAATCATAATCATGACATATTTTAACAGAATGAACATTTAAGATATATAAACTACTATGATTATCATATCAAAATGGGTCCTGACTTCACCCTTACCTATTACACAACGGATATTTTTTTGGTCGCGTCATAACTTTTTTCTTTTAATATGCTGACGAAAATCCTCATATCACTTTCGGAGTGCAAGCAAGGATTTGCTGAGATTGACCTTGTTTTGATACAAACCTCTTTCCTTTTCTTATGGAAATTATGTAACCTGAGATCAGGCTCAGTTTTCGTTTCGCTTTGTAAATAATATTCTGGCGGGCAAGGCGAAACAAAAAGAGAGCCTGATACAAAGCTTCTACGAAACGTCTGCCGTCCTCTTTTTTGATTGATTTGCATTTGTTGAACCAGCCAACCAAAATTACTTCCGCTCCTTTTTTTGGTATGCAAATTTTTCATTCGTGGGAAAACTGCAGACTCGCTGACATAAAGAATAGCTTTTAAAACAGTCAGCACAAACACATTTACTTCTTGCAAGATTAAAGGAGATGTCGAATGTTATTTCTGTTGGCGTAGAAGGCAAACCGTTTTCGAAAAGACGGCGACACGATATTCTAGTTTTAATATTTTGGCTAGGCGCACTCGAATTTAAAATACGAAATTTCTATTTTTCTGTTCCCTTTTATATTTTTCTCGGCAATTTTCCCCTATTTTTAGTACATAAATCCTTAAAAATCTTGAAGAAGTAAATTGTTAACTTTATTTTTCAAGGGATATATAAATATTTCAGAACAAACCGAACGAGTTCTCAAGTGCATTTAATTTAGTCCCGTGCGAGTACACTTGAAATTTGCGAATTTTCTAGAGAAGTCACAAAAAAGGTCAACTCCAGCCTCGTTTCCACCTGTAACTGTAAAATGATCTATTCCTATCATTTTGGAGTAACTGTCATTCTTTTAGACAGGGGTGTTTGTAACAGATGGGCCTAATACGCACTTAAAGGCATAAGAGGGGTGCGTTGCTTAGACAGGTGGCGTTTATTTGAGAGCGGGCGTCTATTATAGCATGTTAAGTATGCAAACCAACCCCATAAATTTACAAATTTCATTTTTGTGACGTCATCATTTTCCTTTTCCATTAAATGTACAAAAAAAGCAAGTGCAAACCAACACTCCAGATTTAAATTTCGTTGAGGGTAAACAGCGCTTGGGGGCTTGCATTTGGATGCCTCATAGGCCTGCATCCCATCCCCTAACGTAACCATGCCAGTGTTATCACATCCCAAGAACTTTGAGTTGTCCAACCAGCAGCGGAAAAAGGTGTAACTCCCTCGACCAGTAGTAATCGAAGTTAAAGCGAGAATTGGGAGGATATGGTCCTGATACATAAGGCTGAAATTTATGTAGAGAAAGAATACAATTGATACCGTACATCATGATTTAAATTGGCTGAGGAATCAGTTGAGTTCACTAAGGATATTAAACAAAGCCAATGCAAACCTACGATCGACTCCTTTTGGAGCTTTGGACTTATGAATCATCATGACAATAATTTTCATTCTCTACAATCGAGGGCTTTCTGGCTTTGTTGCCAACTGAGAGTATATTCCTATGCATCGGACAGGTGGTAGTGTAAACAGAAAAAAATATGATTTCTTTAAATCTAGATGGCTTCCTTGATTCCCTTATTTAACTATCCTCAACCTTCACATAATTAAACATTCTCTAGCTCACACACGCAATTGTTGAGCTGCCTCCTGCTCGTAAGAGGACCTATGGTAGCATGAAAACACTAAGCCCAATTTCCGCCGTCTTCCGAGTCCGGTCTATGATCCTCTCCGAGCTTTTAATTCGGGGGAATGTTTTCCTGAACATTTCCTAGTAACCTGCAGCACTGTCTCTCTGGACTGCCGGATGGAGCGTAGGTAGGTACTCAAGAGTTGACAAATGTAAACAATTCAGATTCGGGGGACGTTCTAAAAGTGGTCAGTAAGGCGTTTTGGGGGGGGGGGGGGGGGGGTGGGGGACGGGGGAGGGAGAAATATTAGACCAGTGAAGGAACTGTAAAAAAGAGACGCGAACCTAGCTAATTAGAAAGTGATTAGCACTAAGACTCCAAAATGCAAAGTGCAGTGATTAATCAATGACAGGGATATAAAATTAAAAGAAAGATCAAAAAGTCAGGTGACACTGAATGAATTACAGTTAAACCTCCATTAAGCGGCCCCTATTAAGTGGCTACTTTCTATTAAGCGGCCAGTAATCAAAGTCCCGAAATAATTCTGTAAAGAATGGAGAATTAACCCTAGGTAAGCATATTAAGCGACAACCTTTGGCAGTCCCAACGAGAGTTCTTCCATTGGTTTCGATCACCTCCTCAAGCGGCCATCATGCAAGTGCTTGATACACTTAGTTTGGCTTTATTTCAAGAATGTGATGAAGGAAAATAAAGTTTGAGATATGGAAGGTGGCGACCAATTCTGGTCCAGTAATGCTGGTGACGCCGCGTGTTTCTTTCAAAAATAATAAAGTGATGTTTCTGCTAATTATGCTAACTTATGACGAACCTCTTTAAGAGGCCACCTTCAAATACCCCGAGGGTGGCCGCTTGATGGAGGTTCAACTGTAGATGCTTAATTATGAAAATATAAATTTATTATAACGCAAGACATGCTATCCGAAACACAAACATTTTCCCAGTCAAAGCCCTATAATTAGAACCTCCCATTAATGAGGCTGAGTTGAAGAAACTCCCGAATTAAGCGGCCACCCTCGGGGGACCGGCAAGTGGCCGCTAGATGCAGGTTGGCCGCTCATTAGGGGTTCGTCAGAGCATAATCTTTTGAAGAAACATCACTTTATTTTGAAACAAATTAAATAAGCGACGACTGCTTTAAGTGAATTCTGTAAAAGCAATATAAAAATAATTGTAAGTACCTCAAGGAGAGATCAAATTGATAATAATAAAATGTTCTTTGTCTGCAGTTAGGACGTATTGCTGACCGCTGTTGCTGAAGAGAAGACTGACTTTGCTCGGCTGAATAATCTCACTGGTCGTAACAGTCGATAGTTTGTCCACCTTAATGAAAGGGACAAAACATATGTTCAAAAAGCAAATGCATGAAAAGGAACGTGGATACCATTTTAGTGCGGCTAGCTTATATCGTTGAAAATTTCAGTTAAGAATTCATAGCTCAAAGATAGTCGAGTACCTCAATAGGGTCATTTATACGAGGAAACATAAGACGCGACTTACATAAGACGCGTCTTAAATAAGACGCGAACTGTACCATTTATACGAGCATGTCTTACATGTATCTAAGACAATAACAGCTCGTATAAATGGTTTGCGTCTTATTTCTGTTCTTGACTTGTCTTTATGTGAATGTTGCCCATAGCAACGGCAATCCAACGTGGCGGGCCAAAAATTAACGCATGCGTACCATGCGTTCGCGTCTTATGTAAGACGCGAAGGTCATTTATACGAAGTTTTCTCGTGTTAGCTAAGACGCGTCTTATCTAAGAACAGGTGTTGAGGGCTGTTCTAAAATAAGACGCGTCTTAGCTAAGTCGCGTCTTATTTTAGACGAAATGTGCCGTTTATACGGAAAATTCCCGTCTAATTTAAGACGCGTCTTATGTAAGACGTGTCTTATTTTTCCTCGTATAAATGGCCCTAATATCTCTGCACATTGAACAAAGCTTATTTATTTAAATTTCAAAGAAATAAAAATGTAGAAAAGAAGTAAGGAAGCCTTGGACCGGATAGCAGCGGCACCTAGTAAGTACGCGAACACTAAGGAGATATGCCATGGTCGCCGTATTATCTGGGTGTCCGTATTAAGCGCACTTATGTCCAGGATCATTTCATTAAGCGGGCGTATGTATGGAAAATTGCAGACCGGCTGTGAACCGGTCTTAGCCACTTCCAGGTAGCCTCGTAAAAAGGGAAAAAATCAATTTTAAAGAAAGGAAACTTGCTGCCGCCACCACTGAAAGAACCGTTGCAATAGAAATTAATGCCAGATGGGTTTAGCATCATCAAACCATCGTTTGACATGCCAACAAGGTTCCACAAACGGTAATTGGTGTTCTGGTAAACTGCTTGGGGTTTAAAAGGAAAACCGGTCAATACAGAAAGTCCAGAATCTGTGAAATGAAAGATCAGAAGATAAACATATAAAAAGCCTCGCCAAGAATCATGCCCGTCCGATAATTCATTTACCCAAATTTATAAGGTTTTGTATGGAGACGCCATGTTGGTGTCCCTTTGAGGGGCACAAAATTAATATGGCCGCCGGAAACCAACAGAAACATCTGTTGTTGAGTTTTCCTACTTATGCGTGAATTCATTGCTTGGGGAACTCAGATTAAAGTAAAAATTATTCTAAGACAAGTAATGTTTAGATAGCAAAATCTCAAAAACATTAAACCAGTAGCGTCAGTGACGTCATGTGAAAACCCCTAATAAACACATCCGTGAGAACGAGTCACATAAAGTCAGACGGGCAGTTGAAGTTGCTTCCAGTAGTAGTTGATTTCTCAAGTATTTATTAAGTGCAACGCGACTTCATATTATCTTCATTAACAACTGCGAAATTCTATCCAAAAAGTGAACCTATTTAACCGTAGAGTTCCAGTAATTGCGACAATATTCTGAGAAACGTAACGCCTCAATACACTACGAAATAGGATTTCCAGCTATAAAATAATTTTCTTATCCTACATCGACTGTCGGCTATTCTTCTGATGTATTCACTTGTGTCAAAGTTATCAACGCTTTCAAACGACAGAATTCGTGGAACGACCCATTCAGAAAACGCTAAACATCTTTTAGTGTGCATATACCACGGATGGTGTGTGGATCATCATATAATGCTTTAATCTTTCCAAATTTTTCTTCTCAAAACATAGCATTCTAAAAATTGTACGTTGCTTTCGAAACGTGCAGATGAAGAGAGCATCGTGCCGATTCTCGCCCCAGATTCTGCTCTACCATGACTAGTCATAACCAATTTACCATAAGGTCAAATTTAAAAGTAGCTCTCTAGAGGGAGCACGTGTGCAGTTTTTACTTTTTGTTATGTCTGTTTTGCACTTGCGATTTTATCCTTGTTATGCCATATAAGCATGAAACGTACCCTGTTTTGTCGAAAAGCGTGGTTTCCAATACATAGAAGAAACATTTTGCCAGAGAACTAAAACGCGATAAACATTCCGTGTTATTTTAGTCATCGCCAAAATTAAACCGCATACTCATCACAAGAATCATTTGCATACAATGAAAGCCGTTACGATTCTTATTCTTTTTTCCTAGCTAACTGTCCCCAAATTTCCAATACGCTCGACCAACCCACAAAAATCACCAAGAACGTGATAGAATACAATCTACGAGAAGTAGCCATTTTGCATAAACTCAATCTTCAAAATTCAGCAGTATTCATTACTCGTTGTAAAATTTTAATTCCTTGCTTAAAAAAAGTATTTTAATATTTTTATAGCTTATTCATCATATATCTTTTACCAAGTAGTTACTTAATAATAATCATCATAATTATAATACCATATTCTAACACGATGACCATTTCAGTCATAATATGAATGATTTGCCATATCTCCCCCTAGGAGACCTGGAACAAAATGAATTTTTCCCCAAAAGTAAATCTTGACGTTTTCTTGTGCCTTAACGTTTAATTGAGGGTCTGAATGGGGCTTAGTGTTTAGTGTTATTTGCCCAAACGTTTTAGTGTTTGCTGTTAAATTCTCCAATTTTTTAATTTTCTCTGTTTCGGAGAAATTAATGTTAAGTGTTTGGAGGGTCGGTTAATTAAACGAAATCTAAATTAGACAGCGGTTTAGGAAATCTTTGGACCTCCAGATTTCTTCTTCAGTGGTTATTTTAAGAGGACAAATGCTTTTCTATCTAGTCTGCGCCATATGCTTTCATTAAATTATTCACGATAAATGGTGTTTACATAAAAGCGTTCGGCAAACTGAAAATGGCTTAGAACGCGGTTTTGTTAAACATTGGCTAAACTCCGTCTAAATAACTGGCCTATAATCTTTTAGCATTGTCACTGTTCGATCTTATCAGCTCTTGGAAAATCGGTAAAAAAAATCACGCCTCTGCTCACAGGGGCTGTAGTCTGCTTTTCGACCCATTGGTAACAGTATTCTGGGCTGGCGGGGAGTACTGGTGACCATCTCGTATCAAGTGTCACAATCCTTTGGTCAGCGTCAGGGCGAAGTCGAATCAAAGCGGCATTGATAGGATTTCCCTCCGGTGATGTTAAAGTTCTAGTGAGCTTTCAGGTATAAGCGGGGAGAATTTCTCTCACTGTTGGCCGGTTTTGAGGATATTCAGCTTTTTAGCGATTGGGAGGGAAAAGCTCCCTGTTATGAAAATTAGGTTTTCATAAATGGGAAAATGGCTAAATGTTTTATTGGGCAATTAGAGTCAAAGGCTATATTAGCGTTTTTGCTAGCGGATTTTCTAAATCGAGAAATTTAAGTTTTCGTTCTTTCAAACTGGTGAATTACTCACTTTTTGAAAACCCCAAACTTCCACCAAAATTTTATCTATTATCGGAGATTCAGACTTTCAGTTTTCCTCGCATCGTGCGATACTGATATATGTTTCGAAAGAATCATAAGAAAATGAAACATGCCAGCGATAACATCGCAAACAACGTCAAGTTTGTCAATAACTGCATTTATTTTATTATTATTATGATTAGTAGTAGTAGTAGTAGTAGTAGTAGTAGTAAAACATGTTTTTCAAATCAAATTTCATTTATTATCATCTTAAGGTTAATGCGCAGGCGTAGATAGATATGAACTGTCTGATAAAAAAAATACAGTAAATTCAGATTCTTTGGAAAGCGATGACTTTTTTTGTTCTTGCGTGACTTTCTGAAATGACACTGTTGCCCAGAATGATGATAAGTTATTTAAAGTTTCTTAGGAAGAGTTTCCAACCACATACATGTGATGCGGCTTCCATTGTTTCACATCTCGCTCTCTCCAATCACATAAATCTTTCGTTTCTTCCACATAAAAGCTGATTTGTTATACGTTGTAATTATTTGTCAGTGCGGAGGAGATCGAGCCACTCTAAGGTAAGATTTTACCTTCAAGTAAAATTGCTTTTTTGAAGAGGCATAAAATTGTAGGCCTTCTGATGGTGACAATTATTTACGTAGCTATCAAGTAAAAACAACAAAAAGTAGATTGTAGTGAATTAAAAAAAAACTGCTGCTTTATCCGTTTAAAATGTTATAATAGAAACAATTTTTAAAGTAAGCTTTTTATTTCGACGTCATTTTTAACATAGTTTCTCAAATTCATTAAGAATTCATATCGAAAAAACAAACAGAATATAAATTAACGTTTAACGAGCGTTTGGAATTAGATGCAAGACTCCTCATTTCTACATCCCATTAGATTCTAGTTTTAGTCTTTGTTTCATAACGCAACGTTCTGCCGCGAGGCTCTGCACTTTACACTTTTTATGAAACATTTTCTACACAAAGGTACCCCCTTTCTTACACCATTCACTGAAATTAAAATGGTGCCTCTTTCATTAGCTAACGACATGAAGTCTTTTTTGTTGTTGTTGTTCCTCTTTCCGGAGGAGCCTCCAAGAGAGGCCATACGCTCTTCTCAGGTATGGTAATATGCCCGTCCAATCTCGTTTTTGAGTACAAGTTCTTTTGAAATGCTAATCAGACGATGTTTTCGTATTTGAATTTCAAAAGAATTTTTACTCGTAAACGAGGTTGGACGGGCATATTACCATACGTGAGAAGAGCGTATTAAAGGAAATCCCCCATCCTCAGTGAGAAACACTCAAGTCTCATGCTTGATATAATTGTTATTTCCATCATCATTCATTATCAACAGAACAAACGCGCAGTAACAAGATGGCCAAAGTGCATCGGGTGTGGTCACTAAGTAGTCAACGTTTCTTGCAGTTACAGATCAATACCACGAGCAGCTCCGGAACAGGTAACCAAGCATCCAGTAACTGACGAGTATTTTCTTTTCCTTTTATATCTTTTAATTTGTCAAATCCACGTTCAATATACTGACTAAATGCAGCTGTTGCTAAAAGAAACGAGGGGAAATTCCTATAAACAACTTTGCTCTGGTCAATCCGCACTTATCCACGCTGTGGAAATCTTGAAGAAGGGTAAGGTTGTCACGTTTAAAATCTCACGCATGCTCTTTGATTCTTGTGCTGTTAAAATTGCCTTTTATTACCTTTAATCTTTCTTACACCAGGCCCCGTCCACACGAATCAGGATACTTTTGAAAACGCATTTTTAGACGGAAGTGCCTTCCGTTCACATGAAACCAGTGAATCCGCACCAAGAGAGAATGCTCTCTTGTCCGCACTTAATTCGTGTAATTGTTGTTTCAAAAGCATCCGGATTCTTGTTGAAGGGCCATTATTTGACGGTTTGTTTGTTGCATGTGTAATACCAGAAACCATAAGGGGTTGAAACGTGTAACTTGAGTTCAATGCTCGTGAATATTCATTTTGACCATATTTGGAAATCTTAGTGACGGATATCCATTTTCAACAAAATGGCTGCTGCGCGATCACCATGCACATGTTTTAAGAGAATAGTTCTTCGAGGAATTCAACCTTGTTTTCTTCACGGCGGAGCCCATGGTCTGTTTTGAAATGCAACCAAGTCAGCGAAGTTTTTGCTGAATTTTCAGGTACATTTTGCACTCTATGGCCAAGACAATTACGTTTTTTAAAGGGAATTTATGTATTTTTAAATGTTTCATAGACGTTTTATAAATTTTTCTCTTCGGCGCTAAAGAAAAATTACAAAATGTGCCCTGATTTGAGATGGATTTTGTGTTGAATTTTGCCATGTGCTTAGCCGATGTCACTTGCGTGAACGGGTCCACTATCCAGATACTGTTTTCCGAATTGCTTTAAAGGATTAACTTTTTGGACTTTGAATAAAAATTTTCAAGAAACTGTTTCTCTGTCTATTGTTTTGAGTTTCATAAAATTAGCTCAAAACACGATCGAGCCTACAACATCTAAGTTTAATTCAAGGTGGTTCCCTAGTAAAAGAACCTAACATAGATTGTAGATGAAACTTGGTACACTGATGTAACAAGTCAAGAAGATGATAAAAAGGTAATAAAAAGTGGGGGTCACCTTGCTTGTTTTGACGTCACAATGCAGACAAATACGGCTATTTTGGACCCTTTGACAAAAACCGCGCGCAGCCCAAAACTAGACAAAAAGGAATGATTTTTTCAATGATGCATGTGGTATCGCACAGAATTTGACTTTAATGTATTGTAATGCCCTTGTTTTTACTTTATGCTCCAAAGTAGAATTAAATTGGACACTCGCTATTCGACACGTGATAGCTCAATCCGTACAATTTAGTAAAATTGCCAAAAAACTGAACATAGATTTGTGCCAATTTTTTTCTCACCGAAGGGAAGCACTGTCCTTACTAAAATCATGAAATAAAAAATGGGGGTCACCGTACTCGTGTTTGCGGTAGAGCTGCAGAAAGTGCGCACCAAATGCATTTTCCTTGATTTTTGAGAGTGGACTGGGGCGAGTTTCAAAGTAGAATGTATGCGAAAGTGGGAAAAAATCCGTTTTTACAGAATTTACATCGAGATATCACATTTAGGACACAATGTAATAGAGAAAGCGTTTAAATGAAAATCAAAGTAAATAAGCCCAATTAAACATCCCCTATCGAGGTTCTCCGTACGTGAGGAAGTCGAACTCAGCAACACGCGTACTGCTTCCGTTATGCACATTCCCACCACATTGAGTCTCACCTCGGCAGGAAACAATCGCAAGTAAAAATTGCAAAAGCGTTTCTCTTCGGTCAACTTCATTTTAATAATGTTACTTCATATGTTCTCTTTTTACGGAGGCCATCTTGTTATGCGCAGTAAGAGATGAGCAGTGCAAAACCAGGGAATCACCTTAAGCTTTTAAAATGCTTCTCACATTTATTACAAGCATCACTTTTTACGAAGATGTCAGGTTCAGGGTTTGGACACTTTCGATACGCAGCTAATGAATTTTATTCGAAAATATTTTCACTGTTCATTCTAGACTTTTAACATAAGAATTTTAAAAGCCTATTTGCAGTATAAGTTTACTGTGCAGAGGGTCAACGAGGCATCGTTTTTTGAAGTGACAACTTCAAGAAGTTGCGAGGCCGTCAATGGGTTTCATAATGTTACGTTTGGCCCGGGTGGTAAGGTAATAATATCCTGCTCAGTGTTTTGGTAATATTCCTGGTTTCAACCTTTGAAAGCTTTCTCGGCTTTCGGGAGTTTTTCCCCCGTTTCTCGGCCATCTTTTTAAGCGGGCGCGGGAACCTGAAGGAAAATTACGTCACGTTATTTACGAAGTTTGATTGGTCAGTTATCTCTTCCTCTCGTTCCAAATATGGTACTTTCGAAATTGAATAATCACGAGCATCGGACATAGCAAACATATGAGAGTTACACGTTTCAACCCCTTATGAGTTTCTGGTAATACCTACGGTATCAGCTCTATATCGTTTCCGTCTTCTCACGTCTTCTCCCACCTGACTCGTTGGCAATAACGGAAGGTATTAGCCCCTGAGGAAGGGCACAAACAGCCCTTTAATTTTAATTTTTTTTTTATTTTTATGCGCTTGGTTGTTTTTGTGTGTATGTGTTCCATTCATCAAACTTTATATAGATAACTCCACATAACAATTGTGATTCATTTCTATTCAGAACTTGCAGAAGTCAAGTCTAGCGGAAAACAGGGGTTAGGAAATTTGGGTGAGACACACTTATGATGTTATTTTTTTATTTATTGTTCATTTATTATTCCTATAATATAGATCTTTATTATCTTTTTGCATACTTATTTAGTTTGATTTTCCAAATCCAGAATATTTAATATACTGTAAAACCAGCATGTTAAATTCAGTTAGTCAAAAGACTAATTTTTCAGCACTTTTAGTCTAATTTTGTTAATGATGCTATCCTTCGAAAAAGTTGCTACAAAATACAGAATAAAATGAAATTTTAACCCTAGTTAGACAGCACATTTTTTTTTGCTTCCTGCGACCGGGGGGACCTCCAGAGGCTCCCCTTTCAATCAACTTCAAAACCTCTTATGCTACGGCCACCAAAATTACACAGAACAAGCAGACTCGCCATTACCAACTTCCGGGTATATTTGATTGACACAGTGACGTAATCTGGCGTCATTATGACGTAATATGGTTGGATTTATTGCCAGAATCCAAGTTTCCCCTAAATTAAACATTGAGCGGAAAATACTTGAATAGTAGAGTGTTTAATAAAATCGAGAAGTTGGCTAACATATAAATAACCTTTAACAATGGCACTGATGTCATGATGACGTCATTTATTGCAAAAAAAGAAGTGGAAGCATCCGCCATCTTGGATCCGCCATTTTGAATAATTTAAATGCATTTCATTTTACTTAAGACCGCTATAAATTGAAGAATTTTTAATAGAAAACTTGATCCGAGTATAAAGCGATGCTTAGGAAGCCAAAAATCTGCAGAATGTGCAATTCAGAGAAAAGATGAAAACTATAACACTATATTTAAGAGTAATATAATTCCATAAATAATTTTAGTAACTATTATTTTTAATCGAAATGAATAATTATTGTTTTTAATTGAAATGAAATGTTTTTAATTTAAGTGAATTTTTTTAATTGAATTGAATTTTTTTTAATCGAAATGAACAGGAGCCTATGAAATGAACTGACTTGTAAATAGTGCTTTGACCGAACAGTTTTTTTTTTCTTCAGCGAAATTAATTGTAAGTATGTTTTAATAGCTAGCTTTGTTGTCAATAAAAGGTTATTATTAATAATAATAATAATAATAATAATAATAATTCCATAGGTAAAAATAGAATTTAAACCTATTTTTGAGATTGAAACAAATGCAAATTTTGAAAAACATGGCTGACAAAACGTGGTTGCCATGGAAACATCAAGGTTGGCGTACACGTCACGACGACGTTAAAATGATCCCAGTTGATTTTTAGGGAAAGTCGCTACGTTTGGTAGTCAAAGCTTGATCGGTTTTAAAGTTAATTAAATTTTTCGCGATGGGGGCTCCAAACGCCTGAATCAGGTTAAATAAAAGAAGTACAGATTTAGTGGTCTATTTGTTTGACGACTCATTGATGAATTCATGTTGTGCAATCAGGGGCTTGTTTCCTCGTATATTTTCATCAATGAAAACTCGGTGTTAGTAGAAGTAGTATTTGAAGCTGTTGATATCAGCAGTCTGACATTGTAACATTGTTTTGGTAAGCTATTACACTCAGTCAAACTTCAACAGTGCCTTTCTCTGGAAAGCACGGCATTTATTTATATTTCTCTTTAAGGTAAAATAACCTTCAGAACCGGCAAAAGGTCACCGGAGAAGGTATCATTTCACTTGGTATTTGAAGAGGCAACAAATGATCGTAATTACAGCCTTGAAATTAACAACGGCGATTTATCAGTGAAGGTTAGACACAATTTCTTCCAAATAGTTCGTTTTGAAAAAATCTTCGAAAGCACACCTACTCTTTTAAAATAAGAAAAATATAGTACTCTAACTAGTATAAGTAATTAAAGTTACTGTCCTTGAGAACATACAGGGTACTAGGTAAATTGTTCTAATAAAAGAGAACATGCCAGCACACTCTACGACGAATTTTCACCTGTACGTCTCCTAATAGCTGTCTCTAATCAACTTAATGACTAAGAATTCTACTCCAGGTAAATTCATTTACATTTGATAAATCAAACAAGTTGGAATAATCGTCATAATCCCAATGATAGAATGCGAAATCAATTTATTCATAACATTTCCAATGTAGTCACCGAGTTCTGCAGGGGTACGGTTAGAAATTCTTCTTATTCTGACTAAAAAATGCTCAAGCAAGCGACCATGGGCTCTGATCTACTGTGCATTATTTCGGAATTCCAAATTACATACTCAAATTGAAATTGGATGTTTTTTTCTCAACAGGGTTGGCAGAAGGACACGTCTCCGAATCCCACTTTAGAATTTCTACCCCATTCACAAGACAGTGAGCCTTTCACCAAGCTTATTGCATTGAAGCCATCTTGGACAAAAGAAACAGCCAAAGAAAATTCATTATTGCTCGCTTCAAGTGGTGATGGGACGTTGTCACTAAGACCATATCACTCTTTGGATGAGCATCACCCGGATGAGCTGTTTCTTATAACATATATCTAGACAGAACGTTTAAGAAAAACTATACAAGCATAAAATAGAGAATGAAAAGATAAAAACTTCATTAATGATCATATGATATATATATATATATACACACACTACGGAATAAAAACTGAAAAGCTATGTTGTGAACTTTTATATATATACCCCAATGAATACCAGCCAAATAGAGGAGCGATTTTTTTTTTCAGATGTAAAGAAAAACAGTTCGTCAAATCAAAATCGCGAACCCCGGTTAAGATAATTATTATTAATCAAGTATGTGCTTAATATAGGAAATATCTTGGAATCTAATAAAAGTAGACACAAGGTTAATAAAGTATGGCCTGAAATATTACTTTGAACAATATCGCTTTTACTGCTTAGATCAGACAATGTCGAGATCCAACGCGTGCATGTCAAGCGAAGGTTTTCATCTCAGCAACCCCCAAGATTTCGCATTGGTTCCCGAAATTGGTCTAGCGGTCTGCTTCCATTCCATTGATCCAGCCTGTGAAATATTTTCTTATTGTATTACGAACGTGCTATAAAGTTATCTAATGTTAAAACGTTGCTTAAAAAAAGGTATAGCGTGTCTATCATTACTTTGGCAATAGGCAAATTGAAAGTTGTGATTCATTTTACTCGCCGGATTTCTCAATTTCTTTTGGACACCAACCATTTTAATGTCACAACCAGCTCCAAAGGCAGGTTTTAACCAAGCTCAGAGGTTTTCTTATGATTGTACAGTTGATAGCCAGAAAAACTTTCAAGGTTACAGAGTGTTTTTTGTCCAATAAAATTTCAGTCCAGTTTTCTCTTCAAAAACAATGTCAGCCAGTGTTGAGAGGGTCTTGTGGGCGTCCAAATGAGCGGAGTGAAGGCCTATAAGTGGTTAGGTGTGACTCCGTATCAAGAGGTCCAAGTTCAGAACGTGTCGAGGTCATTAGGACCATTTATACAAAAGATGAGACGAATTCTTACCCAAAACAAAACAAAAAATGGGGCTCTAAAAATAACGTAATACTATGCGTATTATGCGTTTCGGCTTATTATTACCGTATTTCCTAGAATAATCGTCCCTCGAATAATCGCCCCCACCCCACCTCTTTTGCCATCTTTTCTCTCTCAGTGACGATTCAAGCTCTGGAAAATAATCAAGGAGCTAAATTTAAACGATTGAAAAGCCTATGTTCAGTTTATTTGATGTGATAATTTTTTGATTTAATAGGATAATAAAACAAACTATTTAGGGCGCGACTTCCAGTGAACAATATTTGAAATAACCGCCTTCCCTCAAATATTATCGGCTTTTATTCGAGGAAATACGGTATATAACACGTAATATAATGGTCATTTATACGAGGTTTCCTGCGTCTTAGGGTTGATTTTCACAGTCGCGTAATTTTTTATTGCCAACGCGCGAAAAAATTTACTTGCTTATATATAATATAGGCGATGTATGAAAGGTCGCAGGCCGCGCGTAAACGCAAAATTAAAGTTGAAATACTTTGATGAAGAAGAGGTGGATTTAGTTTAGATGGGTAAACAATCCTGCGATTTCTAGGGCAATACGCCTTGTAAAAGTTTTTTTTCCGATGCAATCAAATGCTCCAGTCAGCAGCCATGATATTTTTTACCCGTAATATTTTATAGTCTTGTTTGCGGGATCAGGTAGGAATTAAATTTACCATTATTTTATTATGTAGGAGTAACTTGACACCCGAAATAGTTACCTTTATTTAATACTTATTGCTTACATATATAACAAAAAAGAAAGAGGTAAAACCGAATAGAAATTTGCGCATTTTACATTTATTCATTTTCCACCCTTGTTCTTTTTGCCCGTTTTCTTGGCTTTGTTACGCAAAAGCCTCCTAAACCAGTATCCTCGCCAAACTGCTTGTATGGTTGCAGCAGCTTTGTTTTGCTTTGTTTCTTCTTCCAACTTTCTCGCTTTGGCTTCTTCTAAGAGTCTTCTTTCCTCTATGATTGCATTATAATTCCTCTCTAAAATGTCAAAGCGAGCTTGGAGCTGCGATAGTTCAGCTTTATCGGCGTCGTACATTTGTGTATATAGATCGTATTCGTCCTGAGAAGTCAATAAATACACCTCATTCTTCACAATCCTTAGTCAAATAAAAAATCTGCAATACGTTAAAAAAAACCACACACTGTTCTTTAAGAACAGAGGACTGTGAGGCTACATGTGTGTAGTGCTATAGCATAGAAGCTCCACATCAAATTAACGCCGACACGCGTTACATAACCTAGCTGCTTTATCAAAAGAAATGATAATGATAATGATGAGGATGATGATGATGATGATGATAATGGCGTTGACGATGATGATGATGATGTACTTGGTACATAATGCGGCCTGAAGTTGCGAGGTATTTAGTAGCTAATTCTAACAATAAGTAAAGTGCTCGCTCGACTAGTAAAATGAAGTCACTGTCAAGAAACAGGTTCGTAGCTGTACGTATTCACAGACAAATTGCATTTCTATCTTGATCCTTATATAACTTCCATGTCTGTCATCACAAAATTGCGAACCAGTGATTAGGTTCACTTTTTTGGCGGAAAAGGCTTTGAAAAGGATCCCATCCCCCTCCTCGTCAGGCTAAAAACTATTTACTAATTAAAAATTGTTTTGCTCTTGTCACTGACCTGTCTGGTATCTAGGTCTGCATCATACTTCTGTACCCAGTTATACACCTCGGTAGCCATCTTAAATGTTCGCTGGTGGTCAAAGACGATAACAAACAGTAAACATTGGCGTTTCCGCGAGGTTAGCTATAGCCAATTTATGATTGCGGGAGAAAAAAGTGGAGATCTTGAACCCGGAAGGGTATATATCGCCTCTAGCTATACAGGTAGGTGCGGTGCCAAAGGGTATGGATTTCAGTTTTTAAAATTAAAAAAAAATAACTATTTTGTGAAAAAAAGAAAAGATTACCCTTACTATTAAATGAAAATTCAACCAATTAAAACCGAGAAAAAAAAATCCGATAGACATTGACCGTGCAAGGTCCGACATTTTTCATTTCTCCCGAACGACCGTCAGACTCGGAGGATGTTTATATCCCTCGGCCTTCAGCCTCGGAGGATAATATCCTCCTCGATATAAATAATTCTTCTCATCCAACATAGCCTCATCCAATAATTGCTATTATCAAACCTTTCTAAGGTAGGTTTCATTCTCTCGATGACTTTTCCTGTCTTCTTGAATCTTTTTTCTACAGGCAAACATGTCTTCATAAAACTTGTCCTCTCTTGCCTTTGAGGCCTTGCTATCAAGGGATGTCTGTTTGAGAGCTTCTGTCAAGGTTTTCCTCTGTTGCTCAGTGTTTATTTTTTCGATGAGTTGTAACTCACTCTGCAGTTGAATGATTATGGCATCCCTCTTTGCGATCTAGAAACATGTTAAGCAAAATTATTTTAAAAAAATAAATAAATTATATACGCTTGCAGTCGAGAAAACCAGTTTGACGAGAGCGAACAAGATTGACTCTTCAAGAATTTTGTATTGCGGCGACTTCAAAGGCTTGACGAGAATCAGGCAGAGCATCCTTTTAATCTCCTCCTGACTCAAGAAGACAAAAGGAGGCTCTGCTCATAGGGTGTGTTTACTTTTGCTTATTTCAATTCTATGGAGAGTCCATACTGATTTCTATACATTTGCTTAAGGTGATCATTTTATTAATTCTCATATCCCATCCTCTTGATTATGTATTGTAGACTACGAGTAGTCCGCCATTTTTCTTCAGGGATAGCAGAGCGAGCGAAGCGCGAGCGCGCGTGAAAATCACCCCACGCCTTTTCTCGCGTAATCACCCCACGCGAGAAAAAGCGTGGGGTGATTTTCACCCTCGCTCGCGTTTTGCTCGCTCTACTGATCCCTGGGGGAAAATGGGGGACTACTCGTAGTCTATATGTATTGATACTGTTAGGAGAAATCGACAGAAAAACATAAGATACCTCTACATCTTTGCCCTTAACGGCCGCATCGTGTTTTAGCTCCAGCTTTTCCCGAATGGCATTTGTTTTCTTTTCCCTCTTAATAACATCTGCCAAATACTCTTTTTTCGCTTCTTGCTCAAAGGGTGATGTCAGTAGCCTCTCTCTCATGATATTATTCAGTGAAGTCAGCGTTTCCATTAAAAGCACATGTTCCTTGACACGGACAGGTTTAATACCTTCGAAGAAAATAATATGAGCGCGTACTAGTGGTACAGATCACTTTGCTTTTAAGAGAACTCTACAAACCAGTTTATGGAGTTGGCACATTCCCTAAATTCTTGAAGCGTACTATTTAGTAGGCAGATATAGAAATTAAATGAAACGCCACGGACGTGACGAGCGGGGGAAAGCTTCTTCCCATACATTCTCTTAAATGAAATCCAAACTTGCAAAACGATCATCAAAGGTTTTGACAGCGGATTTGTGTACTGATCATGCGCATTACGTCAAAACTAATGATCAATGGATTTGAGAAGGAAAAAACATGACTGTCGAATGCGGGACTGTTTTTGGTAATTCGCAAATTTATTGATTTCATGTCGCTTCTCAAACATAGCTATAGAGTGTGGTTTCCCTTTTCTTTTAAACAATTTTCCTCTGCAGAGATTGGAATATAGCATTAGCTGCGTATAGCTGATAAGAAGAGCTGAGCTATCGGTGTTTTCCTGCAAACCTAAGAAACGCTAAGGTCGCTTTAAGGTACAGAACTTTCAGAAAAAGTTGTGATTTTTTTTATTAGGATCGTTTTGAATTTTAAATTAGAATTCAAGGTCAGTTGACTGATCGTAATAAAACAAAGTGTGAAATGTTATGGAGTGAGAATCTGTTTTTAAAATCAGGTTTGTTAATTGAATGTGAGCTCATATTATATAGCTCTCTTAACAGACTTACTTACGATGAATCTAACACTTTCTCCAGATTTTTACCAGCATCATAATTTCTATAATCTTCTGATGTCCTCTCCCGGCGAAAGCGATGTTACCTATAATTAAACTCGATCGATAGTCGTTTGCGTTTGTTTACCCTCGCAATTTCAGTACCAAAGGACAAATATGTTATGCGAGAAAACTAAGAGGCATGATATATATTTTCTTAAAAAATTATTGAATTATCTCCTCTGCCAATTCGCTTCTCGTTTCAAATATATTTACTTTGGGAAAATTTTGCAATCATCCGCTGACCACCACGCAAGGTGACCGCTTTGCACGCAGATCTGAAAGCGAGCTTCATTGATGGCAGAGTGGTAGATTAAGCACTGGAGGTCGCGTTCAATCTCGCGTTATCAGTTACCTTCGCCTTGTCATTTCTTGTTGGACACCTTAACATTCCAGGACGAGAACGATTGAGACTTGAGGTTTTTTCGCGTCGTCTTAAAAAAAAAGAAACCTCGGAAATTTTCACTATACTTTTTTCACCAGGAAATTTTGCACGGTTACTTTTATTGAAGGAGGTTAAGCCTCTTCCGATCGCAAAATGATAAAACGTTTAAAAACTGAGAACTTGTTTCCTCCACTTTGACGCAATCTCGCTAAAACTCGTAAAAGTACTATAATGACCGACTGGTATCAAGTTTTCCCGCCAAAATGACGCTGGTTCAAGCGCCCTCCCCTCGTAGCTTAGTATTGAGAAAATCTCGCACTCGTAATTGTCCCCGTCTTAGAATCTAAAGGCCTCATACCAGACCACTTCAAACAAGTTACTTAATTCTACTTGGGTCCCACTAAGTAACGGCCGATCGCCTACCAGAACTGATCCTAGAACATGAGAATATGTTAACCGTCAGATAGGTGACTCAGAATAGACTGCAAGCATCCAGCGACACTTTGTTTAAGGATTTAAAAAAATAAATAATTGTGCCTTAAAGCCAACTTGGCTACTTTGAGACATACAGGAAGTTAGCAAATAGAAGGCCTATTACATCTTTTATTTTAAAGAAGCTATTACTCAGAATACCATCTAATAGTGGTCGTTGTCGTTATATGCAAGGGGAGAATTCCGTGGCTTTGGATGTCTATAGAAGCTTTGAAGGGAATCAGTTCCACGAAAGGAGATGTGTAAGTTCTACTAGTATCTTAAAATATGTGTGTAACTGGAAAGTTCATGTATTTGTACATTCATCACTGTGTATTTGTATTCATTTGTATTCATATATTTGTACATTCATCACTCTAACTTGTAATATGTTTTGATAGTCTAAATGATTTATTTCACCAACAGATGGTCCTTCGGTGTCGTTCTTTGGGAAATTGTTACACTTGGTAAGTACCAATAACAAGTATTTCTTGAACTTAAAGGGATATAAAATTTCCCTGAACAGAAAAAAAAGCATTTTTGAATGTTCAGGCCTGATAATTTTTACCCGCTTAACATAATTGTAATGCTACGTGTCTTTGGAAGACATCTCAAAGTAGAATATTATTATAAATGATATTAGCTGCTTCACTTAAAAGCTCCGTGCTGACGACATGTGAGTCGCGCGTCTCAAGGAAATGTTCAGGCGATTGAGGATGCTAGACATTAATACGGACTTCTGGGAAATGGGTAGAACTCAAACAACCCACTCAACTATCTCAGCCGAAAGACTAGTAAAATAACGGTTACCCAGGTGTTCATTTTTGCTTTTCATTTTAAAAATCCAGGTAATCCTGGTTCAACCAGGGTTAAACAAGCTTGTCAGGCTTAAAACTAAAATCTTGACGCAAGGAGAAGATCATATTTAGATTGATTTTTTTTTTTTTTTGCCTCATTATTCGTCCCAATTCGTCAGGGGCGATCGAGACGATTCTGACAGCTACCAGGAAAGGGATATATCAACAATATAGTAACCCTCCGAAACCTGTGCTTTATAGGAGAGCTGCCTTACAGGGGCATAAATGGATTGGTGGACCTTCACGAATTGCTGTTAGAAGGCGCTCGATTAGGAAAACCCGCTCACTGTTCTGAAGAATTGTAAGTTTTATGGCTATACACCTGGTAAAATATTCCTCAAGGTCTGCAAACCATTCTAGAGGTTCTGTAGGCTGCAATGTAATTGGAAACCAAGAAACTTGAGATCAAATAATCGGCTTTGTAAGTCAATAACAGAACATAAAGAAGTAGTTTTTTGAAGTTGTCTCCTATCTTTTCCCGCCGCCTGGCTGGACGTTGAAACGAGAAAGACTGTTCAGATAATTACGTTTGAAAGTTCAGTATATGCAGGTTTCAAGTTTCAAATGTGAATTAGTCTAGGGCTATTTTTTTGTTGTTTCTATAGATTTATTAAACTGAAATTTCTAGTTTTGCTGCGAATTCGCGCCAAACTCGACTGCTACCCCCCGCTCTCCTTCCCCCCTCTTAAAAAAATTTCTGTGACTCAAACGTCATTATTGTAAAACTGTCTAGCGGCGAGGGGCAATGAGAGACGGGTTTATTTTAATACATATGGGATTACAATGATGATCATACCTATCAAACTAAGATACCGTACTGTTTCTTGCGATCTTTCTGCAGTTATGACGTCATGCTGAAGTGTTGGCAGCACTCCCCCGATAATCGACCATCTTTTGAAGAACTTTCTGTAATTCTTCGTCAAATACTCGAAGAGCAAGAGGTAAGGATTTACGGATAATAACTCGCTGTATATAAAGGGTAGATATACGTAGTTGTTACAAACGATCCCTGAAGCTTATAATTACACTGTAAGTGTGAATTCAGTTGATCGGATTTCGTTTTAAGACCACACAGAAGGTTGCATTGGTACAAATCCTGTTCTGATTTTTAGATCTGTAAATGCACCCAGAATACTGTGTATAGACACAAAGCGCCGTGTTATGTCTATTCCGTTTCTTGAATAAAGTCAATAATCTGACTTAATAAGTTAATTAAAAACGAAGGGACTGGTCCAAAAGTAGAGGGGTGGGTTGGGCCGGGAGCAGAGAGGGGGTGGGTCATGAGGTTTTAAGCCTTGTTCAAGGGGTGGGTCGTGCAATTTTCAGCTACCCTTAGGAGGTGGGTCACCTATTTTATTACATAGATAGGCACTCACTTAACTAACGAGACAGTTGAGAAAACAAAGCCAGCTGGAATTATTGCTAAAATACTCACAAACCTGTTGTGTGAAAAAATGAAAGGGGTGACAGGCCGCACATCTATACCAGCGTGAAACCCTTTGTTGACCTTTTTTTTTTACCTCTAACGAGCATGTCCTTTAATGATTCTCCTTTCTTGTAAGGAAGTGATAGGTGGTTCTTTAAAAATTTATTGAAGTTATAGTTGGTTTTGTATAAGATTCCACTTTCAAGCTTTAATTATAGTAGACACTGAGGGTTGGTATTGTATCACGAATGGCAATATTGCTTTTGACCTCCTTGTTGTTTTGTTTTAGGAATTTAGACTCCCTTTCTGTGAATTTCATTCCTGACAGTAGGTTTTCTATCAAAGTTTGTAGGTAGCGTCTGTCCATCACGCGTTTTTTTGAAATTTGAATTATTTTCCTCAAAGGTTGTTTCTGAGGAGTTTTTTCGTAGGATTCTCAAGGCTTCTCCTTTGACAAATCCTTTTTCAACACTTGGAAGGTGACACGAGGTGGAATGTGTGTGCAGGAAGGTTTCCGTTTGTTTAAAATGTGTCTTTGCATCAAGGATAAATTTGTCTTTGAATCTTGTGCCTTTGTATACAACCGTGTCTAAAAACGCATTCTCATTGTCAAATGTTTCGGCCGTGAATTTAATAGTTGGGTGATTTAAGTTTGCTTGTTCAATGAAGGCTTCGATATCTGGTTTACTTATGTCCCACACGGAAAAGATATCGTCTATGTAGCATTTCCAAACTGTTGGTCTAAAGACGGTTTTGCTTAGAGTTGTTGTTGTTGTATATGCCATGAAAGAGCAAAGGAATCGAAACTGCTGTCTTTGTACCCATTGCAGTTCCATGGTTTTGTAGGTAGTGCTTTCCATTGAAGTGGAGGAAATTTTCTTTGAGGATTTTAATCTCAGCACTTCCGGCAAGTAATGTGTAGGATTAGCAAGTCTTTGTAGAAATTTTCATATGCTTTGTGATAGACAATTTCAATAAAGTATTACCCTCGTTTTGCGGTATATTTGTCTTAAGACTCATAACGTCCATCGAAACAGGAAATGTTCGGTTTTCCATGAAACAATTTCTCTTTTCAATGAGAGGTATGATTTCTGTGACTTTGATATTGGTTGCAGCAATTTATCAACAAATTTTGTCAAGCACAGAACAAGGGTTTATTGAGAGGAAATTAAACAACCATGTTTTAATACTAGGGGATGGGCACGCAATTTCCATCCTTGCTTAAGGGGTGGGTCAGTCATTCTTGTGCCGACGGAAAGGGGTGGGCCATGTGTTTTTTATCAACCACATTTCCAAATGCTCCGGCCCCCCGCCCCCCTCCCCCTATATTTTTTGACCAGTCCCTCAAAGCTGAAACAGGGGATGGGGCCTGTAAGTTCTGGGGAGCATGTAAGTTGTAGGGCCGGTAAGTTCTGTAAGGCATAATTGATGAGATACTTTTTCCCAGTTAAAAATATTAAAGGGGAGTCTATTAAATTGCCATTACGCCAGGTACAATAAGGAAAAGCATGTCATTTGGTTAACCGCACTTGGTTAACCGGAGGATGCTGTCAAAATCCTTATACGTACGCCGGTGGGGTCTGGCATTAAATTTGTCACCCAAGGTATCCATAGCCTTTGAGCCTTTGAAGGTTAGAGATATCTCTCTCAATTAAAGAAAATTCGAGGTCCGTGCTCTTTAAGGAACCACCGTAGTCCTTGCAAAGCTCTGAGATGAAAAAAACGATAAGGCCACTATGGTCAATTTGCTCTATCTCAAATGCTTCTCTCTAATGAATGCCTCCTGTCTAAGACGCCCCCAATAAAGAACCTGGAAACCTGAAACCTGGTTAATATGGACACCAGACGGACTGATGCCGTAGTGTCCGTGTCCGTATTAAGCAAGCTCGATCTCAGAAAGAATGTCGCGGGCGCAATTTTTGTCGATTTAAAGATACAAGGAGCCATATCTGTAAGAAAAAAGCTAAGCAAATGAGACTTGAATAATAGAAGAACGACCAAAGTAGAAGGGTTAAACACCGGAAGACGGGACTGGTCAAAATCAAACACGTCTTGTTATTTCGTATTAACCCGTAAAATATTTCTTTTTTCATTGAGTCGCGACTGACAGAGAAGAAAGAGTGTATTAAACGTTATCTCTTACTCTACGTGGTTCGAACTGGTGCGAGTGCATGGGCGGAACTATTTTCTAGGGCCTGCCTAAGCGTTAACGTTTAAAATAGTTCTCAAACTCATTAATAATTCGGAATAACTCATAAAGAAAATACAAAAGAAATTAATGTTTAATGAGCGTTTGAGAATCAGATGAAAAACTGCTCTTTTTTGCATCCTTAATTTCTCCTTCTAAAATCATTTTGCTTGAGAAGTAATATCAAGCATTCGACAGTGTTTCATCGCCGGATGAAACACCTCAAAGTTCGTCAAAAAAAAAAATACTCCGCTGCGCGTCGAATTTCAGTGTTTCATCTGGTGATAAAACACTGTGTCTCATGCTTGATACATTACTTGACATATTCTCACTATTCATTTAATTCCTTTTTGGCAGAGAACTTACATCAATATTACCTTTGCCGAGGGACATGGAACCGGACCAATGGACACAAAACTTTAATCTCCCCTGTCATATATGCTGAAGAACCACTCAGGGGTAGCCTGACAAGCCAGCGTACTCCGCTGTAGGGCTAATACGTCAATATCCATGGTTGTTCAATACACGTTATGACATAGATCATGAAGTAGTACGTTGTGTGCCACATATTTTAGTACAATATGAACGTCCACATTTGTAACATAATTTTCACATTACTCCAGTAATGTGCTTTCTAATTTAAGAACGACTGTTCGATAAATCAGGCTACCCCTGATGTGCCAGTTTATCCTGCAATTTTTGAGGACGCTTACGTCAATGGTATGTTATGACACAGATCATCAAATCAGAGTACATTCTGTGCCACCATAGTTAATTAGTAAAGGAGACTGGTTAGGAAACCCGGCAAACATCAAAATTGAAAACAATGGTGGTGTAGTTTATGTTGGAACTGATCTCCCTGACAGTGTACAAACAATCCTTTGCTTTTTGTTTACAAATTGTGACTGAATAAATTAATGCGATCTTTCTATTGGACATTAAGTTCAAAATGATGGGAATGCTATTGAACGTTGTGCACGGTCAGTTGGGAAACTCTTTGTTATATGTTTTTGTTAGCTTTTTTGGTTTTTTGGATCTGACCGTTCACCACGTTCAATAGCATTCCTATCATTTTGAAGTTAATGTCCAATAGAAACATTGCTTTTTTAATTTATTCAATCATAATTTTCGAACAGAAACAAAGGATTGTGCACGGTCAGGGAGCTTCCAACATAACCTACAGCACCATTGTTTTCAACTTTGATGTTTCCAGCTTTCATAACCAGTCTCCTTTACTAACTATGGTTTGATTGTAAACTTTTTACATTACATTAATATACACGCAAATTTAAGAACGACTGTGCGACAAATGACATTTTGCAAAAATGTAAATAGACGGAGAAATAGAACTGATTAAAAGAAATAAACAAGACTTCGAAAGATATATCCAGCCGGTTCAGTTCTTGCTTTGCAATGACAAGACGGCCATGTTGGGGGTCAATACAAAAGATTTTTTTCTATAAGAATTGACATCAAAATATGAGTTCAGTTCCCACCAACATGTTCACGAAAAAAAAGCCGTGGTGTCAGCGCAAACCAGCAATAATGGATGATCTGCCCCAAGAGAAATAGGCCAATTCCGAGTTCCCCCGGGCCTCTGTATTAAAACGAGGTTAGGTGCTCATCCTTTGATATGGAAATGATTTTTCATTCTCATGCAAATAAAACTCATTTCCACAAGAAAGGTTGAGCACCTAACCTCGTTTTGATACAGGACCGGGGGGAACTCGGAAATGGCCTATTAAAAACGATGTTTATGTAAAATTTTGGGAGGACAGCAAAGAGTATTATGGTATTTTTGAAAAAGACCTATTACAGAAAGTTTGTGTTCTGCTTTTCTTTCTTTTTTAACGCGTCTGTATTTTAACTCCATGCCAATAATTGTACAAAATAGCTTTTATTCGGCAAACTAGACGGCGCCTATCGTAAAAACTTTGGTTCTCCAAAATACGATAAAATCGTTGATCCACAAAAATGAACTCTAACAAAATTTAAGTGTCACAGTACATGGTATGTAATTTTTAATCAATTAATTACACGTCATTTTTGGAATACTTCAGAGCTTAGAATTGATTCAATCGACGAACGGAAATTTGTTCACTTGTGTCTCCAATCATATAATCTGCGATATGGTAACACCTACTAACTTGGCTAAAGATGATGACAATTAAAAACGGTTTTTGCCTTCTTGAAGAGACACAAATCTGCGAAAATCAACATTTCGTTTTGATCAAACCAAAGAAGACAGAACCAAAGGTGGTCTAGACGTGAATGATCTTGTTATATTATTGTCATTATTAGCGGAGCTCCACACGCTCGCGCGCGTGGGCGGAGCATCCTAGAAATTGGTAATCACATGACCGTAAACCGACCGACCGTCCGTCCGCACCACATGCAGGCACCAACGTAAAATAAACTCATTCAGAACAGGTATGACACCCAAATGCAACTCGATCGAGGTTATTTTGGCGGGAAATCGCATAGCCACCCGCGTCTTGTAAAGCAGAGACAACTAAAGAGTCAATAAAGACGAAACTGTTTCTGTATCTGTGTTGTCTAAAGTATTAACCTTAGATTATTTGTCATGTCCACAAATCTGGAATATAGAGAAAGAGAAAGACAGAGAAGGTGAAAATGAGCGGCAGTGAAAAAAAAAAAGTGAACGTAACACGTACCACATTCCCTCCATAAAACGACGGTGTAACTAAGAAGTTTCTAGAAGTTTCACGTTGTAGTAGAGCAAAACAACAGCAAAGAAATGTACAAAAAAGCGTGCTGTACGTGCAAAGTTGCTTTTTTGCTAATTATACCTATTGTTGTTTTTCACCGTTCTCCGACGTTGCCTTCGCCGCTTAGCATTATATTACACGATTTCATATTTTGTTTGTACAAACTATAAATATTATCGAGAGCTTCCCTTTAGCCCTGGCTAAATCTATATATTACTATCATTTTCACTGACAAAGCGCTAAACCTAAACTACTGAAAATGTCTATAGACCATGACTTGACTGGCATGCAAACGAACTGTGGTGCGCATTAATATCTTAGTTTGTTCAGATGACCGCAGTCCTACAAGCGTGTCTTTATGGACCATAAAGGCCAATCTGGACATGGTTCCCAACAAAATACCAGTGACTGTAATTTTTGCTATAGTTTTATTTATTGGCGGTGCCTTAAACCAAGCGAGTAGGTATATTTTGAGCCTTTTTTAAATCTCCTTAACTGTTAACCCCTCCCCTTCTCCGCAAAAAAAGTGACTGGAGTTAAGTCTCAACTGAAGGTGGTCGCTTGCAAGAATTGCGCTCTCGAAAAATGACCATATGGTAATATATAATTATTAGGAGTGGCCGCTTACGACAACATTTAGCAAACAACTGGCATAATTAATATGTTCTTAGTTAACAACATATTAAGCGAAAACAATAACAATGTTCAGCAAATACAATAATTTTGAATATAAGTCACACTAGCGATTCGAGGCTTATGAAATGAATGCTCATGTTATGTGTTCCTATCCTCAATTCTTTCAGGAAGGAGGGTGGTTTAAAATATTTTTATGTAAGATGATTACGTGCTGAAAAAAAAAACATGTAGAAGATTAGAAAACTCGAGACTGACCAGCCGGTGGTCCACAGAAGTGTTCGCAGTCGCTTTCCAATTATAATGTGGCTTCCTTAAAATAACCACGCATTATGACACAGAACCAAGAAAAGATTTAAAATAATTTTCATGGGAAGAGAGTGATGTAAGGGGGATTTGATCTCTTAGTTCATTATCTCTTGATTATGTTTTACAGGATAATTATTGCAAGTGGGTGGATAGAGAGCATCAAAGCAAAATCTATGTACTCAAGGCTCCCCCACCTTTTTGTCTCCCGACCCAGGCCCACGCTCCACTTGTTTCACAGATGTTATTGGATCAGAATAAGGGATGACACTAAATAACTTTTTTTTTACCAGCTTACAAGAGGTTTGATTGTTATCAACTGCTGCATGAAACGTTTTTGAAGGCTTTTTGATTGCCACAACGGAGAACGGACAGAGTTATTCAGCATGTGATTATAACTATTTAGTTAGAGCACTGTAAGCAGCCTCTCCTAGTTAACAAGAGACTATACAATACTCGTAAATTAAATGTATCCTCCTATAGTTACTCCCCCGAAGGTATGCACATAGCAGTCTTATTTATTTCTCCGTAGTTCCCTGAAGGTTCCCTTTGAAGCTATTACTCCGAAGGTATTCATATTGCATTCCCCTTTAGTTTACCCCACAATGGCTGTCAAAGTCACAGTCTTAACATTTCCCCGTGCGTAACTCCCTGAAGGTGTCCAAAGTTGAGTATGACATCCCCCGCCAGGCTGCACCCTCGAAGACAATCCACGCATATCGCATTCCCCTGTAGTTTCACCCGAAGTAATTTTCAGTGTATAATTCTTTCTCCCTCAAGGCTGGAGACAGACACTTCCTGCAATAACGATTTCCAGGCGTCTTCCCCATAAAGTCATGCACAAAATTAAACTTTTAATTATCATACAAATCAGTCAATCAAATAAATTTAAACACGTAACTACGCCAAGGAGCACAAATTTCCTTCTTAAAATACGTACGTGTATGATGAAATAAAAGTAAAAGAATAAAATAAAGGCAATGAATACAAATCTAATCAAGTGACAGGTAATGTAACAGTTTATATAAATAGAGTCATAACGTGAATATTAAATATGATTAATGTTCTGTGCATGGGGCTTTACGGAAATCTTGTTAATAATTTACATCAAACATAACATGTTGTTAGATATAATTCAACATAGTTGACTTAGCCGTGGACAAATATATCTAATAAACATACAAAAGGAAAAACAACCGACTCCATATGATATACAATGGGTCATCAAATACGAGTTTAAATACCTTTGCCTGAACCTCCTTCGACGGGGTTCACTGTAAAACACATTTCTTTTCGCGTTTCTTCACTATAAACGTTGTCCTATACATGTCTTTTTCCTCGCAAAACTCATCTATCCACCCCTCCTTCTTTTATGATTTCGGAAAAGGCTGAACACAAGAAGACCAAATATGATATTCAGCTCAAGACAGCTCGAAGTTTAAAAATGCAAAATTCAGCAAGGCAATTAATACATTTGCAATTCCACTGGGATCACAAAGACTGTGGGAATATGTTGAGGGAATGCTGCTTTCGCAATTTTTCACATGCAACAAACTCAAGCTGACTAGAGATTTTCTACACATAATTTCTCGTCTTAGAGCCTGTTTACAAGGTGGGAGGGTGTAAATGCTCTGCTAGGGATAACTTGCCTACCCGGGACAATTTTCCTCCGTCCCGGGTGACCAGCTTAAATCTTCACAATTTGAACGGAATTATCCAATTTCTAAAATTTGAAGCTAAACTATACATTTCTGAACACTATAAGATATTTTCTGCAAACGATGATAATATTTTCACGTTTTTTTCGTGAATTTAACATGTTTCCATAGAGAACTTCAAGTTTTATTGCAAATCTCGGGTCTCTTGGACGTTACCATGAATGTCACAGTAAAGGCGGTAAAGTTGACCCGGGTGATAGAGTAACCCTACCTATGAAATTTGCATGTAAACAAGAGTTAACTTTAACCCGCTTGCTCGGGTAACTAGCACAAGGGCAACCCTCTCTCCTTGTAAAGAGGCCCTTAGAAAACATTAACATACAGAACATGCTGCTATTCAAACCTCATTTAATGTTCTTGATCCCTCATGATGTTACGGGGTGTCAGTTCGCAACGGTAAGCCGGAGAGAAATTCGCCCCTCCCACCAAACCCTACCTTTTCTGTAGAGTACGGTTCAGTAAGGAACCGGCGTGCTACTCCTTTGTCATTTTTTCGACTGGGAAGGGTTATAGCCTATAACATAATGCTAATTAGGCAGCAGGAGGGATATTTAACAGTTAGGGCTTCTTAAAGAAAAGAGTTCTTAAAGTATAAACGAAGCATTATCTAAAAATAAACTCGCCAAAGTACGAAAGCATTTATTGGCTTGAAAAGAGGAGATAACGGACGATGAGGTTCACAAATGAACCAAAACTGGTTAAACCTAATATTTCTGGATTTTTGAGCTAAAATCCGACTTGTTTTAAAGACAATCTACCAGAAGGGTAGGAAATCAACTGCAAAGGGTCCTCCTCTGCATCGTCTTTCATTTTAAAACCTGCATGATCGGGTTTCGTCACCTTCCCTTCCCACTTTATGGCATTGTGGTCAAAACTATGTGAAAACAGTTTCAATTTTCGAAGGCGACTTGAACGTTCAGTCGTCTCAAAAAAAAAAAACCAGAAGAAGATGGGGTTTCTTCTACTTTTCGCTAAATGCTCTTTTCTAGTAATTATAGACTAAGATTATTTGTAGTCGCAGCTAAGTCTAGATCTATGCAAGAGTATACTCGTAAACGCTTTAAATAACTGGAACTCTTAAAACCGGACGCGGAATACTCGTCCTTTAAACACCCACATTCCAATACCCGATTCGCGTTTCTCCTCTCATCTCGTCTTGCCCTTTTACATGTGTGTCTGCCAAGTAGGTAGAAAACAGCAGACAACGGAGAAAGTTTAAGCTGACTTTTTTCAGAAACTAGAGCTAATTGATCAATGAGAAAGTAACTTTTTTCACCGTGAAGAGAAAAGTGTCTGTTGTGGCAAGTTGGGCGGTCAGCTAGCAGAGTTTACGGCGGTATATAATTATGAAAATATATCCAATCAACTCAATTAATAAACGAGTAGAAGTGTCATTAACAGAAGTTTATTGGACACCTATAACTGTAACAAATAACAATATTTCTTTCACTAGACCAGTATCTATTCTTTCAATAATTACTTGTCAGTTTTTATTGTTCAGAACAGAGAAAACTCATGGATCTAGACATTTTCTGTTTTCAGTACCAGTTAAAAAATCTATTCGTGGTAAAAATGATATAAATTTTTACTTTGTAGAATATCTAAAATGCATACCCTATTTTACGACAATAGCAAAAAAGATATACAAGATGAATTTCAATCGAACTTATCCTAAAGTGTCATAATGGGGAGAGAGAAAAAACGTAGCCTTACGTTGTAGGGTAGTAGCAATTGTAAATAAATTGAACAGGGGTGAATGAATTCACCGGAACAAACAAAGGTGGCTCTTAAGGGCAGCTTGCCATAGACTATTTTTCCTAAATGTCGAGATCAAGCACATAGGGGCTGTTTACATGTTGGAAGAAAGATCCTAACACCAACTGAGGAAGTTCCTAGAAGGCGGATCATCTTAGCGTCGTAACTTTTTTACAGTTTACATGACTGTTGTACTTGTTGTGTCTCTAGCGCTAGGGTCTTCCGAGATGAGAGGTAGAAGAAATAGCATAGCACGAGGAAGACCCTAGGCTAGCACCGCGTCAACTGCTTTTGCTAGGAAGATCCTAGTACTAGATATAAGGGACAAACCGAGAAAAAATTCTGATCACTATAATTAAATTTTAGCGTTACCATAAGCTGATGACGGAGATAATTTTCCTGGAAGGTAGTTATATGCTAGGAAAGAGAGCAGAAGAGCCCAAATTGCATGTTTGTTATTGTCCCTCGCCATCTTTAATTCCTTCACTTTTGTGGTAACCACATGGACCGAAAAATCATCATGTAAACCGAAAGAAAAGATGTCTCGCCTTCTAGGATCTTCCTCCTTCTACGAAGGCAGCCCCTTACTGTAAACGCTGGTCAGACGGTTTTAAATGTAGCAAGTGTAACCTGGGCCGAGTTGTTCAAAGCTGGGTTAAGATAACCCAGGGTTAGTGCGAAATTTGAATTCAGAAATGAAAGCTTAGAAAGTAATTTCAGTTTGATTCTTTTCGTCAACAAGTTGATGATTGGATGCTCTTTAAAAAAACGAGAAAATTATCCGAGAAAATGCTTTTGAACAAAAGAAATAGAAACCCGGGTTAAATTTAATCCCAGGTTAAGCGCTAATCGGCCTTCGAACAACTGGGCCCTGGGGAAGAGTATCAAATCTACCCAGTGGAAACCCACCCCTTCGGGGTGCATACATTTGAAACCAATATGGCCACTCGTTTGAGCGAGCACCCGATCTTGACGATCTTGCGGGACTGTAAGGTATAGGTTCGAAAGTAATTCATTTTGTTTCGGTCTTATGGATCATTGACCAAAATATAGAAATCAAATTGATATTTATTTAATTCTTTACATTAATTTAATATTATGTTTTCTTCGTGTTGTACACTGTCTACTTGTTTACGCTGATTCAGTCACTATTTCCTTTTTCTGACGCTTTGCACCATTATCTTAAAACAAAAGAAAATATACTGGTTAAAACTTTAAGTTAGCTAAAGAGCCAATTATTGAAGTTCTTATAATGACATCACCAAATGAAACCCGATTAACGGTTTAGGGATGGCAGATACCATTACAATATTAACGAAACGATTTACCTGATTTTACATGAAGTGTCTGTGTCCGCTATCCATGGTTGAACATTTTGGAAGTGACTTGAATGAAGGGTTCAAGTCGGCTAAATTCAAAACGCAGTCGTTTCAGGCGTATCGGAAGCTTGAGACGCCATACCGTCTCGATTTTAAAGTATAAGCATATCGCCATTTAGCGTCTATACAAGGTTGATGTTTAATCAGAGTAAGGCACTTCATTGTTAAAACATGTCAAATATCTGATTTTGGAAACTCTCTAGAACTGTTAATCTATGAATAAACATACTAACAACTCAAAAGTAGGTTGAGTTTGATCGTCCGGGTGAACGAAGCCCTGAATACGACCAGTAGGACTGTCGTTTCGACAACCTATGAGGTAGTCATCTTCAGTAACAAAGTGAGTTGTATCACGTCAGTTGATGGTATTATACTCCGGTTATTGATCTCGTCTATCCGACATGATCAGTAAATTTATAAGCCGTGATGTTCTGATTGGCTATGAAAACTCGTAATCAGTATTTGGTGCGTTTCGATCCGTCTATTGTCATATTTAAACAGTCGTCTATTGTTAGACAAATTGTCAGTTCTCCAGTCGTTCTCTCGTAATTAGTTTTGCTTGATCTCGTCAATAAGTCGTTTGTACGGTGCTGGCAACTTTTGGCTACCACTCTGCGACATGTATTACGTACTCACTTGTTGCTTGCGCCTCAGGTGTTACTAAGGAAACTATTGTTGCTGGGACATCCTCAGGTGTTGATGGGAAAACACGTGTTGCTTGCACTATGGGTGTTACTGAGGAAACTGTTGTTGCTTGGTCCTGCACAGAAGTTGGTGGGACCACATGTGTTGCTGGGGCCTCAGATGTTACTGGCACCAGGGTTCTCTCGTAATGTGGTGTTTTGGAGGTTTGTTCTAAACCAAATGACGGAAAGAAAAAAAATGTCATAGGGTTCTCACAAACCGCAAAAACTTTCCTTAGTTAGTGGCCACAGTAAAACTCACATCTGCCGCTGTAAACCATGGAGGTGATTTAGAAATAGCGAATTACAGGCCGCAGCACTAAATATTTACAATGCGTCAGTACGGACTGTAACCCCTATATGTAACGGCTACTAAGTCCATCATGTAACGTCCTGTTTGTTTCTTTTTTGAAACTATGTGTAACAGGTTATAACCCCTGTTGATAATTTGAATCTTAAGACCATGTATGGGGGGTACATATACAGTACAATTAAACGACAGCATTGTTTGTTTGTTTTTTTAAATCGACTCATGTTACGTATTTGTTACACCGTATTTGCGTGTATACATTAGTCACACCTGAGTAGTGAAAATTTAGACTTTTACTATTTAAATAACCTATTCAAGTGACATTCACATGGCCATCCTAGTACGATATAAGGTCTCTGTAGTCTCTGGAGTTCTTTTTTTTTTGTTTGTTTTTGTTTATTGAAAACCACATTAAGCCACCAGCATTTTTTGCAGTGAAACCAGGGAAGTGACATCGCTTAACTTGCATACAAATTATTGTCAGTTCTAATAAATTTACAGCTACATTGTTCTCCTACTTACGTACACTTGTGTAAATGCCTTATATAGTGTGAAATAAAGAAAGATTGAAATATTGAAACGGCCGATTTGGCTCTGAATTTCGTTACTTACTTGAACCAGTGGTAGTAATGTAACCACTAGTGACAATAAGATTCAGTTCCTTATAAGTGCACCCCCCTCGGTTAACTGCCTGGCAGAAATAACTCCCACGATCATCTGACTGTACTTTACCCAAATTCAGAATACAGGTTTTATTCGGGCTGGGTTTTTCAGAAGTGCAGATAGGCATCTCCAGATACGTTGAGTTGACAAACCAGTTCATTTCATACGGATAGTAGTAGTGGGAGCTTGCCCACACAGATTTTTCTTTCGGCCCCTTTGCAGTGCATGTCAGGGTAACATTGGAGTCCTTTTGCACCATAATATCGTTGTAGAAACGTTGTGGATTTTCTAGAAGCGAACTGTCACCATGAATAGTGGCAAAGAAGTCCACTTGTGGGGCGTCTTACATACATTTAAAAGAAAAAGGTAGTTAGTAGGACAGTTCTTATCAATAATACAATTTCTTAAATTATTCTTTATGAAGCCTCCGCCGGCCACCCTCACACCGCAAGATCAAGCCAACAAATCAAGAAGCATGAAGCGATGAAGCGGTGCGAACGCCAAAAGGTGAAATTTTCCCATCCCTAGGTCAGTGCCAATTCGGGGTGTCCATAATTGTAGCTACAGGAACTTAAGTTAATACACTGCGAGATCGAGTGTTATATTTTAATTAGTTTTTTATTTTTTCTAAGTTACTGGTGTGGGACGCGTTACACATACACGAGAGCGGTGAACCAACGATCTTCATAGGAAGAAGTCGTATATATAATGCCGATAAGAAAAAAGCAGAAGTTGAGCTGATCATGACGTGAACGAGGTGATCGTCGATAGCAGAAGGCTATTGCCAGTGAGATCGTAGATGAATCACCTTCAGTGTAACCGCGTACCAAGAATCTGCCCTTTTTAGCAAGGCCATGTTTAGATACCAGAATATAATCTCATTGATTCCTAGGGACCGGTCATTATTTATCGCCTGGAGGGGAGGCGGAGGATTTTTTTTGGGGGGGGGGGGATCACTTAGTGATTTTTAGGAGAATAAAAGGGGGGATCAGTCGTAACTGAGAACCCAAAAGAGGGGATCACTGAAAACTTTGGAAGGATATCAGACGGGGGACCAATCAAATTTGCTTGAAAAATGAAGGCGCTCGCTCGGTTCAACGATGCTAGCTCAACCATGTTCTTTACTCGATTGGCTTCCCGCTTCTTTTGTCAAGTATTTGGAGGAACTTGTATGGCTTTTTTTTTTCTTATTTACTCGCTTCTAACTAACTAACAGGAGTTGCTGGGCCTTCCTTCAAGGGATCGGGAAATTTACAAATAATGCCTTTGGCTGGAAAAAATTGTAAGGAGCGAGAAATGGCAATCTACATGAGACGATGCTCTCGTACTAAACATAACCAGACATCTCAACATATAAGTCAGTTTTGTTGTCGGTCATGCGAAACTGAGTAGAGATATGGATTTTTTAAAAAGAAAGGTCCGATAACTGAAAGATATTCTTTTCAATCGGTTGCATTGTTCAAGGTAAAACTTTAAACATGGTGTTTACCGTGGAGCCCTTCGACTCTTTCTGCTAGACCGATTGGATTTGTCAAGTGCTGGTATTTTTCCTGTCATTGTAACACTGCTCTATCACTACGTGGAGTTGCAGACCTGTACCTTTTTAGGTGCGAAAGCTACTAGGCAAAATTAGTTATTTTCTTGATTCGATGCATGCAGAGGTGACAAATTTATTGAAGCAAATTTCGTTAGGTTCGTTTTCAAAAATTCGGCAAGTACGAATTAAATGATTAAAATCTAAAATTACATAAAATTGAATTTACTTTATGCCTTATACACGTATCTTGATATTTTTGATAACGGATATATTTTTCTCCGTTTTAGCCTTCCGTCCACACGTTGCGGTGTGTGTACTACTAACATTTGTACTGCCGCAATTTGAAATTATTCCATGTCTCGAAATTTATTCAACTTACTTGGTTTACATCAAACACGTATTGAATGGTGCCACACAATCAAAGGTGATGACGTCGAAATAATAATAATAGTCCATTGTAAAGTAGTAACTCCTTATCATTATTTTTTTTTTAGAAAGAGTCGGAGAAAGATTCGGCAAAAGAGAATAATTCAAAAACAAGAACGCTCTTTGTAGCGTTCAGTCTCTGCGAGCATTCGACTTCCTTCTTTCCTCAGAGCCACGAGCGGCGAGTGAAAAAGTAAAATTATGCTCTCGATCTACTGTGACTCAAAAGAAAAACAAGAGACTTCTCGCATTCTAGGAGGCAATTAATTCTACACGAAACAAGATTTCCTCGCTAAAAGTATTTTAATTCCTACTTTATCGACGGTCAAGTATTCTTTAGGATCATGATTTCCTTTTTATATTGTATTCGACGATTTGTTTCTGAATTGATAAGTAACCGAAAATCATGGTGATATTTCAATCATCGCCGAAAATTAACCCGTATGCCCGTCACAAGACTCATTCGCATACAATGCAAGTATAGAACACCCTACTAGTTGGCCTCACTTGTGGGCAGTTTGGGTGCTAAGGTAGCCGCCAAGACCTTCAAACACTTGACCCTGTTTAATATTGTAGCCCATGCGCTATTTATTCTGGAGCTGAAGAGGAAGCTTTTTAACTTTCCAGCTCCGCTTTTAGACTAGTGAGTCACGCGCTGCTACTAACGAATTTGTTTTGAAAGTATCGAAATAGCGTCGACTCCGCTCTATGCCCAACAAACCACAAACGCTCAGCTTCGAAGTCAGTTTTGTCAAACAATTACAAAAAGGGATTTTGCAGAAATTCCAGAAAATTTTCTGACTACAGGGCATTTAGTTTTTTTTTTATAACCCTTCCGGTTGCCGAGTATATAGCTACAGCGTAATTGCGCCAATAGAGAGCTTAAACAACAACTTTTCACGTGCCTCACGATTTCTTAGCCGTCGTTGTACGACTACAACGTGAAATGGGGAAAATTACATCATTACATCATTACATCATTGCCAAACAGTGAACACAAACGTGATCAACTTAATGCCTAGATTTCAGTCATAGCCGAAAATAATCCACATGCTCATCACGAGACTCATTTTCATACAATGAACTTCTTGACGATCCTTATCTCCTGCTTCTACGGTCTCCGCTAGAAACGGCTCGGAGTATATAGCCTACCATTTGCGTCGATCACACGAAAAATACAAAAAAAAAGAAAAAGCCTGCATTTTTAGAGTCTCGCTCGCTTACAGCAAGCTTATCAATTAATCAGTTCTCTTACTTCCATATGCTGTTTTCCCACAGAACTGTCCCCAACTTTCCAATACGCTCGACCACACCACGAAAATTACCAAGAATGTGGTAGAATGCAATCTTCGAGAAGTAGCCATTTTGCATTAAACTCAATCTTCAAAAATTCAGCAGTACTCTTTACTCGTTGTAACATTTCAATGCCTTGCTTTAAAAAAATTCAATATTTTTATAGCTTTTTTATCCATCATGTTTTTTTTTCCAAATAGTGACGATAATAATCATAATCATGACATATTTTAACAGAATGAACATTTAAGATATATAAACTACTATGATTATCATATCAAAATGGGTCCTGACTTCACCCTTACCTATTACACAACGGATATTTTTTTGGTCGCGTCATAACTTTTTTCTTTTAATATGCTGACGAAAATCCTCATATCACTTTCGGAGTGCAAGCAAGGATTTGCTGAGATTGACCTTGTTTTGATACAAACCTCTTTCCTTTTCTTATGGAAATTATGTAACCTGAGATCAGGCTCAGTTTTCGTTTCGCTTTGTAAATAATATTCTGGCGGGCAAGGCGAAACAAAAAGAGAGCCTGATACAAAGCTTCTACGAAACGTCTGCCGTCCTCTTTTTTGATTGATTTGCATTTGCTGAACCAGCCAACCAAAATTACTTCCGCTCCTTTTTTTGGTATGCAAATTTTTCATTCGTGGGAAAACTGCAGACTCGCTGACATAAAGAATAGCTTTTAAAACAGTCAGCACAAACACATTTACTTCTTGCAAGATTAAAGGAGATGTCGAATGTTATTTCTGTTGGCGTAGAAGGCAAACCGTTTTCGAAAAGACGGCGACACGATATTCTAGTTTTAATATTTTGGCTAGGCGCACTCGAATTTAAAATACGAAATTTCTATTTTTCTGTTCCCTTTTATATTTTTCTCGGCAATTTTCCCCTATTTTTAGTACATAAATCCTTAAAAATCTTGAAGAAGTAAATTGTTAACTTTATTTTTCAAGGGATATATAAATATTTCAGAACAAACCGAACGAGTTCTCAAGTGCATTTAATTTAGTCCCGTGCGAGTACACTTGAAATTTGCGAATTTTCTAGAGAAGTCACAAAAAAGGTCAACTCCAGCCTCGTTTCCACCTGTAACTGTAAAATGATCTATTCCTATCATTTTGGAGTAACTGTCATTCTTTTAGACAGGGGTGTTTGTAACAGATGGGCCTAATACGCACTTAAAGGCATAAGAGGGGTGCGTTGCTTAGACAGGTGGCGTTTATTTGAGAGCGGGCGTCTATTATAGCATGTTAAGTATGCAAACCAACCCCATAAATTTACAAATTTCATTTTTGTGACGTCATCATTTTCCTTTTCCATTAAATGTACAAAAAAAGCAAGTGCAAACCAACACTCCAGATTTAAATTTCGTTGAGGGTAAACAGCGCTTGGGGGCTTGCATTTGGATGCCTCATAGGCCTGCATCCCATCCCCTAACGTAGCCATGCCAGTGTTATCACATCCCAAGAACTTTGAGTTGTCCAACCAGCAGCGGAAAAAGGTGTAACTCCCTCGACCAGTAGTAATCGAAGTTAAAGCGAGAATTGGGAGGATATGGTCCTGATACATAAGGCTGAAATTTATGTAGAGAAAGAATACAATTGATACCGTACATCATGATTTAAATTGGCTGAGGAATCAGTTGAGTTCACTAAGGATATTAAACAAAGCCAATGCAAACCTACGATCGACTCCTTTTGGAGCTTTGGACTTATGAATCATCATGACAATAATTTTCATTCTCTACAATCGAGGGCTTTCTGGCTTTGTTGCCAACTGAGAGTATATTCCTATGCATCGGACAGGTGGTAGTGTAAACAGAAAAAAATATGATTTCTTTAAATCTAGATGGCTTCCTTGATTCCCTTATTTAACTATCCTCAACCTTCACATAATTAAACATTCTCTAGCTCACACACGCAATTGTTGAGCTGCCTCCTGCTCGTAAGAGGACCTATGGTAGCATGAAAACACTAAGCCCAATTTCCGCCGTCTTCCGAGTCCGGTCTATGATCCTCTCCGAGCTTTTAATTCGGGGGAATGTTTTCCTGAACATTTCCTAGTAACCTGCAGCACTGTCTCTCTGGACTGCCGGATGGAGCGTAGGTAGGTACTCAAGAGTTGACAAATGTAAACAATTCAGATTCGGGGGACGTTCTAAAAGTGGTCAGTAAGGCGTTTTGGGGGGGGGGGGTGGGGGACGGGGGAGGGAGAAATATTAGACCAGTGAAGGAACTGTAAAAAAGAGACGCGAACCTAGCTAATTAGAAAGTGATTAGCACTAAGACTCCAAAATGCAAAGTGCAGTGATTAATCAATGACAGGGATATAAAATTAAAAGAAAGATCAAAAAGTCAGGTGACACTGAATGAATTACAGTTAAACCTCCATTAAGCGGCCCCTATTAAGTGGCTACTTTCTATTAAGCGGCCAGTAATCAAAGTCCCGAAATAATTCTGTAAAGAATGGAGAATTAACCCTAGGTAAGCATATTAAGCGACAACCTTTGGCAGTCCCAACGAGAGTTCTTCCATTGGTTTCGATCACCTCCTCAAGCGGCCATCATGCAAGTGCTTGATACACTTAGTTTGGCTTTATTTCAAGAATGTGATGAAGGAAAATAAAGTTTGAGATATGGAAGGTGGCGACCAATTCTGGTCCAGTAATGCTGGTCACGCCGCGTGTTTCTTTCAAAAATAATAAAGTGATGTTTCTGCTAATTATGCTAACTTATGACGAACCTCTTTAAGAGGCCACCTTCAAATACCCCGAGGGTGGCCGCTTGATGGAGGTTCAACTGTAGATGCTTAATTATGAAAATATAAATTTATTATAACGCAAGACATGCTATCCGAAACACAAACATTTTCCCAGTCAAAGCCCTATAATTAGAACCTCCCATTAATGAGGCTGAGTTGAAGAAACTCCCGAATTAAGCGGCCACCCTCGGGGGACCGGCAAGTGGCCGCTAGATGCAGGTTGGCCGCTCATTAGGGGTTCGTCAGAGCATAATCTTTTGAAGAAACATCACTTTATTTTGAAACAAATTAAATAAGCGACGACTGCTTTAAGTGAATTCTGTAAAAGCAATATAAAAATAATTGTAAGTACCTCAAGGAGAGATCAAATTGATAATAATAAAATGTTCTTTGTCTGCAGTTAGGACGTATTGCTGACCGCTGTTGCTGAAGAGAAGACTGACTTTGCTCGGCTGAATAATCTCACTGGTCGTAACAGTCGATAGTTTGTCCACCTTAATGAAAGGGACAAAACATATGTTCAAAAAGCAAATGCATGAAAAGGAACGTGGATACCATTTTAGTGCGGCTAGCTTATATCGTTGAAAATTTCAGTTAAGAATTCATAGCTCAAAGATAGTCGAGTACCTCAATAGGGTCATTTATACGAGGAAACATAAGACGCGACTTACATAAGACGCGTCTTAAATAAGACGCGAACTGTACCATTTATACGAGCATGTCTTACATGTATCTAAGACAATAACAGCTCGTATAAATGGTTTGCGTCTTATTTCTGTTCTTGACTTGTCTTTATGTGAATGTTGCCCATAGCAACGGCAATCCAACGTGGCGGGCCAAAAATTAACGCATGCGTACCATGCGTTCGCGTCTTATGTAAGACGCGAAGGTCATTTATACGAAGTTTTCTCGTGTTAGCTAAGACGCGTCTTATCTAAGAACAGGTGTTGAGGGCTGTTCTAAAATAAGACGCGTCTTAGCTAAGTCGCGTCTTATTTTAGACGAAATGTGCCGTTTATACGGAAAATTCCCGTCTAATTTAAGACGCGTCTTATGTAAGACGTGTCTTATTTTTCCTCGTATAAATGGCCCTAATATCTCTGCACATTGAACAAAGCTTATTTATTTAAATTTCAAAGAAATAAAAATGTAGAAAAGAAGTAAGGAAGCCTTGGACCGGATAGCAGCGGCACCTAGTAAGTACGCGAACACTAAGGAGATATGCCATGGTCGCCGTATTATCTGGGTGTCCGTATTAAGCGCACTTATGTCCAGGATCATTTCATTAAGCGGGCGTATGTATGGAAAATTGCAGACCGGCTGTGAACCGGTCTTAGCCACTTCCAGGTAGCCTCGTAAAAAGGGAAAAAATCAATTTTAAAGAAAGGAAACTTGCTGCCGCCACCACTGAAAGAACCGTTGCAATAGAAATTAATGCCAGATGGGTTTAGCATCATCAAACCATCGTTTGACATGCCAACAAGGTTCCACAAACGGTAATTGGTGTTCTGGTAAACTGCTTGGGGTTTAAAAGGAAAACCGGTCAATACAGAAAGTCCAGAATCTGTGAAATGAAAGATCAGAAGATAAACATATAAAAAGCCTCGCCAAGAATCATGCCCGTCCGATAATTCATTTACCCAAATTTATAAGGTTTTGTATGGAGACGCCATGTTGGTGTCCCTTTGAGGGGCACAAAATTAATATGGCCGCCGGAAACCAACAGAAACATCTGTTGTTGAGTTTTCCTACTTATGCGTGAATTCATTGCTTGGGGAACTCAGATTAAAGTAAAAATTATTCTAAGACAAGTAATGTTTAGATAGCAAAATCTCAAAAACATTAAACCAGTAGCGTCAGTGACGTCATGTGAAAACCCCTAATAAACACATCCGTGAGAACGAGTCACATAAAGTCAGACGGGCAGTTGAAGTTGCTTCCAGTAGTAGTTGATTTCTCAAGTATTTATTAAGTGCAACGCGACTTCATATTATCTTCATTAACAACTGCGAAATTCTATCCAAAAAGTGAACCTATTTAACCGTAGAGTTCCAGTAATTGCGACAATATTCTGAGAAACGTAACGCCTCAATACACTACGAAATAGGATTTCCAGCTATAAAATAATTTTCTTATCCTACATCGACTGTCGGCTATTCTTCTGATGTATTCACTTGTGTCAAAGTTATCAACGCTTTCAAACGACAGAATTCGTGGAACGACCCATTCAGAAAACGCTAAACATCTTTTAGTGTGCATATACCACGGATGGTGTGTGGATCATCATATAATGCTTTAATCTTTCCAAATTTTTCTTCTCAAAACATAGCATTCTAAAAATTGTACGTTGCTTTCGAAACGTGCAGATGAAGAGAGCATCGTGCCGATTCTCGCCCCAGATTCTGCTCTACCATGACTAGTCATAACCAATTTACCATAAGGTCAAATTTAAAAGTAGCTCTCTAGAGGGAGCACGTGTGCAGTTTTTACTTTTTGTTATGTCTGTTTTGCACTTGCGATTTTATCCTTGTTATGCCATATAAGCATGAAACGTACCCTGTTTTGTCGAAAAGCGTGGTTTCCAATACATAGAAGAAACATTTTGCCAGAGAACTAAAACGCGATAAACATTCCGTGTTATTTTAGTCATCGCCAAAATTAAACCGCATACTCATCACAAGAATCATTTGCATACAATGAAAGCCGTTACGATTCTTATTCTTTTTTCCTAGCTAACTGTCCCCAAATTTCCAATACGCTCGACCAACCCACAAAAATCACCAAGAACGTGATAGAATACAATCTACGAGAAGTAGCCATTTTGCATAAACTCAATCTTCAAAATTCAGCAGTATTCATTACTCGTTGTAAAATTTTAATTCCTTGCTTAAAAAAAGTATTTTAATATTTTTATAGCTTATTCATCATATATCTTTTACCAAGTAGTTACTTAATAATAATCATCATAATTATAATACCATATTCTAACACGATGACCATTTCAGTCATAATATGAATGATTTGCCATATCTCCCCCTAGGAGACCTGGAACAAAATGAATTTTTCCCCAAAAGTAAATCTTGACGTTTTCTTGTGCCTTAACGTTTAATTGAGGGTCTGAATGGGGCTTAGTGTTTAGTGTTATTTGCCCAAACGTTTTAGTGTTTGCTGTTAAATTCTCCAATTTTTTAATTTTCTCTGTTTCGGAGAAATTAATGTTAAGTGTTTGGAGGGTCGGTTAATTAAACGAAATCTAAATTAGACAGCGGTTTAGGAAATCTTTGGACCTCCAGATTTCTTCTTCAGTGGTTATTTTAAGAGGACAAATGCTTTTCTATCTAGTCTGCGCCATATGCTTTCATTAAATTATTCACGATAAATGGTGTTTACATAAAAGCGTTCGGCAAACTGAAAATGGCTTAGAACGCGGTTTTGTTAAACATTGGCTAAACTCCGTCTAAATAACTGGCCTATAATCTTTTAGCATTGTCACTGTTCGATCTTATCAGCTCTTGGAAAATCGGTAAAAAAAATCACGCCTCTGCTCACAGGGGCTGTAGTCTGCTTTTCGACCCATTGGTAACAGTATTCTGGGCTGGCGGGGAGTACTGGTGACCATCTCGTATCAAGTGTCACAATCCTTTGGTCAGCGTCAGGGCGAAGTCGAATCAAAGCGGCATTGATAGGATTTCCCTCCGGTGATGTTAAAGTTCTAGTGAGCTTTCAGGTATAAGCGGGGAGAATTTCTCTCACTGTTGGCCGGTTTTGAGGATATTCAGCTTTTTAGCGATTGGGAGGGAAAAGCTCCCTGTTATGAAAATTAGGTTTTCATAAATGGGAAAATGGCTAAATGTTTTATTGGGCAATTAGAGTCAAAGGCTATATTAGCGTTTTTGCTAGCGGATTTTCTAAATCGAGAAATTTAAGTTTTCGTTCTTTCAAACTGGTGAATTACTCACTTTTTGAAAACCCCAAACTTCCACCAAAATTTTATCTATTATCGGAGATTCAGACTTTCAGTTTTCCTCGCATCGTGCGATACTGATATATGTTTCGAAAGAATCATAAGAAAATGAAACATGCCAGCGATAACATCGCAAACAACGTCAAGTTTGTCAATAACTGCATTTATTTTATTATTATTATGATTAGTAGTAGTAGTAGTAGTAGTAGTAGTAGTAAAACATGTTTTTCAAATCAAATTTCATTTATTATCATCTTAAGGTTAATGCGCAGGCGTAGATAGATATGAACTGTCTGATAAAAAAAATACAGTAAATTCAGATTCTTTGGAAAGCGATGACTTTTTTTGTTCTTGCGTGACTTTCTGAAATGACACTGTTGCCCAGAATGATGATAAGTTATTTAAAGTTTCTTAGGAAGAGTTTCCAACCACATACATGTGATGCGGCTTCCATTGTTTCACATCTCGCTCTCTCCAATCACATAAATCTTTCGTTTCTTCCACATAAAAGCTGATTTGTTATACGTTGTAATTATTTGTCAGTGCGGAGGAGATCGAGCCACTCTAAGGTAAGATTTTACCTTCAAGTAAAATTGCTTTTTTGAAGAGGCATAAAATTGTAGGCCTTCTGATGGTGACAATTATTTACGTAGCTATCAAGTAAAAACAACAAAAAGTAGATTGTAGTGAATTAAAAAAAAACTGCTGCTTTATCCGTTTAAAATGTTATAATAGAAACAATTTTTAAAGTAAGCTTTTTATTTCGACGTCATTTTTAACATAGTTTCTCAAATTCATTAAGAATTCATATCGAAAAAACAAACAGAATATAAATTAACGTTTAACGAGCGTTTGGAATTAGATGCAAGACTCCTCATTTCTACATCCCATTAGATTCTAGTTTTAGTCTTTGTTTCATAACGCAACGTTCTGCCGCGAGGCTCTGCACTTTACACTTTTTATGAAACATTTTCTACACAAAGGTACCCCCTTTCTTACACCATTCACTGAAATTAAAATGGTGCCTCTTTCATTAGCTAACGACATGAAGTCTTTTTTGTTGTTGTTGTTCCTCTTTCCGGAGGAGCCTCCAAGAGAGGCCATACGCTCTTCTCAGGTATGGTAATATGCCCGTCCAATCTCGTTTTTGAGTACAAGTTCTTTTGAAATGCTAATCAGACGATGTTTTCGTATTTGAATTTCAAAAGAATTTTTACTCGTAAACGAGGTTGGACGGGCATATTACCATACGTGAGAAGAGCGTATTAAAGGAAATCCCCCATCCTCAGTGAGAAACACTCAAGTCTCATGCTTGATATAATTGTTATTTCCATCATCATTCATTATCAACAGAACAAACGCGCAGTAACAAGATGGCCAAAGTGCATCGGGTGTGGTCACTAAGTAGTCAACGTTTCTTGCAGTTACAGATCAATACCACGAGCAGCTCCGGAACAGGTAACCAAGCATCCAGTAACTGACGAGTATTTTCTTTTCCTTTTATATCTTTTAATTTGTCAAATCCACGTTCAATATACTGACTAAATGCAGCTGTTGCTAAAAGAAACGAGGGGAAATTCCTATAAACAACTTTGCTCTGGTCAATCCGCACTTATCCACGCTGTGGAAATCTTGAAGAAGGGTAAGGTTGTCACGTTTAAAATCTCACGCATGCTCTTTGATTCTTGTGCTGTTAAAATTGCCTTTTATTACCTTTAATCTTTCTTACACCAGGCCCCGTCCACACGAATCAGGATACTTTTGAAAACGCATTTTTAGACGGAAGTGCCTTCCGTTCACATGAAACCAGTGAATCCGCACCAAGAGAGAATGCTCTCTTGTCCGCACTTAATTCGTGTAATTGTTGTTTCAAAAGCATCCGGATTCTTGTTGAAGGGCCATTATTTGACGGTTTGTTTGTTGCATGTGTAATACCAGAAACCATAAGGGGTTGAAACGTGTAACTTGAGTTCAATGCTCGTGAATATTCATTTTGACCATATTTGGAAATCTTAGTGACGGATATCCATTTTCAACAAAATGGCTGCTGCGCGATCACCATGCACATGTTTTAAGAGAATAGTTCTGCATTTCAAGGTTAAAAATACACCGTTAAAGGACAGAAAATGGAAAGAGAAAGTTCAAAAGAATGCTCAGCTTTCTTTTTGTGGAGAAAGGGAAGCTTTTCATCAAGAAATCGTCCTTCGAGGAATTCAACCTTGTTTTCTTCACGGCGGAGCCCATGGTCTGTTTTGAAATGCAACCAAGTCAGCGAAGTTTTTGCTGAATTTTCAGGTACATTTTGCACTCTATGGCCAAGACAATTACGTTTTTTAAAGGGAATTTATGTATTTTTAAATGTTTCATAGACGTTTTATAAATTTTTCTCTTCGGCGCTAAAGAAAAATTACAAAATGTGCCCTGATTTGAGATGGATTTTGTGTTGAATTTTGCCATGTGCTTAGCCGATGTCACTTGCGTGAACGGGTCCACTATCCAGATACTGTTTTCCGAATTGCTTTAAAGGATTAACTTTTTGGACTTTGAATAAAAATTTTCAAGAAACTGTTTCTCTGTCTATTGTTTTGAGTTTCATAAAATTAGCTCAAAACACGATCGAGCCTACAACATCTAAGTTTAATTCAAGGTGGTTCCCTAGTAAAAGAACCTAACATAGATTGTAGATGAAACTTGGTACACTGATGTAACAAGTCAAGAAGATGATAAAAAGGTAATAAAAAGTGGGGGTCACCTTGCTTGTTTTGACGTCACAATGCAGACAAATACGGCTATTTTGGACCCTTTGACAAAAACCGCGCGCAGCCCAAAACTAGACAAAAAGGAATGATTTTTTCAATGATGCATGTGGTATCGCACAGAATTTGACTTTAATGTATTGTAATGCCCTTGTTTTTACTTTATGCTCCAAAGTAGAATTAAATTGGACACTCGCTATTCGACACGTGATAGCTCAATCCGTACAATTTAGTAAAATTGCCAAAAAACTGAACATAGATTTGTGCCAATTTTTTTCTCACCGAAGGGAAGCACTGTCCTTACTAAAATCATGAAATAAAAAATGGGGGTCACCGTACTCGTGTTTGCGGTAGAGCTGCAGAAAGTGCGCACCAAATGCATTTTCCTTGATTTTTGAGAGTGGACTGGGGCGAGTTTCAAAGTAGAATGTATGCGAAAGTGGGAAAAAATCCGTTTTTACAGAATTTACATCGAGATATCACATTTAGGACACAATGTAATAGAGAAAGCGTTTAAATGAAAATCAAAGTAAATAAGCCCAATTAAACATCCCCTATCGAGGTTCTCCGTACGTGAGGAAGTCGAACTCAGCAACACGCGTACTGCTTCCGTTATGCACATTCCCACCACATTGAGTCTCACCTCGGCAGGAAACAATCGCAAGTAAAAATTGCAAAAGCGTTTCTCTTCGGTCAACTTCATTTTAATAATGTTACTTCATATGTTCTCTTTTTACGGAGGCCATCTTGTTATGCGCAGTAAGAGATGAGCAGTGCAAAACCAGGGAATCACCTTAAGCTTTTAAAATGCTTCTCACATTTATTACAAGCATCACTTTTTACGAAGATGTCAGGTTCAGGGTTTGGACACTTTCGATACGCAGCTAATGAATTTTATTCGAAAATATTTTCACTGTTCATTCTAGACTTTTAACATAAGAATTTTAAAAGCCTATTTGCAGTATAAGTTTACTGTGCAGAGGGTCAACGAGGCATCGTTTTTTGAAGTGACAACTTCAAGAAGTTGCGAGGCCGTCAATGGGTTTCATAATGTTACGTTTGGCCCGGGTGGTAAGGTAATAATATCCTGCTCAGTGTTTTGGTAATATTCCTGGTTTCAACCTTTGAAAGCTTTCTCGGCTTTCGGGAGTTTTTCCCCCGTTTCTCGGCCATCTTTTTAAGCGGGCGCGGGAACCTGAAGGAAAATTACGTCACGTTATTTACGAAGTTTGATTGGTCAGTTATCTCTTCCTCTCGTTCCAAATATGGTACTTTCGAAATTGAATAATCACGAGCATCGGACATAGCAAACATATGAGAGTTACACGTTTCAACCCCTTATGAGTTTCTGGTAATACCTACGGTATCAGCTCTATATCGTTTCCGTCTTCTCACGTCTTCTCCCACCTGACTCGTTGGCAATAACGGAAGGTATTAGCCCCTGAGGAAGGGCACAAACAGCCCTTTAATTTTAATTTTTTTTTTATTTTTATGCGCTTGGTTGTTTTTGTGTGTATGTGTTCCATTCATCAAACTTTATATAGATAACTCCACATAACAATTGTGATTCATTTCTATTCAGAACTTGCAGAAGTCAAGTCTAGCGGAAAACAGGGGTTAGGAAATTTGGGTGAGACACACTTATGATGTTATTTTTTTATTTATTGTTCATTTATTATTCCTATAATATAGATCTTTATTATCTTTTTGCATACTTATTTAGTTTGATTTTCCAAATCCAGAATATTTAATATACTGTAAAACCAGCATGTTAAATTCAGTTAGTCAAAAGACTAATTTTTCAGCACTTTTAGTCTAATTTTGTTAATGATGCTATCCTTCGAAAAAGTTGCTACAAAATACAGAATAAAATGAAATTTTAACCCTAGTTAGACAGCACATTTTTTTTTGCTTCCTGCGACCGGGGGGACCTCCAGAGGCTCCCCTTTCAATCAACTTCAAAACCTCTTATGCTACGGCCACCAAAATTACACAGAACAAGCAGACTCGCCATTACCAACTTCCGGGTATATTTGATTGACACAGTGACGTAATCTGGCGTCATTATGACGTAATATGGTTGGATTTATTGCCAGAATCCAAGTTTCCCCTAAATTAAACATTGAGCGGAAAATACTTGAATAGTAGAGTGTTTAATAAAATCGAGAAGTTGGCTAACATATAAATAACCTTTAACAATGGCACTGATGTCATGATGACGTCATTTATTGCAAAAAAAGAAGTGGAAGCATCCGCCATCTTGGATCCGCCATTTTGAATAATTTAAATGCATTTCATTTTACTTAAGACCGCTATAAATTGAAGAATTTTTAATAGAAAACTTGATCCGAGTATAAAGCGATGCTTAGGAAGCCAAAAATCTGCAGAATGTGCAATTCAGAGAAAAGATGAAAACTATAACACTATATTTAAGAGTAATATAATTCCATAAATAATTTTAGTAACTATTATTTTTAATCGAAATGAATAATTATTGTTTTTAATTGAAATGAAATGTTTTTAATTTAAGTGAATTTTTTTAATTGAATTGAATTTTTTTTAATCGAAATGAACAGGAGCCTATGAAATGAACTGACTTGTAAATAGTGCTTTGACCGAACAGTTTTTTTTTTCTTCAGCGAAATTAATTGTAAGTATGTTTTAATAGCTAGCTTTGTTGTCAATAAAAGGTTATTATTAATAATAATAATAATAATAATAATAATAATTCCATAGGTAAAAATAGAATTTAAACCTATTTTTGAGATTGAAACAAATGCAAATTTTGAAAAACATGGCTGACAAAACGTGGTTGCCATGGAAACATCAAGGTTGGCGTACACGTCACGACGACGTTAAAATGATCCCAGTTGATTTTTAGGGAAAGTCGCTACGTTTGGTAGTCAAAGCTTGATCGGTTTTAAAGTTAATTAAATTTTTCGCGATGGGGGCTCCAAACGCCTGAATCAGGTTAAATAAAAGAAGTACAGATTTAGTGGTCTATTTGTTTGACGACTCATTGATGAATTCATGTTGTGCAATCAGGGGCTTGTTTCCTCGTATATTTTCATCAATGAAAACTCGGTGTTAGTAGAAGTAGTATTTGAAGCTGTTGATATCAGCAGTCTGACATTGTAACATTGTTTTGGTAAGCTATTACACTCAGTCAAACTTCAACAGTGCCTTTCTCTGGAAAGCACGGCATTTATTTATATTTCTCTTTAAGGTAAAATAACCTTCAGAACCGGCAAAAGGTCACCGGAGAAGGTATCATTTCACTTGGTATTTGAAGAGGCAACAAATGATCGTAATTACAGCCTTGAAATTAACAACGGCGATTTATCAGTGAAGGTTAGACACAATTTCTTCCAAATAGTTCGTTTTGAAAAAATCTTCGAAAGCACACCTACTCTTTTAAAATAAGAAAAATATAGTACTCTAACTAGTATAAGTAATTAAAGTTACTGTCCTTGAGAACATACAGGGTACTAGGTAAATTGTTCTAATAAAAGAGAACATGCCAGCACACTCTACGACGAATTTTCACCTGTACGTCTCCTAATAGCTGTCTCTAATCAACTTAATGACTAAGAATTCTACTCCAGGTAAATTCATTTACATTTGATAAATCAAACAAGTTGGAATAATCGTCATAATCCCAATGATAGAATGCGAAATCAATTTATTCATAACATTTCCAATGTAGTCACCGAGTTCTGCAGGGGTACGGTTAGAAATTCTTCTTATTCTGACTAAAAAATGCTCAAGCAAGCGACCATGGGCTCTGATCTACTGTGCATTATTTCGGAATTCCAAATTACATACTCAAATTGAAATTGGATGTTTTTTTCTCAACAGGGTTGGCAGAAGGACACGTCTCCGAATCCCACTTTAGAATTTCTACCCCATTCACAAGACAGTGAGCCTTTCACCAAGCTTATTGCATTGAAGCCATCTTGGACAAAAGAAACAGCCAAAGAAAATTCATTATTGCTCGCTTCAAGTGGTGATGGGACGTTGTCACTAAGACCATATCACTCTTTGGATGAGCATCACCCGGATGAGCTGTTTCTTATAACATATATCTAGACAGAACGTTTAAGAAAAACTATACAAGCATAAAATAGAGAATGAAAAGATAAAAACTTCATTAATGATCATATGATATATATATATATATACACACACTACGGAATAAAAACTGAAAAGCTATGTTGTGAACTTTTATATATATACCCCAATGAATACCAGCCAAATAGAGGAGCGATTTTTTTTTTCAGATGTAAAGAAAAACAGTTCGTCAAATCAAAATCGCGAACCCCGGTTAAGATAATTATTATTAATCAAGTATGTGCTTAATATAGGAAATATCTTGGAATCTAATAAAAGTAGACACAAGGTTAATAAAGTATGGCCTGAAATATTACTTTGAACAATATCGCTTTTACTGCTTAGATCAGACAATGTCGAGATCCAACGCGTGCATGTCAAGCGAAGGTTTTCATCTCAGCAACCCCCAAGATTTCGCATTGGTTCCCGAAATTGGTCTAGCGGTCTGCTTCCATTCCATTGATCCAGCCTGTGAAATATTTTCTTATTGTATTACGAACGTGCTATAAAGTTATCTAATGTTAAAACGTTGCTTAAAAAAAGGTATAGCGTGTCTATCATTACTTTGGCAATAGGCAAATTGAAAGTTGTGATTCATTTTACTCGCCGGATTTCTCAATTTCTTTTGGACACCAACCATTTTAATGTCACAACCAGCTCCAAAGGCAGGTTTTAACCAAGCTCAGAGGTTTTCTTATGATTGTACAGTTGATAGCCAGAAAAACTTTCAAGGTTACAGAGTGTTTTTTGTCCAATAAAATTTCAGTCCAGTTTTCTCTTCAAAAACAATGTCAGCCAGTGTTGAGAGGGTCTTGTGGGCGTCCAAATGAGCGGAGTGAAGGCCTATAAGTGGTTAGGTGTGACTCCGTATCAAGAGGTCCAAGTTCAGAACGTGTCGAGGTCATTAGGACCATTTATACAAAAGATGAGACGAATTCTTACCCAAAACAAAACAAAAAATGGGGCTCTAAAAATAACGTAATACTATGCGTATTATGCGTTTCGGCTTATTATTACCGTATTTCCTAGAATAATCGTCCCTCGAATAATCGCCCCCACCCCACCTCTTTTGCCATCTTTTCTCTCTCAGTGACGATTCAAGCTCTGGAAAATAATCAAGGAGCTAAATTTAAACGATTGAAAAGCCTATGTTCAGTTTATTTGATGTGATAATTTTTTGATTTAATAGGATAATAAAACAAACTATTTAGGGCGCGACTTCCAGTGAGCAATATTTGAAATAACCGCCTTCCCTCAAATATTATCGGCTTTTATTCGAGGAAATACGGTATATAACACGTAATATAATGGTCATTTATACGAGGTTTCCTGCGTCTTAGGGTTGATTTTCACAGTCGCGTAATTTTTTATTGCCAACGCGCGAAAAAATTTACTTGCTTATATATAATATAGGCGATGTATGAAAGGTCGCAGGCCGCGCGTAAACGCAAAATTAAAGTTGAAATACTTTGATGAAGAAGAGGTGGATTTAGTTTAGATGGGTAAACAATCCTGCGATTTCTAGGGCAATACGCCTTGTAAAAGTTTTTTTTCCGATGCAATCAAATGCTCCAGTCAGCAGCCATGATATTTTTTACCCGTAATATTTTATAGTCTTGTTTGCGGGATCAGGTAGGAATTAAATTTACCATTATTTTATTATGTAGGAGTAACTTGACACCCGAAATAGTTACCTTTATTTAATACTTATTGCTTACATATATAACAAAAAAGAAAGAGGTAAAACCGAATAGAAATTTGCGCATTTTACATTTATTCATTTTCCACCCTTGTTCTTTTTGCCCGTTTTCTTGGCTTTGTTACGCAAAAGCCTCCTAAACCAGTATCCTCGCCAAACTGCTTGTATGGTTGCAGCAGCTTTGTTTTGCTTTGTTTCTTCTTCCAACTTTCTCGCTTTGGCTTCTTCTAAGAGTCTTCTTTCCTCTATGATTGCATTATAATTCCTCTCTAAAATGTCAAAGCGAGCTTGGAGCTGCGATAGTTCAGCTTTATCGGCGTCGTACATTTGTGTATATAGATCGTATTCGTCCTGAGAAGTCAATAAATACACCTCATTCTTCACAATCCTTAGTCAAATAAAAAATCTGCAATACGTTAAAAAAAACCACACACTGTTCTTTAAGAACAGAGGACTGTGAGGCTACATGTGTGTAGTGCTATAGCATAGAAGCTCCACATCAAATTAACGCCGACACGCGTTACATAACCTAGCTGCTTTATCAAAAGAAATGATAATGATAATGATGAGGATGATGATGATGATGATGATAATGGCGTTGACGATGATGATGATGATGTACTTGGTACATAATGCGGCCTGAAGTTGCGAGGTATTTAGTAGCTAATTCTAACAATAAGTAAAGTGCTCGCTCGACTAGTAAAATGAAGTCACTGTCAAGAAACAGGTTCGTAGCTGTACGTATTCACAGACAAATTGCATTTCTATCTTGATCCTTATATAACTTCCATGTCTGTCATCACAAAATTGCGAACCAGTGATTAGGTTCACTTTTTTGGCGGAAAAGGCTTTGAAAAGGATCCCATCCCCCTCCTCGTCAGGCTAAAAACTATTTACTAATTAAAAATTGTTTTGCTCTTGTCACTGACCTGTCTGGTATCTAGGTCTGCATCATACTTCTGTACCCAGTTATACACCTCGGTAGCCATCTTAAATGTTCGCTGGTGGTCAAAGACGATAACAAACAGTAAACATTGGCGTTTCCGCGAGGTTAGCTATAGCCAATTTATGATTGCGGGAGAAAAAAGTGGAGATCTTGAACCCGGAAGGGTATATATCGCCTCTAGCTATACAGGTAGGTGCGGTGCCAAAGGGTATGGATTTCAGTTTTTAAAATTAAAAAAAAATAACTATTTTGTGAAAAAAAGAAAAGATTACCCTTACTATTAAATGAAAATTCAACCAATTAAAACCGAGAAAAAAAAATCCGATAGACATTGACCGTGCAAGGTCCGACATTTTTCATTTCTCCCGAACGACCGTCAGACTCGGAGGATGTTTATATCCCTCGGCCTTCAGCCTCGGAGGATAATATCCTCCTCGATATAAATAATTCTTCTCATCCAACATAGCCTCATCCAATAATTGCTATTATCAAACCTTTCTAAGGTAGGTTTCATTCTCTCGATGACTTTTCCTGTCTTCTTGAATCTTTTTTCTACAGGCAAACATGTCTTCATAAAACTTGTCCTCTCTTGCCTTTGAGGCCTTGCTATCAAGGGATGTCTGTTTGAGAGCTTCTGTCAAGGTTTTCCTCTGTTGCTCAGTGTTTATTTTTTCGATGAGTTGTAACTCACTCTGCAGTTGAATGATTATGGCATCCCTCTTTGCGATCTAGAAACATGTTAAGCAAAATTATTTTAAAAAAATAAATAAATTATATACGCTTGCAGTCGAGAAAACCAGTTTGACGAGAGCGAACAAGATTGACTCTTCAAGAATTTTGTATTGCGGCGACTTCAAAGGCTTGACGAGAATCAGGCAGAGCATCCTTTTAATCTCCTCCTGACTCAAGAAGACAAAAGGAGGCTCTGCTCATAGGGTGTGTTTACTTTTGCTTATTTCAATTCTATGGAGAGTCCATACTGATTTCTATACATTTGCTTAAGGTGATCATTTTATTAATTCTCATATCCCATCCTCTTGATTATGTATTGTAGACTACGAGTAGTCCGCCATTTTTCTTCAGGGATAGCAGAGCGAGCGAAGCGCGAGCGCGCGTGAAAATCACCCCACGCCTTTTCTCGCGTAATCACCCCACGCGAGAAAAAGCGTGGGGTGATTTTCACCCTCGCTCCCGTTTTGCTCGCTCTACTGATCCCTGGGGGAAAATGGGGGACTACTCGTAGTCTATATGTATTGATACTGTTAGGAGAAATCGACAGAAAAACATAAGATACCTCTACATCTTTGCCCTTAACGGCCGCATCGTGTTTTAGCTCCAGCTTTTCCCGAATGGCATTTGTTTTCTTTTCCCTCTTAATAACATCTGCCAAATACTCTTTTTTCGCTTCTTGCTCAAAGGGTGATGTCAGTAGCCTCTCTCTCATGATATTATTCAGTGAAGTCAGCGTTTCCATTAAAAGCACATGTTCCTTGACACGGACAGGTTTAATACCTTCGAAGAAAATAATATGAGCGCGTACTAGTGGTACAGATCACTTTGCTTTTAAGAGAACTCTACAAACCAGTTTATGGAGTTGGCACATTCCCTAAATTCTTGAAGCGTACTATTTAGTAGGCAGATATAGAAATTAAATGAAACGCCACGGACGTGACGAGCGGGGGAAAGCTTCTTCCCATACATTCTCTTAAATGAAATCCAAACTTGCAAAACGATCATCAAAGGTTTTGACAGCGGATTTGTGTACTGATCATGCGCATTACGTCAAAACTAATGATCAATGGATTTGAGAAGGAAAAAACATGACTGTCGAATGCGGGACTGTTTTTGGTAATTCGCAAATTTATTGATTTCATGTCGCTTCTCAAACATAGCTATAGAGTGTGGTTTCCTTTTTCTTTTAAACAATTTTCCTCTGCAGAGATTGGAATATAGCATTAGCTGCGTATAGCTGATAAGAAGAGCTGAGCTATCGGTGTTTTCCTGCAAACCTAAGAAACGCTAAGGTCGCTTTAAGGTACAGAACTTTCAGAAAAAGTTGTGATTTTTTTTATTAGGATCGTTTTGAATTTTAAATTAGAATTCAAGGTCAGTTGACTGATCGTAATAAAACAAAGTGTGAAATGTTATGGAGTGAGAATCTGTTTTTAAAATCAGGTTTGTTAATTGAATGTGAGCTCATATTATATAGCTCTCTTAACAGACTTACTTACGATGAATCTAACACTTTCTCCAGATTTTTACCAGCATCATAATTTCTATAATCTTCTGATGTCCTCTCCCGGCGAAAGCGATGTTACCTATAATTAAACTCGATCGATAGTCGTTTGCGTTTGTTTACCCTCGCAATTTCAGTACCAAAGGACAAATATGTTATGCGAGAAAACTAAGAGGCATGATATATATTTTCTTAAAAAATTATTGAATTATCTCCTCTGCCAATTCGCTTCTCGTTTCAAATATATTTACTTTGGGAAAATTTTGCAATCATCCGCTGACCACCACGCAAGGTGACCGCTTTGCACGCAGATCTGAAAGCGAGCTTCATTGATGGCAGAGTGGTAGATTAAGCACTGGAGGTCGCGTTCAATCTCGCGTTATCAGTTACCTTCGCCTTGTCATTTCTTGTTGGACACCTTAACATTCCAGGACGAGAACGATTGAGACTTGAGGTTTTTTCGCGTCGTCTTAAAAAAAAAGAAACCTCGGAAATTTTCACTATACTTTTTTCACCAGGAAATTTTGCACGGTTACTTTTATTGAAGGAGGTTAAGCCTCTTCCGATCGCAAAATGATAAAACGTTTAAAAACTGAGAACTTGTTTCCTCCACTTTGACGCAATCTCGCTAAAACTCGTAAAAGTACTATAATGACCGACTGGTATCAAGTTTTCCCGCCAAAATGACGCTGGTTCAAGCGCCCTCCCCTCGTAGCTTAGTATTGAGAAAATCTCGCACTCGTAATTGTCCCCGTCTTAGAATCTAAAGGCCTCATACCAGACCACTTCAAACAAGTTACTTAATTCTACTTGGGTCCCACTAAGTAACGGCCGATCGCCTACCAGAACTGATCCTAGAACATGAGAATATGTTAACCGTCAGATAGGTGACTCAGAATAGACTGCAAGCATCCAGCGACACTTTGTTTAAGGATTTAAACAAGATCGCGACATTTCTTCTACTGATTTAGAAATTCGATAATACTACCATCCTTTTTCTCTTCCAACCATAAAATGATATGCTTCCAGAACACCTTGAATCTTTTAAATAAACGTCAAGACCTACGCAGATAGTACACTTTAAATAGCTACTTAGCCAACATTCCTAACCCGAAACTTAATTGGGATAAAAGAACAAGAAGGCATGATCATGGGTGTAACTGTCCGGAAACCTAGGCCATGTAAAAGTGGCAAGCGCAACATCAAGAAGTTGTTAATTGTATAAAGTACTTTTGGTTTGAAATCATCTCATTGACGGGAGCTTCCTCTATAAAGATGATAAGTAGTAGTATTGTATACGCGTTAAACAGTTGTTACATTTCGCCTTTATGTTACATTTTGCGTTTATTGTTATATCTTTGTGGCGATTTAAAAAGAAAAATGAGCCAAAGTTTTCAATGATTTTTCCAGTATTTAAATTTAAATTTGCTTGTTATTTAAGCATTAACTGCCAACGAAGCCAAAATGAAAAAATTAAAACCACCGTTGCCGAACTCACCAAATATCCAGAGAGGTATGCCTGTTTTCCTGGGAATAATAAATCGCTCTTCAGTGAATTGTGACTTTAAATTTGCTTTGAACGTAAAACTCACCTAGGATGGCTTCTACCGATTTCGGATTTTTCTTAAAATAACGAAGCATCTCCCTCAAAGAGTCTCTTATTGATTGCGCCAGTATCTCTGCCTGTTTATCAAGAGATTCCCTTTTTTGTATCTCTTCATAGAAAACAATTTTGTTTCCTGCGCAGACTTGAAATCCCGATTCATTCGTATTACATGACTGACTCTCCCCAGTGCGTCTGTAAACATCAGACTGTGTCTCCTTTTCTAAAAGTCTATTTTGCTCACAGATGATTTCTTTGAATGCATTTTGCAATCGTACGTGCTTTTCCATGTGATGCACCAGCTCTTGTCCCAAAACAACAGAAAAACGAGGCAAGGAATCCAGGACATATGGCAATGCCGTTGTCATCTCCATCCGCTTCACTGCTTCTTGGAAAACGGTCACAATTCGCTCCGCGTGGAGCGATGGCAAGGTTTTTCGTTTAGGGTCAAGGATTTTGCAAGGGTCAAAACCGGGTTTTCGAAAGTAAGGCGGCTGAGGTGAGTTTTTGCCGCCCTTAGACCAGATATCGGAACAGCGCGGACTTTCTATTGGAGCCATTTGTAAATCCGTTTCTTTTTTGGGTTACTCACGCAACAATGAGTTGTAGATGACGACGCATAAATGACGTCACCTTTAGTAAGCGCGCGCGCTCACCGTCAATGCAGGCTGTTCGTGAGCTGTTCGCTGGTAAGCTTTCATCTAAAAGTAAGAACAATGAATTCATAATTTGTATAGGTAATAGCATGATTTGTAGTGATATAAATACCACGAGTGATATTTCAAAATTGTTAAACGTAATTTCACGAGCCGTCAGGCGAGTGAAATTTGAGACAATTTTGAAATATCACGAGTGATATTTATGCCTAATATTACGTACAAATCATGCTATTATTGGTTTATACTACTACCCGCAAAAGGTTTGTAATTTTCGCATGTAGGTTTTTCAAATTAAGCTGAAATACCACTGCTCTGAGCCAATCAAATTGCAGAAATGTCTCATGAAATTCTTCATCAGAAATAAAGAAAATGCTAAAAAAAGGGAACATAACTGTTGGAAGGACAATTTAAATAAGAAACCTAAGACAATATCGATGAAGATGTACACGAGAACGCTACGTCAACTGTCCTATAGGATCATTTAAACAACTTAGATAAACTAAGATTCTATGGTTTCATTCGTTACAAATCATCCTCAGAGACCCATGGACGGTCTGCAGTTGGGTCAGGAAAAACGGCGGCGAGGGTTTTCAAGAACCGGAAGGAGAGGCCCCTGGATACTGCTCTTAACGAACCAGTTCCACGAAATCTTGTCTGTGATTGGGTACAAAAAAAAATTTTGTGCCCAATCAGATGCTGCTTTCATGATCTTAGTATACGAAGGAGTTCACCTGCTGAGCTTTCTTGGAGAAGAGCTTTCAGTTTTTCAAGGAAAATGAGCCCCCAAAGTTTAATCTAGCAGTTTCACTTGATCCTCTTGCAGCATTGATTAAACAAATTTAACAAATTTAAAGGGCGAGAAATATTTTCCTGCACGTGCCTGACAAGTATGCCGAGCAGGTGCGCGAAGTCAATTACGTAGACGATTTCGCATGAACAAGCCTAGAACTACTCTAGTGTTTACGAATTTACCTTCGATCAGTCCGCAGTCTGATTTCTCTAACTGATACACTTTTCGTTTCCTTTTTGTTATGCTGACAAGCCAACTTTTGGGGTAAGATTTTCGTATCATGAACCCCACATATTTATTTTACATGCATGTATCCAATCTATTCATATCAACTATTGGTGTAAAATAGTATGAAGTTGTAATCTATTCCCAGTGGATGCTAGCTCAACAAAGGCCTGGGGACTCAAGAGAAGGTGGTTGGACGAGACCAAGATGAGAGTTAAATTAGTGGGAGGGGGGAACAAATGACCCTCCCAGGGGACACCGCAGGAATCCTCTCATCTGGCGCTTGCAGCTAAAATGAACAAATTCCCTTCACTCCCGAAAGAGATGACCAAACACACGCCTGAAAATACAACTCTAGCAAGTAACTGGACAGAAATTAAGGCCCGCGATGTACGAGCGTCCACTGGGGATAGCTGCGTTTATGATAAATGTATTCGTTTATACGAAAAATTTACCAGTTATAGAACGTTTTCACTCACGTGGCCAGCATCTATGCAATTTATTGGAGCAAAAGAAAGCGTTTGCATAAGAAAAGAATTCAACTCCGGGTAAACAACGTATAGCAAACAACGTTCTTTTACACGGTTCTCTTTTGAAGTGACTCGATCATCCGGGAACTCTAACACATACATAAGTAGTGACCTCACTTGCGCATTAAAAATACAAGGCGTGTCAACGCGAGTCACA
>JBBMOI010000009.1:17050000-17060000 GCA_038088405.1 Porites divaricata | reverse complement strand
AGGGCCGGTTAGCGCTAACCGGCCGGGTTAAAATTTAACCCGGGTTTCTTTTTCTTTTTATCAAAAGCACTCTCTCGGATAATTTTCTCTATTCTTTTTAGAGTATCCTGTCATCAAATTATAGGCAAACAGAATTAAACTGAATTTGTTATTTTACCTCATGTCTGAGTTTGAATCTGGCACTAAACCTGGGTTATCTTAACCCAACTTCGAACGACCCGGCCAATGTTACTGTTATCAAATTTATTTTAACTGTTAATATAGACTTAATATGTAAAAAAAAAACATGATAAATTTTAAATGACCTAATAGCCGATGCTGGGATCAATTATCAACAGTGTTTATTGTTTGCATTCAAAGCATCCTTTTATACACAGATTGCGTAAATTCATATGGGCTTTTTTAAAAGGGAATACAATTTAACTTATGGCACTTTACTACCTAAAGGTTTTTGCTTTACGGCTACTTGAAGGGGAAAATTGATGAAATTTAGATTCTGCCACCACATTCAGCAATCAGACATCTGATGACGTCAAATTACGTCATTATGTCAATCACGTTATTGTTAGATGTTGGATTCTGTGTTATGTTGGTGGCCGTATCATGAGCGGTTTCATTGAGGTTGTAAGTGAAGTTATAGGGGGGCAGCCTCCAACCCTCCCGCGCCCCCAGTCGCAAGAAGCACAAAAAAATACCCTACCTGGATAGGGTTTAATATTGACTCGATCCAGCAGATTCAAATTTCAAGCTAAGCACAGTCTATGAGCCGGCCAAAAAATAAACGTTACAATTTTAAAATCTACTGTTTTGACGTTACTCCCCATGAAAATTCAGGTATAGCGATCGGACAAGAAAAAGGTATTGTCCCGTAAAAAATGTACCGAAACACCTTATAAACATAAACCTTTATAAACCCCTAAAGAATTCAAAGTGTGCGATGTAATCGCTGATGTTAAATTGAAGCTCCTTTCAAAACATGTTTTAAATCAAAACTGCGTACACTTGGTTCAGTTTCTTAAAAACTAGAAGCCTCACACAGTTATAGGGAGTGCTAAAATGGCACCCCGGTCTTGCAGTTTCCAGAACGTTGTTAGATGCAAGTCATAAATCCCACGCCTCCAGAATGATTTTGGCTTTCAATTTTCTCTTTTGACTTTTCTCTCAGTTTTAGGAATTACGTGCAAAAAGTGCACCCCTTCTGCTAGTCCCATAGTACTCTGCGACCTTCCTTCACAGATAACCGAGGTAAACTGTGACAACGAGGCTGCTCTCGCTCCAAATGTAACGTTCGACGCTTGCACTTCAGGAAAGGTCATCGCCAGCGCAGGCACTACATTTGTCTATGAATGTACGGTCAAGGTAAGTTGAAAAGAATAATAAGGTCACGTTTTGCAAAGCGTGCACCTCTGACTGTTAACACCAAGGACCTCTCTAAGGTGTTATTCCAGCCCGGAGTACGAAACCCGCGACCTGTCGCTGTGCAAACTCGATTTCCAATGGAAATTGGTGATACCCTGAGGATTATGCGAATAATAGAACTTTTTACCGATACGGCGGCCATATTGAATAAATTAGATTTAAAGAGTATTACAGGATGCCCAGGGAGGCATGAGCACATTACGTTTAGTATTTACGAGCGCCTTTTGGGGCATTTTGTCTTAAAGTTTTCTTAGAATGAGATTGTAATTTGAAAAAAAGATCGTTTTGCTGGATGTAATAATGATCGCCTTTTTCACGAGAAATATGAAAGTAAAAAGCCTTGCAACCTACCCTCCCACCCGACATACCCAAGGTTTGATCTTGTCCGTTTCTTCTACTGACCTATGCATTGTCCCAGGCTAGAAGCATTCCTCATACCTCATCAACATGTTATGAATAACAATACCCAGAGGAGAATACCACACCAAACTGCGGTAATCCTACCTCTAAAGAACCCGCGAATCTCACTACTTGGCATTAAGGCCTTTCGCTTCAATATCCTTTTCTATATAAACCAAGTAGTTTGACCTGTTATTTTATTAACATTATTTAAAAGAATAGCTCAAGATTTAGACGCCAAAGGTTTTTCTTGACGATTATATTTTTTTAGTTCCTCGCCGAGCTTAAAGTTTACCTTCTTTGCTTATCTACCACAATCGCATTTTGACCTGATCTCGTGATCTAGAAACGTGACAGATGCTTGATATCCAACTTTCACTTACCGATAGCTTTTTATTCTCCTTTTGGTCTTTTAGAACTCCACTGATTCTTCCCTTTTCAACTGTACCACTACGCAAGAACGCATCTGCTTGGATGCGCAGAGCAGATTGTCCTCATTGCCTATTCCGGGAGTCACAATCTCCTCCTGCATAGCAAAGTGCTGCGACACAGACAACTGTAACTTACCGGAATTGATTGACTCCGCCCCAACAACTGACAGTCCAACCACCGAGGCTAAAAATGGCTTGGGCCAAATTCAGTCGTTTACTCCACTCGTTTCTTGCCAGATTATCTTGACCTTTTGGCTCAAACAGTACATCTGAAATCATCGTCATTATTGTTTTAAAGCGCTTTCGGAGATTTTGAACTCTCAGCGCGAGAACATTCTTATACAGTGTACCTGTCTTATCTCCAAACTTCATGTAAAACAATATTGGTTCAACTGGATGTATTATCATTATTATTTGAAAATCGTTTCAGCGATTTCGTGCTCTCAGCGCGCGACAAACCCACGTTCTTTAGCAGGCTTCTTGTACGTGACTATATCATACGGGAACACAAACTTGTTAATCAAGTAAAACAATTATTGGCTTCGCACTAGACTTTCAAGTATAATCTAAGTGTATTTGGAACCTACTTTGTTTGAAGGGGTAAAATGTACCCACTTCAATTTTACTTGGTGACCATGGAAACGTTCGTCGTTCAAAGAAGCCAAAGTTCGCCACCAAGTATGGGCCACACCACACTTCAGACAACACACTTGGCCAATAACGGCTTGTTTACGTGGAGGCAGGGGACCCCATGTAGGTGAGGTAACCCGCTTAGGTGGGGTAACCTGCTACTCCATATAATCTCTCATTTTGCTTGGATCACGTTTACATGATAGGTGGGGTGACCCACCTCGGCGGTTAGCCCGGTCTGCCAGACCGGGTAATCCTCTCAGCCGGGGTCAGATTTTGCCATGTAAACGCTTCAAGGTGGGGTAACCCGCCTAGCCGTGGTCGGATATGGAATACATCAAATTCGCCAAAATTCATTTTGGCGGTGGCTTTTCATCATTATGAAAGATAGCAATAGAAAGCCACAGCACTGAAGGTTGTAGCAAGAGCAGTACGTAGAAGAGCATTAATCGCCAAAGCACGAGGTTTGCCAGCACCATTGTTTACGTGCTTAGCGACCATTCTATAATTTTGAAAATGTGCATCGCGGGATGGCGGGGTTGTAAGATTACATGTAAAGGAGAGATTTTTTTTACCCCACCTAAGCGGGTTACCTCACCTACCTGAGAAATGGAAGCTATGTGTACAATGTGCACGTACAGCGGTTCCAAGATTCTAATGAACGGAGAGACCATTGAAAGCTTTTACTTCACGTAATATACTTTGTCAAAGAGTGTGAAGCCATATTTTGTTTCCAAGTGCACTTTATTCAAAATCTGCCTTGAAACTAACTTTGCTTCTAGCGTGAAGCCAACTAATATTGGTTCAACTGAATGTATTATCATTGTTATTCAAAAATCCTTTCAACGATTTCGTGCTCTCAGCGCGCGACATCGGCGCTCTCGTGTACGTGACTATATTATCCGGGAACTCTAACACTTACACTTGTCACTTGCACATATTAATAATAAACATACAAGGCGCTGTCTGCATTAGTTCATTGTCTCAGAGGTAGGAAAACACTCGCATCATCGCTTTTTCGACGTAGGTTTTTTCAAGAAAGTTCAGGATTTGTACCATGAATTGCGCCAATCTTATGTTAGCTTACTTGATGGTCGGTTCTCTTCCAAGTGGTGAGTAGATTAAACATCGTATTATTTTACAGCTCTGTTCATGAACATATTCTTTACTGGCTAGAGTCACGCCGGTCATCATGCAAACTTCGTAACACACTATCTATAACTGCATTTTCAGCTTACTTCAAGCCTAGTTGTGAAATAAAAGAATACGTTTGGAATATTAGTACAATCAAGAACAATTTCTTTTCTTTTATCCTTTTTTTTTTCAGTATTTTTTATATTTGTAAGCGAAGGTTTATTCATAAGAAACAAGTAAAAAACAACGTGGACAAGAAAGAACGACGATTAGGTGTCACCTTTATCAGCAAGCATTTTAAACTTGAAAATGGTGTCGGGATGGCACCAAAACGTCGTATTTTTATTTCTTGTTCGCGTTGATTTTTAATTTTTTTATTCATCTATATTTTCTACCCACGGTTGCAAGGTTCGGGCTGATTTCATGAATTTATATAGTACATTGTCACTGTCGACTAATATTGAGCGGCAGTTAATCACATGAAACGAAAAGTGGCGAATCTAAACGAATAATGCGTAAAATTTTGCAGCAAAAACTCAAATGATTACTGAGGAGAATACCATGTGTCACGTCGTCTGCAAGAGTCGGTTTTGCTGGCTATTATTAAAATATTCAAAAACTTTCTTTTGCTTTTGTTTTTTGTTTTTTTTTTTAATACTCGTATTTTGCCCTCGCGCTTGCTTATGGCTTCATCTCACACTAAATTTTATGGCTACAGAGGTCCGTTGTCGACTGATACCTAGCCAAAGGAAACGAGAATGTCAATCTGCTGCAAACCTAGCAGGGGGTATGTTTTTTAAATTCAGTAGAAATATTATCAGACCACCCAGAGTCAGCCAATAAGGAATCAAAGATTTCATGCGCGAGTGGTCACGCCACTTTTATCTCATTTACATTTTTTAAATGAGCTCAAGCAAGAGAGGTGCTCTCTTGGCTCAAGACTTTAATGCGTGCTTAACAAATAGTTGCCAAGACCAAAGAAAAGTGGAAAACAAATAAATCGAGACTTGCATGTAATTATAAAACTAAAATTAACACTGCAAGAAAAAGTTCCATGGCAAATGCAGTGTCAATAAGCCTTCCCTTGAATAACAGGCGTTTTATAATATAATAGGAAGATCGCAGGGTAATAATATAATGGACTTCATCGAAATTGATCCGGTTTGTTCATACCGGTTTTGTACAAGAGGATCTCTAAAGTTATTGTCTCATTCTAACTTAATTTTTATACCATCATCGGTTGGTTAGCCAGCTGCTGAGGAACCCATATATATCATATAATTAAGGGAAACTGAATTACTTGCCATACTTAAGATACAATTCGGCAACATTCTTTACATACGGTCACCCAATATGCTACGACAGCATCAGATAGGGATATTTTACTATCGAGTCACCCGGTTTTTAACCGGGGGCTAACAAGAAGCTAATATTGCCCCTTGAAGCAATGGGCTATTGAGTGTCAGTAGATAGCACATTCGAAAAACGATAAAAATGTTATTCACGCGGAAACCCTTGTTACGCAGTCTAAAAATATCTTTCTAAGAATTCTCGATTTGTTTTCTTAAAAAAAAATCTTCAAAGTGCTACAAATATTCTGAAAACCTTCTAAATACAGTTATATATTGTGTTTCAAAACAACAATGTTTATCATTTGACGACATGAATAGATGCGCCCTAATCCAAAAAGTTTTACTTGAAACTTTTATCCGCGGGTCAGAGCGAGCCGCGAAGCGGCCCCGGGGAGAGGGGGTACTCCCTATAAAGGCCTATACGGGGAGGCTCCGCCCCAAAGGGGTACCTTTTTCAGGCTTCGGGTACATGGGAAGGTAGGGATTTTACTCGTTGAAGTGTATGAAAGGGTAGGGAAATCAGTCATGTGGGTCTGTGAAAGGGTCCAAAGAGCCGAAGGGATGCAAAGTTCTAAACAAGGTATGTAAGAAAGGGCCACCATTTGTCAGTAGAAGGTATACGGGTACCCTTTTCGTGAAAAATGGTATATAAAAGGGTAAGGGGTTGGACATCGGAGCGGAGCCTCCCCGTACAAAAATACAAAAATTTGTTGAGTGCTTCCCCCCCCCCCCCCCCCCACCCCCGCCCCTCTTCCGGGAAGCGACGAAAACGAGTCGCGAAGCGTAGAGTATGACGCAACTCACAACTCTTTTTACCGCTTTCGCGCGGTTTGTCCTCTCTCACGTGGAGAAAATTTCCAAGAAAAACCTCTGGGACCAGAAGGTAGAAGAATACCTTCTTTATCATTATTGTGCAGGTAATGACACTCAAAACAGAAAATTTTATCTCTTTCGACCGGTGCGCGCTATTTTTATTTTTTTAAGAGAGGGTTTTAAAATAAAAACTGTAACCATCAAAATATTAAAAAACGGTTACAAATGAGGTTTTAAAAAAGAGCATTATTTTCAAGCTTTACTAGACAGCGAGAATCCAATCTCAAGGATAATCTGTTTCACTCTGAAATATTGCAGTATTAGCAAAATCCAACTAGTGGTCTATTATCGATGCTGCATTCTGATTGGTTGAGCTACTACTAGGCTATATGTTATAGCTCACTAGTAGCGAAAAGCGCGGGCTTTTTGACGGCAAAAAAGGATTTAAGACTAGCTTTAACTAGCTAAAGTTTTTTTATTCTCGATATTTTTGACCAACTAGTTGGATTTTACTAAAACAATTATTCCTCTCGCCCTCATGGCCTCTGACTCAATAGCTCATCCGGCCTTCGGCCTCATGGGCTATTAACTCAGAGCCCATTCGGGCTCGAGGAATAATTGTTAATTAGTAACCTCTGGCAAACTCAGAGAACCGCTTCTGTCTATAGAGCGGCCAATATGTGCGGCGTTTCAAGACGGTGAGACGGCGGCAATGTTGGTGTACCGAGCAAGCTGTGGCAGTTGAAGTCTTTCTCATGCAAACGCTTTCTTTTGTTCTAAAAAAAATGCAGACGTGGCAAACATACTGGCCAAGTGAGTGACAACGCGCTGTATAGCGAGGCTGAAAATCCTTTTTCTGTCTCAATTCGATGTGAAACCTTTCTTTGTTAATAGGCTGCGGTAATGTTCAGTTCAAAAAGTCAAGACCTCCATCGAGAAAAAAGAAATTGGTAGACTTATTAGATCCTCCAATCAACTTTTACTTTCTACGTCTAAATTTAATCTTAAAACTTATGGTGGCCGGTCCTTTACTATTGCTGCACCTTCTGTTTGGAATGCACTTCCATTCGAACTTAGATCTTGTAATTCCCTTTCTTCTTTTAAATCTAAGCTCAAGACTTGGCTTTTTAAAATTGGTTATGATGTTGTAGTATAGAATTATGATGTTTTTATAGGATGACAATAATGTAGTTTTGTAGTTTTGTAGGTTTAGGATTTTGTTGTTATTTTTATTATGTAAAGCGCCTTTGGACCATTGGGAATTTTTATAGGATGACAATGTACTTTTGTAGGTTTAGGTTTTTGTTGTTATTTTTATTATGTAAAGCGCTTTTGGACCATTGGGAATTAGCGCTCTATAAATATTGTATATTATTATTATTATTATTATTATTAAATTGACCCATAACGGGCTGAGCACTTGTTTAATTACCGACGGAAGAAAAAGTTGTTGTTCTCGTGAAACTTAAAATAAACTATCAATAATTAATATTGAAGCCGAAAGAAGAATGACGATTGGTACTAAAATGTTTGCAATCACAGTTATAAAAAGGCGTAAACATTTTTTCATAGGTAATCGGAAAATAGATTTAGTCTCCTCGAGTGAAATTGTAAACTTTGCTCTGTACCTCACTGACAAAACCCTTTTACCGAATACGTGTACGACTTCACTACTGATTTTCAATGCAGTTGAACGTCTGAAAAAATGTTTTACATCAAAACTGGGTAAGCTTAATTTAGCTTCTTTACAATAGAAGCCCTAAAAGTTTTGAGTACGTTGAAATGGTACCTTAGTTCCTAGCCTGAGAAAACAGCCGACATTTGGTGACGCTACCACTGGTTTTCCCGCCAAATGAAGTCTGAGAAACGAGCGCAGAAATTCCATGCTGATGTCGTGTCACTACCCAGATCTGGGTAGTGCTTCTGATTGGTTGAATCAAATTTCCCACGCGGCACGACCAATCAGGAGCACTACCCAGATCTGGGTATTGACACGGCATCAGTATGGAATTTCTGCGCTCGTTTCTCAGACTTCATTTGGCGGGAAAACCAGTGGTAGCGTCACCAAATGTCGGCTGTTTTCTCAGGCTAGGAACTAGGGTACCATTTCAACGTACTCAGAACTTTTAGGGCTTCTAGTTGTAAAGAAGCTAAATTAAGTATGGAATTTCTGCGCTCGTTTCTCAGACGTCATTTGGCAGGGAAACCGGTACATGGTAGCGTCGCCAAATGTCGCCTGTTTTCGCAGTCTACATGTACCTAGTTCCCTGCCACAGCTGAGTCAAACCCCTCACCTTTAGAATGATTTTGGCTTTCGTTAATTACCCGGGCTCTTTTTAAATTAATCTTTCGCTTTTTCTTTCAGTTTTAGGAATTATGTGCAAAAAGTGCACCCCTTCTGCTAGACCCATAAAAACCTGCAACCTTCCTTCAGAGGTAATCGAAACATGGTTTACATCAAAACTGGGTAGACTTGGTTCAGTTTCTTTAAAACTTGAAGCCTCACACAGTTATAGGGAGTGCTAAAATGGCACCCCGGTCTTGCAGTTTCCAGAACGTTGTTAGATGCGAGTCATAAATCCCACGCCTCCAGAATGATTTTGGCTTTCAATTTTCTCTTTTGCCTTTTCTCTCAGTTTTAGGAATTATGTGCAAAAAGTGCACCCCTTCAGCTGGTCCGGACGTAGTACTCTGCCACCTTCCTTCACAGATAACCGAGGTAAACTGTGACAACGAGACTGCACCCGCACCAAATCTCACGTTCGACGCCTGCACCTCAGCAAAGGTCGTGACCAGCTTAGGCCCCACCTATGTTTACGAATGTACGGTCAAGGTAAGTAAAAAAAGGGTTCCGGCAACTTCTGTGAAGCGGGCACCTCTGACTGTTAACCCAAGTACCTCCCCTCTCACGGGGGAACAACAGTGGAAGATCATCGAAAATTTTGAGAACACTTTTTTAAGATGGACACCAGGTCCTCCATCCAGAGTAGAGTGCGCGCTTGACGCATAAGACAGGCGTAGCTTTCTTGAATCACCAAACCGTATAAATTTATCAAGTGTACTATGTGCATAGCACACAGCAGTAAGTTGTAATTACAGGGAACGCGGAGCAAAATCTGGAATTGGGAGGGGGAGGCTAACGACCGCCTAAGGCGGGAAAAATTAGCGGGGTCCGGGGGTGTTCTCCCCCAGGAAATTATGAAATAAAGACGACAACAACAACAACAACTTTAATGGCACCCTTAATTAATTTAAATTTACAAAACAGACAAGAATAAAAATGAAATAAAGTGCATGCCTGCCCAAAATAACCATCATTGGCTAATAAGGTTGGGCAGCCTCTCGGAAATACAATTTCCAGCGTTTTGAGGTGCATTTGCGACATATTTATAGCATGAAAGTTTGCTCATTGCGTTAATAATGAGAAAAGGCATTTCTATCCGTGATAACAGTAGCCATTCAGAATTATTTGTAGGTGGATCATCGTTTAACGAAGGCTAACTAATATATGCAAAAATATATTGGTGATTCATACAACCCATAATTCGTTATATAAACATACACTAATGTTTTACAGCCGAAGAGCTGGATAACTTGCTGTTTATGATATTTACTATAGAAACATTCAAAATGGCGGCAGAATTATTTGGGGGAGCTGTAGCCCGCGGTCCCTAAATTGAAGACATTGTTTCTACGTCTGCGACTGACGTAAGGGTCACGTAAGGGTCTATCTCTGCAGGGTAAAACCAGCAACTTGCTCCTCGGTTGTTTAAACGTTGAGTGTTGGTACGGCCTAGGGGATAAATCCGGAGACCTCTCGAT
>JBBMOI010000009.1:16875000-17045000 GCA_038088405.1 Porites divaricata | reverse complement strand
CTCAGTTTCAAGACAAAAACATAACTGTGAGGTAAAAAAAATAGTCACGTAGACATTGACACGTACTGCTTTGAGCGTGCGCTACAGATAATACAAATTTAAGTTAACTGCTGTATAGATCGCTTTGATATTGTTATAAAACAATTAGTTCGTGCTTCAGCGAGCGTATCGAGATATTGGGCACTTGGGAGGTTTGGAGAGCACTCAAGAGGCTAAAGTTGCTCTCGACTGCGCCTCTAGCAACTCTTACACCTCTTTGCTCTCCACATTTCCCGCGTGCTCAATATCTCGATACGCACGCTGACGCATGAACTAACTGTTTAATAATGAAATCAAAACTCAAGCACGTTCACTACTTGTTCCTTAACTTGTCTCAGTATAGAGTGGGCAAGTACTGTCAGACTGGTGACACTGAAATATCCTGCGCACCGCTAGGACTTGCATTGATATATCAGTAATCACGAGAGGAAGTCTACTCTGGTCTACGGAGCGGGAAGTAACCGGTAATCATTGATATGATATGTTTGTACTATTTTATATACTGTAACCTTGTCTCCTGTTCTCACTTAGCTTTTCTAGCCCCTGAGGAAGATTAGTTTTGTCCAGTCGAAATATTGAGCAAATAAATTTATACACCTTAGCTGTCCGATCAGTCTTGCCTTCAGTTTTAAGTATCATTCATATATGCAGCTGTAGGTAGCAAAGACAACGAATCGTTATTAAGACGCTTGGATTTATCACGTTCATATTTAAAGGTTACCAAGAAAGGCTTCCCCTGAACGTTTCAGTTGAAACTGGGACAAAGATAACTCCTGTGGGGTCCTGTGTAGCTACGAGCCATCTCAAGACTGACGCGGATCGAGCTAACCGAGGCTACTGACCAGTGCAACATGTCGAATCGTCTTAAGATTGTCTTTGTTGGTTTGGCACTATGCACCTTCCAAAGCGGTAGGTACTGCTTGTAAATTCTTTACAGTTTTAAAATTTAGTGGATTTGACTTTTAGGGTTATATAAGAGCTGCTACATGATCTCTCTCCCCGGAATGAAGAAACACAATTTGCATATGGCTGCCAAGTTCTCCTTTTTTCGGCAAACAAACAATTAAGTTGAAAAAAGAATTCACAAAAGGCACAAAAGTGGGTCTCCTTTTCGATTTTAACTTGCAGTATCGGGCAATTTACGCAGCTGTTAAAGTTTTTGTTTGCTTTTGCTATAAAAATGGAATAATTACTAAGAGACAATACAGTATTAAGAGGTGTTGAGCAAAAACTTCACTTCACTTCACTTATACTTTAATGTGCTACCTCAAACGATATGTAATGCACAGCGCAATGCTATTACCTAGTGTACAGCTCGTTTATAATAATTAATGTAACAAGAATAAGTCAATCAATAAAGTCAACAATATGATCTTTAAAACTAGTTGAGGAATTTAAATTTATAATTTCTTGAGGCAATTGATTCCAGTCAGTGATAGTACGAGGTAAAAAGCTGTACTTATAAATATTTGTACGAGCAAATATATAGAGGATATTACACGGTGGCGCGAAGATATGAATTTTATTTTCGAGTGGCAAAACAATATTTTACGAACGAGCGCAGCGAGTGAGTAAAATATTGTTTTTGCCACGAGAAAATAAAATTCATATCTTCAAGCCGCCGTGTAATGTTCTTTTTATTATATAGACAAAAAGACATCGATAAAGTAATAGAGGGAAATGACCGAAATTACGTCATCGATAAACTCACTAGTGAGATTATGGAAAATAAACCACTCGGGTCCCGGATGTAGTTTTTATAAATTTGACGAGTGGTATATTTTCCAGTAAAACACTCGTGTCTATATAATAAAGGCCTATAATACATTGAGTGCATATTTCTGAATCTTCTAGACGGTTCTGTTAGGTCATGAAGGGGGAGAACTGCTAGGTCGTTTATTCCTTTATTAAATAGGATTAATCTTGATATTTTCCTTTGAGACTGTAGTGTCTTCCATCCGAGTTGGCTGACAAAGACTTGCCAATTTAAGACAAAAAGATACTTTAAAAACAAACTAAAAAATTCAAAACGCTTTGATCACGTGCCTGATGACGTCATGTCCCTTTTTTGGTCATGAAAACAATTATCAGGTAGAACACAACTTTCCTGCAAATTTTATCTGCCGTGCGATGAAAGTTTAACTCTATACAGCCCTCGGCCTAGTCTCCCGACTTTTTCGCTTACGTTCATTACCCACTTAACTTTTAAATGCCGGACGTCAACTGGTTATTTTTAAATGCTCCACACAGCCAACCTCAAATATGCTATTTTGTTTTAACCCAATAATGAAATCTTCTCACAGTGACTGATGACGTAATCACCCTAACATGAGAAGATAGCAAAGGTTTGTCAGTCTTTTAAGAATAAAATTGTCAAAGTTATAAACCTCTGGGATAATTCTGGGACAAATGAAAGCGAGGCTTAGCAAGGCTCAGTTACATCTGAGCCTAGCGTATGTTTAACTGGAAAAGTCGAGGCGGCTGGCACTTCCCGATTTTTATCTAGGAAGATCCAAGGGCATCTGCTTGCAGCGTAACGTTAAACTTTCTTAAACCGTTTTTACGTGCCGATTTACATGAGATGCAAAGTAAAGTAGCTTGAGATTTTAGTAGAGCCTAATTACTAGTTCTTTATAACTTTTATTTGTTGCAGAAAAACCTAGCATCTCTGTAAATGTCTCACTTAAAAGCCTAAGTGTAAGGACTAAGGATGGATGGTTGAAAACACCAGTAAACATTTCGGGTTAGGGAGACGAGATTTCTTGCGAGACGTGCATTAAAATGAGTCACTTTCTTCTCCTTTAAGTCTTTTATGTATAAAACAATAGCACGACGTTAAGAAAAATGCACAGTTTCATATGGAACCAAATGATCGCCGGTTTCGGAAGTGGTGAATCAAGGTACTGGACAGTTTGAAACAATACATGGAATGTTGATAAAGAAGTGTCTCTTAAGTGGTTTTCAAATGCCGTTGATGTACATGCGCATGCGGTGACTGTTCAGCCGGATAACAGACAAAATGGGATCCTTACCACACATTTATGGTTCATAGTATTTCCTTATCATAGACGAGAGTTAAACCCCACCCTTCTTCAAAATAATTTCTGCCTTCTGAAGCAGCCAGTTTTATATTCATCTTCTTTTCATAGTTTTAGGAATTATGTGCAAAAGATGTATCCCTTCAGTTTATTCCCGTATAGTACTCTGCGATATACCCAAACAGATATATATTAATTGAATTTTTAAATATAGAGTAGATATTTTATAGGATTTTTATACCTTATGTATGAAAATTATCCATTATTCAATTATAGCGGAGCTCTCGCGCGTTTCGCAGCGGAGCGCCATGAATAAGAAAATGAAGTAATCTACTCATTCGAGAATATTTGGTAATCACGTGACCGTACACCGACCGACAGCCCGCCCGAGCGACCGTCCGTTCGCACGGTAGGCATACCAATGTAAAATAACTCAATCAACAGGTATGGCAATCGAAATGCAACTCGAGGTTATTTTGGCCGGAAATCGCATAGCCACCGGCGCCTTGTAAAGCAGAGACAACTAAAGCGTCAATAAAATGGAAAGCGGAAATTGTTTTTGTATCCGTGTTGTGTAAAGTATATAGCTTAGATTAATTGTTATGTCCACAAATTTGGAATATAGAGCAGGAGAAAAACAGAGAAAAAGACAAAGTAGGCGGCAGGCCAGCGCAGCTCAACAAGAAAAAGAGCGACAAAGGTCTAGAGCGAGAGAGAAAAAACAGAGGAGACATTTTTTTGTTGGAAGGACAACATGAAAATTTTGTAGCGGCGGTGACAAAATGGGAAATGATAGCGGCCACCAATGCAAGGTGAAAATGAGCGCAGTGAAAAATAAAGTGAACGGCAACACGTACGACGTTGTAGTCGTGCAAAACAACGTCAAAGAAATGAACAAAAAAAAGTATGCTGCACGTGCAGAGTTGCTTTATTTGCTAATTATACCTATTGTTGTTTGTCACCGTCGTCCGGCGTTGCCTTTGCCGCTTAGCATTACACGTTTTTATATATTGTTTGAAAAAAACTATAAATATAATCGAGAGCCTCTCATCTAGCCCTGGCTTAATCTGTATATTATTTAACACGTCGTCACATGTCGGCTGTTTTCTCAGGCTACCTAGTTCCCTACCACAGCCGAATCAAACCCCTAAACTTTAGAATGATTTTGGCTTTCGTTAATTAACCGGGCTCTTTTTAAATTAATCTTTCGCTTTTCCTTTCAGTTTATGGAATTATGTGCAAAAAGTGCACCCCTTCTGCCAGTCCCATAGTACTCTGCAACCTTCCTTCACATATAACCGAGGTAAACTGTGACAATGACACTGCAGCCGTCCCAGGATTAATATTCGACGCCTGTACCTCAGCAAAGGTCGTGGCTAATGTGGGAACCTCGTATGCATATGGATGTACTTTTAAGGTTAGTTAAAAACGAATGGGATAGCATGCACTTGTTTAGACTGTTCCAAGTCCTCTATTTTCCGTAAGATCGTCGAGATCAAAACTTTGCGTTACGGGCGGCCATCTTGAATGAATGTCAAACCTACTGGGAGGGCAAGAGGACGATTTGGAAGGCAGCCAGAAATATTTTTCTCGTCTCCAACTCCCCCACAGCTGTAAACACCGACGCCCGCCCATTCGGTACATAAGAAACCAAGCTGGCCGCCCATAAGCAGTCTGTCCTGACGATCTTACGAAAAACTGCTTAGCGCAAACACTTCTTATAGGCGGATAACAGTGGTTGGAGGATCATCAAAAAATGTTACTTATCAGTATCTGAAATCACATTTTATGTAACATTTTGACCTGATCTAGAAAAGTGACAACGATGCTTGATATCCAAGTTTCACTTACTGATAGTTTTTTATTCTCCTTTCGTTCATTTAGAACTCCTCTGATTCTTCCCTTTTCAACTGTACCACCACGCAAGAACGCATCTGCTTGGATGCGCAGAGCAAATTGTCCTCATTGCCTTTTCCGGTCACTATCACCTCCTGCATAGCAAAGTGCTGCGACACAAACAACTGTAACGTACCGGAACTGATTGACTCCGCCCCAACAAATGAAGGCCCAACCACTGAAGACCTAACAACTGAAGGCTCAACAACTTTAAGCCTTACAAATGAAGGCGCAACCACTAAAAGCTCAACCACCGAACGCCAAACCTCTGAAAGTGGCGTCGAACAAATTCAGTCATCTGCTCTGACCGTTTTTCCCATTATTTTCTTGACCTTGTTGTTTAAACTGCTTGACTAACTCCTGATTTGTCGTTTATCGCACTTAATTTGATGTTAGCTTTGCTATGTTTACCAATGAGTGTTATTGGAAGGGGGAACAGGATAAACATGAAAGCCATTATTTATAACCAGCTCGGCTTCACACTGAACTTACTTTTTCAAAGATTTAATATTGCTCCCTACGGTTAAAATAGTGCAAGATGTCTGGACCATGTCATATGATGGAAAGTACATGTACCGTAGATCGGAACGTTTCGAGAAGTAAATATTTTAAAAGTTGTGGATCTCCAATATGTACCCACCTGGACGGAAAAATTGAAAGAATTATTATCTGTGCTGTAGTTAAACTGCTGCCAATTTTAAATTACCATATTTCTCGTATGGATATACATGTCAGGAGCCTATCACATGTACAGTCAAACCCTATTAACTGAGGGGGACATGGAACGTGCAAAAAATGTAACGGCTTTCTTTCTCCGTATGAGGTTTTCGGATTAAGAGGATGTCCACAAAGCGGAGATTAACTGTATTTGTACAATAATCCTCTATTGGCTGGCATACACATGTATAGTATTAGAATTCAATGCAAATAAACATTTTCCCAGGAATGAACAATTCACAAAACACATTTTTTATGATAAAACAATTTCTATTAACTTAGATAGAAAAAGAAGTGTCCTCTATTAGCATGCATATCTTTGAAATTAGTATTTTTTTTTCTAAGGTAATTTACAAGTTAATAAAACCAGTTCATGTTCTTGTTAAGTGGTGTGCTTTGCGTTTTGAAATTTAAATTGATCGGAAATGAGAACTTTACGTCAGTCGCTTAAAAGACACCAAAAAAAGAGCTGGAGCTCGGTAGAGTCGAGGGAGAATTTTCCTGCCTCCTTTAGTCTTGTTGTTCGATTTGCCAAGAGGATCACAGGCAATAAATTTACATCACCTTCCTTTTTTTATAGAATGAATCATAGCGGAGCTCCACGCGCGCGCGCGCGAGTGGAGCCCCATGGCTAAAAAAAGTTGGTTATCCATCCACCAGAGAAATTTTGGTAGCCACGTGACCGTACGTCCGTCCGACTGTCCGTTCGCAGCACAGGGAAACCAATGTAAAGTCACACACTTTCTAGCTAGAGTAAGAGCCTACAACCCGATAAATTTAATTATGCAGAGATTAGGGGACAAATAGCTGTAGGGTATTATTGTTGAGGATGAAAAAATAAATCATTTACGGTTCCATTCCAAAGGTTCTTTCTATACCACTTGGAAAAGGGTATTAGTTAACCTTTGCGGTCTTAAACAAGATATAAGTGTCTACCGTCTCGATTTGTGGAAATGATAACAAGAAAGCCTCCCACGCCGACGTTTTTAGGGAAGTGTTAGGAAGAAATACGACTCTTCTGAAAACTCCTGCGTGTGAGGCTAGCGCGACGTTTGCGTGTTTGAAACCGGGGGAATTGACCATTTTACAGTATGTTGTGCTTAGTATCCTAGCCTTTGAGTGAATGTGAGGCTGAGGTTGTCCTTCATTTGATACAAGCCTCTTTCCTTTTCTTATGGAAATTATGCTTAACAAATACAGTTAGCATGAGAGCAACATAATTTACATAATATAGAGTGTTTTCACTCACGTGGCCAGCATCTATCCAAATTTATTAGAACAAAAGAAATCATTTGCATAAGAAAAGAGTACAACTCCCAGAGTATTGGTTTGGGACACCAATATGGCCGCCGTGACGTCCTGTGAAAACACTCTATAGCAGGAAGATGTTGTACATGTATCACAAACAAGGTCCTCACCTCCAGCCGCGTGACACTTCAGCCAATATACAACACAACCAGCTAAGGCCCGGTTCAATAGTCACATTTTACATGTGCCAAATTTAATGCTAATGAAGAAAATCTGTTTAACTCTCGCTCATTTATATCACATTAAGCCAAAATAAATGCGACGTTTGAACCGGGCCTTAGGCCACGTTCACTCTTGAACATAGTGCTTGTCCCCGGCGTCCCGACAAGAAAAGCTCTCCGGTAAAGTATGAACAGCAACGGCAAAGAACTGGAACAAGTCGTTCACACATATCGAGCAACGTGCCCGGCGGAGCCGGGGTGGCGCTGAAGGTTTGGTTCTTTAGTCCTCTTTCCTACTTATTCACCATCGCTTCTGTCCGAATACCTGTTCATACTAGGACACCAAAGTGTGGCGCCGACCCCATCCGATCCGTGATGTTCCACTTTCGAGATCTGCGCAGCGCAGCTTCGCTCCGTTACAGAAATCCCATCGAAATCACCGTTCTTGTGTGTGAACAGAAGCCCTGTTCGGTATAGTTTTTGTGCCGGCGCGAAAGCTATTCAGTATAGTGTGAACACAGCCTTAGTTGACTATTCCAAGTTAAACAGATCATTGGCCTCGGAGAGATATATCGTGATGACCACGAAATGTTTGGCTACGAATTTCTTGGAGCAATAAAATCGCTTCTGGTGAAAACATTCAAGGAAAGAAGTTAACTCACTCAGTTATATTTCAAGACATTTGCAAAATAGAAATTAAACGAGAAGCTCATACTGTTCGACTACTCATTATTATGAAGTTTTCTTAATTCTTGTCCCGTACACTGTAATTTCTTGAGAATTGACCATCTATGAAAAAAGATGCTTTTCCACCTTTCCTCGGGCACTGGTAGCTCCGCCGCCAAAATTGCCTGTTCACAGTCCCAAGTTTTTTCGTAACATCGTCAGGATCGAGCGCTGAAGGGGGTTAGGCGGCCATTTTGGTTTCATATGCACCGAGGGGGCGAGATTTGACACTCATCCAAGATGGCCGCTCTTAACGCAAAGCGCTCACGGAAAAACAGGGAACTCTGAACAGTCTACGACCAAAATGTTTCCCGAATTCACAAAAGTGAGCTTGCTCGCAGGCTTGTGCGGTTACCGTAAATTACCCCATTTGTAAAGTTAAATGTCTTCAACAATAGGCGTTGAAAATACTTATTGTTGAAGAAATTTATTAGGGGTTATTAAATTTCGTTCCCATACTGTTTCACAGCAGGAATGCGCCTTTGACAATAGAAATTGCAATAGCTGCTTCCATAGCAACCTACAACACGACTGTTTTCAAAGTTAGGAAACCTGCACGCCAAGGTTAACTACATGAATTATTGAGACAATACAACTGCGACGGTCATATCTTCATTTGACTTTGCTCGCACTATTTTCATTCTAAATAATAAATAGAGTTGCAATATCATTAATAACAGCGTTTTTTATCGGTATATTTAATTCTCCAGTACACAATTAAATGCAACTACACGATATCCAACTGGGTGTTCCATTCATTGAAAACGTTAAAATAGAACTCTGCATAAACTCTGCACAATTAGAGTCTAATATGTCTAATTAACGTCAGTAAATACATCATTTCATTTTTCAGTAGTACTGGTTAGAAGAACTCATCGCGCTTCCAATCGCTGAACCTTCACAACAAAACAAAAGTTTTCTAGGTATCTTGAACTGAATTCAAACGATACGTTATTCGACGAGTTCGTCGGCTGAACGATTTGGATGAATGGGTTCAACAGATTGCGGATTGACATTGTTGGCGGCTAAAAGGTTACATGAACGGCCCTAAACTGAATATGCATGGTCGTAGCCCTTTTCAAACGCAAAAGGTCGTGAAAACCGACGTTTATAGACATAAACAAGAATACTCTTAAAAAGCTTCCAGTTCGTACATGGCGCAACTGCCTTCCAATGCAAGAAAAATAATATATTAAAATGCACTACTTCGACTGCTTAAAAGCAATATTACGCACTATAAAGGCCTTTTCTTATTCAATAAAGCCTCAATAGCTTTTGTAACTGCCAAACTTTGACTTCTAAGGGACGGACCATTAGAAAACTTATGGGAGGGGGGGGGGGGGGGGGGGGGGGGGCGGGCGAAGTACAAAAAAAAATTCGCGCAAGGGAAAATTTAATTTAAAAAAATTCTTGCACGCCAATTAACCCTAAGAGGGCCTGAAAAAAATTTATACAAGGAATTTGATAACGAAAAAAAATCCCTGCGGCTCGAAAATTCCCCTCCACCCCCCCCCCCTCCCCCTCCCCCATAACTTTTCAAATGGTCCGTCCCTAAATAGTTCATCCGTTCATCAACTGGCGCGAACAGTCTAGCTAATTCACTATTAATTGTCCTGAGTATTTATTGTAACCACATGCGATGATAACAACCACAAAATTCTTGTGGGGCCAATAATAGACTCACAGGATATGGTGAGAGTTAAGAATGTCGTCCAGAAAAAATAATATTGTTTGCCTTCTTATACGACTGAGTGACTCAATGAATGAAAGAATTAACCCTTTATGCACGATGGCAAGCACGTTATTACGGCCAGTAGTCATACTAAATAGAACTACAATGGAGGTTAAAAGTGTTGGGACTCCAGTGATATTACTAAAACTAGAGACCCTCCCCTCCCACCCCAAACAAGGTTGAATTTGGAACAAAATGGGTGAAAATGAGTGCTTTTTTTGGCCACAACATTGCTAGGGGAAGTGAGGGCATGACGGGATGAACCCAAAGCCGAACAAAAAATTGTCCGTAGGAGCAGAGTCCTACGTAACAATTGCTTGGAAGGGCTTTTTCACACAGTCCCAAGTTTTTTTGTCGTCCATTGTACGTTATTATGTCTTCACGTCTGCAATTAGGTTCTAATTGACAATTAAACTGTGAGTTGGAGTTTTCCGCCATTAGTGAATAGACAACGAGACGGGAAGCGGTTCGATGACTAGATGCGGACAACGAGAACGGTAGTCAAATATTCATAGTAAAAACAATTAACACACTCCTTCGCTTCTACAGAGCACTTTCACTCAAGTGGCCAGCAGCCTTGCAAACTTGTTATAACAAAAGAAATTAAGTTTTTTGGTTTGGAAAACCATCACGGCCGCCGTTTTGGGACACCAATATGGCGGACGTGACAACATGAGAAACTGACTCTAGTAACAAAATTTTAATTATGCACAACTAGAATTCACGAAAACGTCTATTGTTTGTCACTAAGAAATGACTAAAACTTTTACTTTTTAGCGTTAAAAATGTTCATTCCGTATTTGTGGCAGCTTTCCTTTTTTTCCTTCAGAGATGGCATTGTTTATTTCACGAGGAACATCGCACAATGATTTGTTGAAGAAGTCGCCATTGTTTTGCCTGAGTTTAAAACGCCGGCTCGTTACTGTTAACGGCTCGTTACTGAGTTAGCCAATAAGATTGCAGAAGAGGATTGATGAGGGTTTTTTCGCAAGATGGTTTCTACTAACTTATACTGAGCAGCAACAAGGCAAAGTAGACCGATAGTAGTTCAATACGCCGTTGGCTCTTGGTGATGTCACTTTTATACGCGTTGGCACAGATTTCATTACGGCTACACTTCACACCATCCCGAATAGCTTTTGCGCCTGCATGAAAACCATACCGGATCGATAGGGCTTCTATTCTCAAATAAGAACGGTGATTTCAGCGCAACTTCTTTAACGGAGCGAAGCTGCGCCGCGTCGATCTATAAAGCGGAGAGTCACATATCGTTGGGGTCTTCACACTCTCCCGGATAGCTTTTTCTTGTCAGCGCGAAAATTATTCGCTATACTGGCAGTGGCTGAGCCAGACCTTTAGATAAGTGGCGGAGGGGGGGGGGGGGGGGGGGGTGGCGTCATCCAGACCCTGAGATAAGGGGGAGGCCCGGTCTCAGTTTAGTCTAAAAGTAAGGGGGATGGGACCCCTTCCCTGGATCCGCCACTGAAGTGTGAACATAGCCTAAGTCAGCAGCGAGTTGCATATCGCTGCTTCACATACTGTGCTGTTTACTTCGTTTATTTTAACTGTTTGAAGAAATTCCACCCCTCGGGCATTTACCGATACAAAGATTCAGACGCAAGAGAAGGAAAAGAGGAGCAATTTGACTTCCTCGTTACCTTGAACTTTCGAAACAGCTGAAGGTAGGCATGCTTTACTTGTCCTATTCATAAATGAGGCGCCATTATAACATTGTTTCACACTATAATACACCCTCGGGCAATGTAGTTATGGAAGGCTGTGATGTACGGTGACATCTCTCCGCGTGGCTGACACCTGTTTCAAACGTCGTATTGTTACTGCCTTGCTCAGCTGGCTCGACTCATAGCAGTCATAGCATGACTTAATTGGTTTGAAACGTCAAATTTTATTCAGTCAAATTATGAATAGCTGTTGCAGAAAACACAACATGATAATTTGTCAACTCTCTTTATAGCGGACGCTGTAGGGACCCCACGTTGGTGTCCTCATTAGCGAGGGTCCGTAATAGCGGAAGTTTATTTCAGTCAAACATCTGCAATTTATCTTTGCCGTAGTTTTAGCTGCTGTCCGTATTATCGCACTGTCCGTTATATCAAGGTGTCCGCAAGGCTAAATTTCATTAAAAGTTAAATTTTGACACGGCATTCTCACGGCGTTTGAAACCAAACTGTGCTACTGCCGTGTAGCACAATGCGGCACGACTTGGTGGTTTCAAACGTCGAGCTTAAGCCCAATTTATTCAAACAATTCAGTTCGCAACGGCAGAGGCAGGTCGTTTGAAAAGGGCCTTACATTCCCAACACCACTTGCGTGATGATCTTATCGACGTTTAGTGCTAAATGTAATATCCAAAATTTGGAGCTTGTATCTGTTATTAAGATGTTTTGCATAAGGTCTCTCCACGTGCTAATAATTTACTCTTAGTCGTTTTATTAGAAAGACCCGTTTTGATCAGAAAGAAGCATCCACTAGCGACCATTTTAGGGGGTGGGCCAAAGCCGTGACTCTCCAACGCTGATAAAACTCTCTTGAGGAATAGAGATGAATTGAGAGGCGCCTCAATCATGGGTAATATTAATCAGCCTGTACGCTGCAGGGCAAAGTGTGTTTCCCAAAGAAAGTTGGCACAAAATATAGCATTTCCTGGAACCCATGCCAGTATATGCCCGTGATTGAGGTGAAAATTGAAAGAAACAGTTCTGACAAATATTAAATGAACTATATTGGGAAAACAGAGCACACAAACTAAAAGCTATGTTTGAAACTTGCGAGTTTGGCATACCAGAGCAACATCGACTTTATTGAATGTGAAGTAAAATAGACCGTAAGAGACCGAATTTTCGGGTGATTTGATTGTCTATTATGATTGGTAACAACTAAAGACAAGCGTAGGCCTTGGAATTGATCTTCGATAGCACGATTTTCTGTACTTTATCGCATCAGTGTTTTCTATCAAAAATAGCAATTACAACATCCCATATGTATCCTTATATTTTACGCTCAACTTGCGCTATTGTGGAGCAGGAATCGCTGCGCGTGATAAACATGTGCAAGGAAGCGGTAGTTAGAAACAATTAACTTGATTCGGTGAAAAACGCAAAACAGTTCTTTAGAGAAATTATTGACAAAAGTTCAAATTGTGGAATTTGTTGGCCAGAAAAGAAGGGGTCACGATGGTGAAGAGTGAAAGGCAGAACGTTTAACTGCACCGAACAAATAGTATGTTTTACATTGTAAATCCAAAAGATCTTTTAAGCCGAAACGAAATATGTCCTTTGGAAATCTTAAATTAAGAGCGAATTATGAACCTATTAGCCGAGCTTTGGGATGAGTGCGGGACTAATATCTAATTTAATAATCGCTATATTTGATTGTAAATAAAATGGAATCTATGCGTAATCAATATTTCTGGGAGAGGTGATTCACTTTCGAAAGGTGGATTATCGTGGGTAGAAATAAAGCGAAAGAAAGCGCAAAAAAAGTGCCCTAAGGCTAAAATTTAAACAAAGAATCAAACTGTTCCTCTTAGTTTCTGGATGGGAATTTTAAGGAGTAAGCACTCATATGAAAGCCAATCACTAGCGGTATTTTAACGCAGTTGTGTTTGCTTTATAAATATTATGGAAAATGTAATTTAGGAAATTATTGGCCGTGTGAACCTCTTCACTTAAAGAAGTGAATGGGTGATTAAAATATGCATACAGCGTCTACAAATAGATAATGTGACCCTTGATAGGAAGCGAAGTCCATCCCTCACAATTCCTTTTATGGTGGAGGCGTGGGGCACTACTAATGGCTGAAAAATCCATATTAATAATAACCGCTCCATAGTTCATCCGCGCAAATCGAGTTTTATCATAACTAGGCGCTGTCTCAAGGCTGAAGTGGTTCGAGCAGAGGATTAAGCGATCAGTACACAATGAAGTCTTCCATGTTTCTTTTTGCTGCTTTGGTCCTATGCGCCTTGCCAAGTGGTAAGTAAAAGTAGTTTACCCCCTTTTTTTAGACTTTCGCTCCAAACTCCGTACACTGCCGGTAGTAGCGGCGAAGTAATCGCGTGCATGCCTTGCTCATTGTGACATATACAATGCGTCACCATCTTCGCGAGCTACAACGGGTTTTAGAACTCAATGGCACATGTCATATGATCCATTGAAAACATTGAACTCTCATCCTTTTTTCCTTGTTTGAGGCTGCAGGTCGCTTTACAAAATTAAGCAACAAATGTCAGACGGCGCGCCCAAAATGGATTGCGTGCTACAGCGAAAATACTCCAGTCGGTATTCAATGTGTTATTGACCGAAGGGTTTTCGGCTAACATTTACCATCGCCCTTTCAAGAATGTGAAAGCTCTTTCACTTTCGGTTATATCATGCCTATCCTTTGCGGAGGAAAAAGATTTCCTTCAAAAATTGTTATCGTTTTGCCGCTTGGATCACACTTGGCAGATGCTTAAAACCAGCGGGAAGCAGAACTGCACTTTCGAGTTTCTGTCTCCTTAAGCGAAATCATTTCGAGGAAGATGTAGCTATGACATCGTTTTCTTTAGCAACATGGCACCCTTCCATTGCACTTGTCGCTGTAAGAAAGCCACACAGACAATCTGTACTAGCGGACAAGAAAATTCCTGAGTGTTCACGTATGTTTATTAAAAACATTGCGCGATAAAAGAAGAACACCTAATTCGCCTTACAATTTGCGCCAAAAAACTTAAGCCCAAACCTCGATTAGATGAAAATAAAATTTAGGACAATCAGTTACTCTCTACTGTAAACTTGATCAATATTGGGCTTATGAAACACTTGATCGTGGAGAACATGATCATTTCATTCAGTCTCGCTTCTTCGCATGGATTCCGGCTTAGAGGTCTAAAAGGAAAAAGCAGGCGATCCAAGCTAACCAAGAAGATACCAAACACCAATAACCCAAGAGGCGTTAAACATTAGAATTGTTTGAAAGCTTGCACAATTTTGGATTACTGTAAAAAAAAATCGAAGCTTCAACTGAGTTCAATTAGCTGGGTGTGAGATAGATATCTTTGTGCTCGGTTTAGCGCGAGATAATAATATGCAAATGTTGACCAAAATAAAAATCAGTATTCGCCCTCCCTTGAATATAGCCCTGGGCTAAAATCAATGGCGCCAATCAACCATGGTATTGTTTTGCTATTGCAAAGCTTCATCTATATTACCGACAGTTTCAGCGGGTGAGTTTCAAGAGACTCTGAATCGTTCGGGTGAATACTCGGAAGAGGGAAAAACTAGAGCAAGGCAATGAGAACCGCTGACTTCACATACTCGGAATTAACAGGCGCGCATTTATCAGTACTGACGTCAGTAACGTTACGCCACAACAGAGTTTGCAAACTTGCACTGAAAATTAAAAACAGTGGAACCTCTGTAAAGCGACCACCTTTTAACACTTTACTCCCAAGGAAAGCCAGAGTCAAAATTCAACATAATTTCCCAATTTTATTTGACAAAATGTTGCAGCAAAACAAATAAGCTCAAATAGCACCACGTCAAATTGCCGCCAAAGGGGTTTCGTGGCATTTATTTCGTGTACGGGACACAGATGACGTAAAACAAAGAACAAAAACCATAATGACCAATGGTCACACCACAGGTCTATGAACGTTTTCGGCGTGTTTCTTTTGTTTTTCCAATTCAGACCACGAGATGTTTTAAAGGGAATTTGCCTTTCTCTTTACATAATCTTGCATACATACCGTTTGGCTGTGATTAGGGCGACATTTGAAAAAAAAAAAAAAAACGGTTTTTGGAGGTAACATTCATTAATTACATAGTCTCAGATGGGATAACAAAGCACAGGCTAAAAAGGTCTATTAAAAGGCAACTTGCATTAAGTGGCTGCGGCCACCTTAATGAGCCTCTAACCTACGGAGGTATTCATTTGCCTTCGTCGCGCGTTTCCATCAAATCGACGCTAGCACTACTAGCGAGCTCTAGCAACCAAAAGACGACGAGAGAAGCTTAAAAAAATTAAGAAGTAGTAGGTTTAATAAGCAAAACAAAAACTCTGAAAGTGCATCGCTTTTTTGGTTGATTTCTCTCTGCTGGCATCGCACGACTAATTCTAAGATCGTCGTTTCATCGATTATAGTGATCGTCGCAACTTTGATTCCCTGGAAAATACTTGTACAGATTGATGAGAGTCTCACCTTCATGCTTTCTCAAGACTTTTAAAAGGACAGGAAGAGTTTAGTTCATTGGGTCTTTTAGTGTTACGTACCGGAATAACCAAGAGATGCCCGCGAACAAGGCATAAGTAAAAAGAATTCCCGAGTACGATATAAGGCACGCAACAAAAGTGTGACAACGAGCAGTTACCTTTTTTACCTATTATTTATTTAATTATACACTGTTATAGTTACTAAGGTTAAAGATTAAGTTAAGCAGTTCGTAAAGCAAGCAGGCTTACTGTCTTTCATGGCCATACAGGAACAACTGTCAACTCAACTGACTTGAGACATCAATGCTTGACTTTCTTGAATTTCACTGGATCCTTTCAACTCATTGGCTTTTTTGTGTTTACAAACTCGTCTGGGAAACTTCATCATGAACTCTTTTATCTTCTCTTTTCTGCTATCGTCTCTTTCTCCCTTTCTTTTCTCTTGATATAGCAATGTCCAAGGTTATAGCTCCTCCATAGTTATAGCAGTTGATTATAGCTTTCTCACAGTATAGCATCCATGGCTGATAAGCTCAATCACAACTAGCCACGAGGGAAAGCCCTCGGGCACACAACAAACCTTGATACTTGGGAGCCTAGTTTTATACCTTTTCTTTAAACATCTAGAACTTTCCATTACTATTTATGGTGTATTACAACATTTAGTATTTGCGGAAACTGCTGAGTCACATTACAGATATTTCTGGAATATTACAGATTATAAGATAATTCTAGAAAAGTCTGGAATTGCATGACGGATAAACTAAAAATAATTCTGATCCTCATAACATTAGAAAGTCGAGGACAGTGAAACTAGAACATTAATTTTTAAAAAAAGACCTGGAGGAATGTACCCCAGGTATGTGAGGTAACCTGCTTAGGTGGGGTAACCCGCCTGTCCATATAATCTCTCATCTTAGATTTGATTACGTTTACGTGATAGGTGAGGTGACCATATGAGGGATTGTACGAACAGGCGGGTTACCTCACCTTCCTGGGGTCCCCCCACCTCCAAGTAAACAGGCCCTAATCTAAATTGTTGAAGTCACTTTGCTCTGATATAGGAGCAGCCTTGCGCGTCCTTTACTGTTGGATACCTCGAAGTTTCGCAAACAGCGTGGTTTGTTACAATTACTTCTTTGTTCTCCGGCACTTATGATAGAATTAATTTCAGTTTTGATTTTATCTTTTTTAAGCCCTGGGAGCGGTATGGTGTTGGGAATGCACACCGAACATGACACATTCAATTTGGTGTAATATGAGGGACCAGTACATGATGAAATTGTGCGCTAACGATAACTCTAGCTGTTTCATGGCTTCGGTAATGGTCGCTAGCGTCAAGACATATACTCTAGGTTGCCTTGAGATGGTAAGAGAATCTTCTGCGTATTTTATTATATACATTATTTATCTGGAAGAACTCTGATCTATTTGTTTTACGGTCCCCTTTTATTTGATGCTATCTATGACTGTTTTAATAGGGTGTACGTAAAACAACGACACATACTTTAGGTGAATATCTAGGTCAGGCACATGGAGAATTTGTAGTACAGAATTAATTAAATCAAGTTGCACAATGGATAGAAAGTAGTAGGCTCACACTAAATCAGGATAAAACAAAGGCAACGCTCTTTGGATCGGAAGTTGGCAGAATCTTGCGAAATCACTCAAACTTTTCAGTTTTGTGTACAGTTCTACGGAAAGATTTTAAAAAGTATACCCAAATTTAGTTATTTAGGTTTTGTTTTAGATAAAAATCGAAAAATATTCACCCAGTTAAAAAAAAGACGATGCATTGCTTCCATTCTTGAACCGTTTCAGACCACTTTTACACTTTGCGCAGAGGAGTTTTTGTGACTTTGGTGAGAGTTAAAATTTCACAGTTGATAGCGAATATGAACTTGACCGATCAAACCGGCACGCTGTCGTATAACAAATGTGGTAAAATTATATCCAATGCTCGATGGAAGCGAATGTCGCCCGAACGGCCACGCATTTGCAAAGCGAAGCTTCCGCACCTTCAGCGTTTTCCGGAGCACTGGGTAATATTTTACCAAGTTTGACGGTTTGCTCGATTCCAAGGTAAGACGAGACGCTATGGAGCGTACACTTCGGCGTCGTGGTTGTGGAACTGATTAATTGTAAATGCAGAGGAATAGTAAGAAATGATATAAGGTGACAGTAAGGTGTCAATTTGTGAAATTATAGAATTTGTCAGAATATTCTGAATAGAGCAACATCCAAGAGGCCTACTTGCCAAAAGCTAGCATTTCGGGGCAAATTGTCTCTAAGATATTAGCCCAGTTATACTCTGATGACTCCATACAAATCCTTCTAAATTTGACTTGGGTCTAAACGTTTAGACCTAAGTCAAATATGAGGTTACTGGCGGTAAGTAACAAGTCTAACAAAACAAACAGTGAAAAAAGAATTCTCTACTTTTTTAAACATCAGGCTTCAAAAACAGCATAACAGTCTCATGTACTGATTAAAGATATGTAAGCCATGGGTAAAGAGTCAATTACGTTGAGCATGGATTTGCCTCAACCCAACTTGAAAATCGACCTTCGTGGGAAAAACTTAGTTCGTCAAAACAACTCGCTTGGAACTTGTATACCGTTTCACTTGAGGTTCCAGAAAATACTAAACAGGCTAATAGTAGAAGCTTTTCGACATATTTTATGATTTCAGTAACTGATGCAAATCTGCTGACTCATGATGAAATGTAAACATGCCCTAATTAATTATTCATGAATGATCCAAAAACGTAGAGAACGTTCGAGAAAGTCCGCAACACATGACAGACAGCAATTTTACTACGTAACACTCAACATAGACAAAACGTCTTTGTGCAGCATTTTGTAACTTTAAATTCACCATAAGACAGTTCCAAAGGAGCGCTCACTCGTGAAATGTTTTTCAACACTCGAAGAGAAATTTCGTGTCTCTGCGCGGCCATTTAACATCCTCTATTTATTCCTCGAGTAAAGACTAAACGATATCTCGATAGAAATTCCGGTATAGCCGAAACAAGCCGAAAAAGTCACGAACTTGCGCGCCCAATCTTGTCCCGAAACTAGTGCATAATTTCATAGCTATTTTTCATATCCCAACCTACCTTGGTTCGGAGTGGCGCAATTGGCTGATCCCTCAACTTACGAGTCTCCTCTGATCTGACGGGTCACACGGGTGAGTCGATTCAAACCGCGGGAAAGCCAAAATAATAATTCTTTCTTCCTCGAATAAGTTAAAGAATAAATCAAAGAAATCGAAGTGATCTCGAGATATCTCGAACTAATTCGGCTCTCACTTCGTCAAATAGCCGAATCAAACCGAAAACCTACAATCCTCTCCCAAAAAAGCAACTTTGGGACATTCCTGAGCGTCGCGAATCTTATACTTCGTGCTCCGCCGAAGTAACGAAGGCGATTTGCGGTATCAACTGTAAAATTTAACTACAATCAAGTTCATAAAATAACTCCAAGGCGCCCTGTGATTTTTACGCGTCAAAAACTCAGCAAGGGATTTTTTGGGGGTGAAATTTCGGCTCAGGATATTTATTGGGTTTTGCTCCTTGTCAAAGGAATCATTTTCGAATTTATGAGTTTTCCAAATCCTGACCCTATTTCAGACCAAAAATATCATTTTCCCACTACACACCCGTTTAAGACCTGGCCTCTAAGAAATTATGTACGATTATTACTTACATTAGAACGCCAAAAAACAATTTTGTAAAATTCGTTTCTAATTCTCATATTACCTTTTCTTTCTTATTCCTTTGGAATACACTCCCGTAGTTCCCTCATAAACTCTTCCCGATCGTAGACCACAATGGGCAAAGTCTATACCCGTTCAGTTTCAGACAGAAACGGTACAAAACCCATACGGCACATACCTATATGACTTATTTAAGAGAGTAACCCCCCCCCCCCCCCCCCGACTTTCTGGCAAAAGAGGTTCCGCTAACCTTTGGGACTGTGGAATTTCTGTTTATTTTGACGCAGCAAACATGTGAGCAACAGAACAACACTATTTGTGACGCAGCCGACACTGAAGCAGGGAACAACAACCAGACGGTCACCATGTGTAACACAACGTGTCCAATGGGAAACGGAACTAACAACCCTATGCCCATGAATCCGACATCCACCATGACTATGACACATATGATGACCGCTTCTGTCACTCCAACAACAACACCAGAAACAGTGGACGCTGCAGAGAAGCTTTGTCCGTCATTTCTTGGTTTCCTATTCATTTTTCTCTTTACTATATTCCGCTAAGCAAATAATTAACCAACAAAGCCGCAACATAAGCTATGAAGAGAACTGCTGCACTTGCTCCAAATTAAGGCTGGTTTACACGTACGACAGAGTATAAGGAAGAAAGCAACACATGAAGATACAGTACCCTGTTTTGTCCTACAAAAAGGGCTAACCTGGCTGTTTATGATGCCTGTGCTTTTTAATTGCATACAGTTTATTCCAAAATGGTGGCCATGTTACTTTGTTTTTATATTTAGTACGTTAATCAGCCCTCTTGGCCTTGATTGCATCTGCAGAATTCCAAGAACGTTTTCCTTAAAACGAGGCATGTAGGGCGAATTATCATGAGCGCAAAAGACTAAACTAAATTTGCCACCATTTTTAGAAGGTGTATCGTGCATGTAAACCAGCCTAAACGTATATGCAATGCACGTCCGCGTATGTTTCCTGCTGTTATGCTACAAGAATACTCGTTAGGATTCGCTCTAAGAAAAAGCTAACGCTAAAAACGCCGAAATTATGGACCATTTCGACTTTTTAAGAATAAATCAATTGATAAAGGAGTTTTTGTTAGATTTTTTTTTTGGAAAAATGCTACGCTAAAGAACTAATGCTCGACTTTATGCTTTACTGGTACGTGTAAGCCAGAGAAACCAAAACGCGGTGTAAATACAATAGCAGTTTATACAAGGTTTACGTTGCGCGCGCGTGTGTGTGCGCGTGCGTTTTTTTTAAATTGATAAGAGTTGCACGATATTCAACATTTCCTTTTTTTTGATATTTGCTGGTGACGATTCGTATTAAGTTACAGTAGATCACTTTTGTTATTAGTATGTAAACGTACAAGTTTAATAAATAGTAGGATGTACTTGGCAGCAATCATGTATAACTCTAACTGAATAAAGAAAGAAAATAAAATGACTGACGTGACTAAAACAGGAGTGCTCAACGACCAATTTTTCAAATAAGGTTTATTTCGTTTCTGAACAACAAACTGGCACCTTTAAAGCGGTTTATGGTTAATAATTAACTTTCGTGGGGAAAAAATAGCCGCTCCTCAGAGCCAGCAAGACAAAGTCCAAAGGATCCCTTTTGCCAGCAAGCAAATTCATTGAGGACCATAACCCCAGCCAGGAATATTTTATTTGTCATTGCTTTCTACCAGCAATGTAGGATGAACATACTTTGCCAGCCAGCAAGTAGAAAAAGAAGAAAAGTGATTTTTACTTAAATGTAACAAGATTTAATCAGCTATTTCAACGTTACTCCCTTTTAATATCACTGTAAAGCCATTGAGGGCCGTCATCTGAACAAAGTCTAACTTATACCGTCAAAATGCAAATATAATTTATCTCCTACTCCGCAAAAATTTTTTTATAATTCACCATAAATTACACAACGGTCTCCTTTCTATAGGTCCCATCCTACCTAAAGTTTTCTCGTTTGCGTTAATTTGCTTATTTGTACCGTTCGTTTGTATAAAATTGCCCCTAGAAAAATTATGTGAAAAAGATTTAATTAGAGGAAAATGCTTCAGGATAGTACATGATCTCGCCAATACGATCCGATAATCCCAATCCCAGCTACGCTGACTATCTGTTTAAGAATTAAGGAAGTGAATTAAAGATTTTATCGCTCACCTCTCGTTGTGTAATTTATGGTCTCTTCGCCAACACTTGTTATCTAAGATCAGACTCTCCAGTATCATCCACATTGCGCCTGAAACCTGCCTCCGATGGGAAGAGAGCGTCCATTTCCTCCCCTTGATCTTCAGAACAACTTGCCTCGTACCATCCCTTTATGTGGCATACAAACTGAATACTATTAAATCTAACCTATGATTTATCATATGCGTCCATGTCCATGCGTGAGGGAGACAAAGATAGCTGGACATGAACGTAAAAAATATTTAAATTTAAATATAACTATCATCTATCACAACTAACACTATCATGATCGCTGACAAATTTACGTTACTAAAAGTATTAACAAGTGAACAATTTTTTTAAACAGCCAGATTTTCGATATATTTTTCCTTAATTTTTATAATCACATGATCCCTATCATGACTGTCACCGAAATTGAGATTTCATCTTGATAAAAAACAGCCGAAATATACATTCCTTTCATCTGTATCCTTATGTACACATTATTTACTTGCTTTTCGACTATTCTGGAATTTTTTCGAGTTCTTACAAGTTACTATGTCATGGGATCTTGTAGATATGTTTCATACTCAATGGAAATTGGCAAAGAAACAGATTCCTATTTAAAAAATGTTTTTCACATGATATAAACAAATGCTAGCATTTTACTATTTCCTCGTAATTAAATTTAAACTCATATTGGAATATTAAGCTAATAGTCCACTGTTATCCACTGTTTTTTTTTTAGACGATTTGTGTAATATATCATAAATTGCTGATTTTCTCTCTTCCCTGTACACTCAAGTGTCAATTTTTCAGTTAGAAACTGGCTTAAAAGTTCGAGAAATACTGATATAAAACGATAATGACCTACCAATCGGTGTTACGATGAGAATATACTGTAACCGGGGCCACTAAGACAGATTTGACCAATGACAAGAAAGTTGGTTGTGGGCCAATCAGCAGCTCATAAAACATAAGTTACTCAAAGCACGAAATTTAAATGATAAAAGCGAACGCTTGGTCGATTCGAAACGTTACATATAACACCAAGGAGATTGACACTAGCTCTTATTATGTCGTCTAAAAGCACGTTCTTCGCTACCATTGCCGCACTTTGCAAAGACTATCGCGACCTCAAGTCAAAAATATAACTAACGTTTCCGTTTTTGGCCTCCGTCGTTCACTCTAAGGGACCTTTCAGGTTGTAATTGGTTGATTTTGGTCTATATTGTTTATTTCGATTAGGATCAACACCTAACTTTCTTGGAATGTACTGTGACGTTCCTGAAAACCGACTCGTCAATTTTGTCCAGGCGGCTCGGTTATGTGCTGTAAGATCCAAGGGATTGATCAAAAACCTTAAAAAAATACCGTTTATCGACCAATCCTTGCAATAGCATAAAGGTCAGTCTTTTCGTCTGAAAAAGACTTCAAGCATTGTTCGATTACTCAGTTAATAAATCACTCATTAGTGTTGCTCGCAGCATTGGAGTCTCCTTGAATGTCCAAGTGAAGTGCGTATGAAAACCTTTACAGAGGTCTCTTACGCAAAACACCACTCCCACTCTGCAACTTCCTGAGCCACTGGGTTGATCAGGCATCGGCACTCTGAGCCTTTGTACTTTGTTCCAGATTGGTGGCTGGAAGCGTTGAAGACCAATTGTTTCGAAAATGGCTTTCAACGTCCTGCCAGACAGTTGTTGAACGGATGAAGTAATCGGGTAGTGGAAGCCGTCATCGTATTCCACGGTGCAATCACGAACATTAAAAACAAGAAGCCCCCAGTGATTTCCATGTAAAAGCATGGGAAGAAAGATCATCTCCACTGTGCTCATGTCGATATTAGCAGAAAGATTGAAGACCGCACTTTCTCTAAAATGCTTGGAAATGTCGATTGGAAGCATAGCGAAAACGTCTCTTTCAAGACGCGCATTGGCCGCATCTCAGTACTTGATTGTGAGCACGTTGATAATTTCATCCGTTAAGTAGCGTTCACAGCACAAAACAGACAATTCCTGCGACGTTACATAAAAGCCTTTGTACTGAACGAGTAATTGGCCGTTTAAGTTCCACCTGTCAAGAAGTGCTTCTTTGACTGTCTCCTTCTCTTTTGCCGACAAACGTCCGTGCGCTCCATCTAGCCACCTTGCTTCCTCTTTTACCTCTCTTTTTACTCTTCTCAGTGTGTCGAATCTGCCTAGTATCCTTACTCCTTCCTGTGTGAAAGAACCATAGGCAGCATACTGGACGATGAAATTAAATTCCTCGTTCCCCTCTTTGTTCTTCGTCTTGACAAGTTCTTTCATAGACTCCGTCACAACAGATATGGGAGGAACGCGGTAGACTGTTAAAGGATCACATGGGTGATCTTCCAATTCAGAACTTACATGTTCGATGGTAAACACTTGAATATCCTGATCTACCAAAGGGAGCTGCGCTTCCGCCAAGTACCGGCGCGGGGTCGCAAAGTTATCATCCCTACGGCAAAGATCCCTGAGTATAGACCTCTGAATGTCGCTTTGATCGTCGTTGTCAGTGTTTATGACGTCACTGTCGTCACTTCCCAGAATGATAACGTTGGGATTCGGTTTGGGCAACCTGCACTCCTTCTTGGTCAGACTCGATCGGAACGACTTGCCCTTTTCCTTTCGCAAAGAGCATGATCTTACAGAGCGCTTAGGTTTTGAGGGCTTGTTTTTCAGCTCTGTTATCCTTTTCATCTTGTCCGTTCCGTTTCTTTACTTGTGGTGCATCTCGCCCTTGACTTTTCTCTCTGTAATCTTTGTTAGACTTAAAATCTTGCTTATTACGTTTCTTTTCCTGAGGTAACTTAGGCATCTTCGCTGGAGGCTCAAACATATGAGCGGAACTGGCTTCGCTGGTTTTATGTAGTCTCTTTCGCCCGTTTGGAGGCACAAAGGCTATCGCCGATGTATTGCAAGATCTTTATAGAAGTCACAAAGACATCACCACACAAGTCAACCAATTAGGATCCTTTGCAAGTTCTCAACAGAACTCACAACCAATATAATTCGCCGATGTTTTGCAAGTTCTAAGCAGACGTCACAAAGACGATCGCCGATGTATTGCAAGATCTTAACAGAAGTCACAAAGACAATCGCCGATGTATTGCAAGATCTTTATAGAAGTCACAAAGACATCACCACACTAGTCAACCAACGAGAATGCTTTGCAAGTTCTCAACAGAACCCACAACCAATATAATTCGCTGATGTTTTGCAAGTTCTAAGCAGACGTCACAAAGACAATCGCCGATGTATTGCAAGATCTTTATAGAAGTCACAAAGACATCACCACACAAGTCAACCAATGAGAATGCTTTGCAAGTTGTCAACAGAACTCACGACCAACATAATTCGCCAATGTTTTGCAAGGTCTAAGCAGACGTCACAAAGACAATCGCCGATGTATTGCAAGATCTTAACAGAAGTCACAAAGACAATCGCCGATGTATTGCAAGATCTTTATAGAAGTCACAAAGACATCGCCACACTAGTCAACCAACGGGAATGCTTTGCAAGTTCTCAACAGAACCCACAAACAATACAATTCGCTGATGTTTTGCAAGTTCTAAGCAGACGTCACAAAGACAATCGCCGATGTATTGCAAGATCTTAACAGACGTCACAAAGACAATCGCCGATGTATTGCAAGATCTTTATAGAAGTCACAAAGACATCACCACACTAGTCAACCAACGAGAATGCTTTGCAAGTTCTCAACAGAACCCACAACCAATATAATTCGCTGATGTTTTGCAAGTTCTAAGCAGACGTCACAAAGACAATCGCCGATGTATTGCAAGATCTTAAAGACGTCACAAAGACAATCGCCGATGTATTGCAAGATCTTTATAGAAGTCACAAAGACATCACCACACTAGTCAACCAACGAGAATGCTTTGCAAGTTCTCAACAGAACCCACAACCAATATAATTCGCTGATGTTTTGCAAGTTCTAAGCAGACGTCACAAAGACAATCGCCGATGTATTGCAAGATCTTAAAGACGTCACAAAGACAATCGCCGATGTATTGCAAGATCTTTATAGAAGTCACAAAGACATCACCACACTAGTCAACCAACGAGAATGCTTTGCAAGTTCTCAACAGAACCCACAACCAATATAATTCGCTGATGTTTTGCAAGTTCTAAGCAGACGTCACAAAGACAATCGCCGATGTATTGCAAGATCTTAACAGAAGTCACAAAGACAATCGCCGATGTATTGCAAGATCTTTATAGAAGTCACAAAGACAATCGCCACATGTCAATCAATGAGAATGTTTTGCCAGTTCTTAATGGTAGTCACGAAGTAATCACCACAACATACCGCCAATGGGTATGCAAGATCCTTACAGTTATAAACATCTCACAGGTTTTTTCAAGCAGTTCGGTAAATGAATTAGCTGTCCTGTAGTACTCACACGTAAAATGTGCTAGTTTTCAGAAATCTTCTTTTCGGTGGAAAGGATGCTTTGAAGGAATAGTGAAATCATCGCCGATGTAAATAAGCTTCGTAGGACTTTGTCTTTCAAGAATGACCTCTGTAGTGGGTTCTTCTCAGAGCCTTGTCAGTTACCAGTCTCCAAAATGTAACTTTTCCCGCAAAAAGTAAAACTGAAACAACTGTTTTGTTGGCTATACAAAGTTATATTTCCCTGAAACGTTAACGCGTTAATGGTATGTAAAGGCTAATTACTTGTTTAATGGCCTTGTATGCATGTAGCTGATCAACGTTCTTTTCTTCTATTTTTTCCCTTACAGAGAAGTAAACAGATCGACAACAGATGTCTGACTTCTTTTCTTGCTTCCTTTGTGGCGCTTTGCCATGGAACTGTAAAAGGATATCTTATCCGTATCACTTCTTAATACTTAAAACTATTTTTTTAGAGGGAGAGCTGCTTCACTTGCTTCAGATATTCGTCTCTGCGACGCCACAATTTTGGGGACAGCTAATTCATAATTGTTCCTTTTTTGATAATTAGTTTTACACAATGGAAAGAAATGTTTGATTAAGATCAATGAAATGTAGTCAAAATTTTTAAGTCCTTCAACAATATTTCATCTTCCTTTTGTTGGTTAACAGTACAGGATATTTACCACCTCTATGTGTGTTAATATTTTTTCTAGTACCCTATTGGTGCCTAATTGCACGGGTACTTTTACCAGTAGAAGTTTAGAACTTTACCTGTAGCCGACTTGTATCACGTTTTGGAAAAAGGACGTGCACATTAGAGCTCGCCACAGATCGTGACTGTTAATTAAGCTGGCATGTGGTTTCTGATGGACATTCGGTTCGTTGTCGAGATGTGTCACGACATGGTCCTCCCTCCTTTTTTTTATTATCGAAGTACTATTTTTAGAAAGATATAAATATAGCCAATAAGAAACAAAAGTATCGAAAAAACATCGTCCTTTCCAAAAAAACAAGAAGACTTCTGAGACCCGCGAAATGTTTCGTACAAACGGAAAGGGACAAAGGATTTTTACGCCTGACAAAAAAATTGTGGACCTCCAAATATTATCGACGGCACCCAAGCGGTGTGCGTCACGAGATTCGACCAATCAGAATGCGTCATTTTTAGAGTGATTTTCGCGCTTGGAAAGAGCTGTTTTCAGAGGCATATGTGGTGAAATTTTCGCTTTATTCCAAGTTTGTGTAGGTAATTTCGATACTATACCGCCGTGGAAAGTTGTTGGAACACTTTATCTTGTTAGCAGTTGCGTTAGTTTTAAATATTTTGCTTTCTTGAGCGTTTGTGACAAGTTTGAATTGCTCGGTCATGTGCCAGCCGCCATGATGATTTGAGTGTTATTTTCGCCGCTCTTCTTGGATTCATTGCTGGTTACTGTTAGCGGTTTTATCGGATTATTTCGGTGAACTTGTTACTTCAACCTTTCTTCTTTGCAAATTTTGGGGTCTATCCGGGCCTACCCCTTTTAGTTTCCCCGTTATGAGGCGTTGAAACTGCCTTGAAATGAAGACATTCTCTCAGCAAAATAGCACAATTCCCGGGAAACGGGCTGAGAAACTTGCTGAAGTGAAAGCCGACGGGAAGCGAGTAACGCAAAATTCAGCAAGAGTTTGTTTCATTTTAAACCAGTACAGGTAAATAAGTTTGAATATTGTGATAACCTTTGGGAAAAAAAAAACATTTTTCATAACCCAGTGCGGAAACTGAAAGCGTGTCTTTAAAATAATTTGTATGGAGTGTGTGCGATGTGTATGCAAACCTTCATGTAAACTAACGCGAAGGAATAAATCTCTACCAAAACACAAGACCATTATCAAAGATCTAGACATCATCATACAGGATTTTAAAACTGTGAGGTTAGGTTTATAACAAAATCGATACACTGCGCTCACTTTAATGAACGTACAGACAAGATTGTGGTCTATTTCTGCGGCCGTAGCTTCGGTGAAATTCCCATTGTGCTGTAGCTGTTCGGGCGCTGTTTTTCCCTTGCCTATAGAAGATTTATTTGCTCATAAGGATTACAAACAGTCACTGTTTGCAAAATAATATAAAATTGTTATGAGAGACGATGTAAGATTTCTCACCTTGCTCTTTGTTAGCTTTTGTTCACGCTCCCCCTCCTTGTGCGGTTAATAAAGTCCATCAAACGTTACTTTCAAATGGACGAATATTTTATTTAAGCAAATCCAGGTATGAACTACAGATCTCTTTCACTCTTCTGAGATACAAATATACATATAAGCACAGCACTAAACAGTACCTAAAATCTTCTGAGAAGCAGGAAATCGCCGCCTAAAATCGGCTAAAATCGCACCTTCGATCGTCTCCGAATCGCGATATTGGATAAACTTATGGAAATTACCATATGAAGCCAATAGCAAGCATCTAAGGCCAGTATGAGATCTTGAAAATTCTCCAAATCGCTCTCCTCCGTAAAGTTTTTCAGAAAAGGAAGCAGAATTTTGATCCCGGGTTTTGATCCATCTCTCTCACGAGAAGCGAAGTCGACCGTGTCACGATTGAAATGAGGCACATAAACCGTTTTACCCATGAACCTTGGTGGATCGTGACGCACACCGCCTGGACGGCACCTTAGAATTTTCGTGGGGTGCTTACCATTTGACAGAAAATTTCGGAAATTCCGGATGGAAGGTAAATGGTAAGGTCACTTTTCGGAATTTCCAACCGAAAATTGAGGAGTACGTTTTGAGGTAGTCCTTTCATTCCGGTTGGTACGAACCAAACGGAATGTTGCTTACCATTTACCAATTTCTCGGTTCCAGACTCACGCTACACAAGTTCGCCCCTTTTTTGGATTCAAACCGTAACGGATGTGGCATTTCTGCGGTAAATTGGTAAATCGCTTACCATTATGCTTTTCACACCCCAACCGGATTTTTCTGTCAAATGGTAAGCACCCTGGTAGTTGAAAAAATGTTCACACTAGAAATACGTGGCTCTTCGAACAGTATTTCGCGGAGCTTTATTTTGAGGATATCAATCAACAATTTTAAAATTTTGCGATCCAAACGTTCTCAACTTCATATAATTTTACAATCAGGGTAACCTCATAAAATGTCTAAATAAATTGTAACAAACAAAACGTATGTTTGAAAATTAATTTTTACTAATTTTTAAGGAAAATAATTTCGCGATTTTGGCAAGACAGTATTTTGAGGGTTTCTATTTTCGCGATTTCAATAGGTACAAATGATTGCAAGTAGCTTTAATAGCCTGTTCCAAGCTCTCAGAAAGTGGGGAAAAACGTGAAAGAAAAAGGCATGCGAAAAGGTTCCTCCCGTTACATTTTCGCGTTCGTGCTTTCTCAATTCAGCGGACCCGACTATCTCGGAGCCTGGAATAGGCTACACATACAGTAGGCAGCAAGTAACGCCTTCAAACGCATTCAAGACACAGCAGACAGGTTCGCGGTTATAAATGATTTTTAAGTGATGTCACAAAAATACAATGAATTTTAAGGTTTTATCCTCAGTAAATCAATGATCTCTAATAATGAACCTATTTACAAGTTTTCAACGCGTATAATTTTTGCATTCCTATGTTTGTAAATAAGCTCTCCTGTCATCTACTACGTTCGCTCCGCGTGGGAAAGAGAAGGCTGTCACAAAAACTGGTTTTAATCATATATCATATTGTGTCCCTGAAACAGAACACATATTAGAAAATTTGTTTCGGTTTGTCATTTAAAAAGGTGCTGCTATGTTGCGAGCAAGCTATATGATACCTATCCTTACTTATTAGTCGTGGTCACAATCCGAGATCGCTCACACTTTTAAAAAAAGTCAGCTTCTCCATTATTTTGATGTGTAAATAAGTCGAATTTCTTTAAGTTAATTCTTACTGGGAAACCAGACAAGCTTTAATGTTTATAGAGTTTCTTTGACAGTAACAGTTTTAAAGAAGAAAACATTCAGCAACAAATAAAATGTCATAGTTCGGCCTTTCTAACAGATTTCAGACATTTGAAAAAAATGCAGATTTAACAAAAGCGCGTCTTAGTTGAAACAATAATTACTTATTTGTTTGAATCTTCTTTCCAAACGCGTCGGGCGTATTTCAGACAAAAAAAGCTGTTATCCGTGTGTTCTTCTATTCTCGGACCACTGTCAAGTCGTATAATTGAAAAGCATCTTCAATAACGTGGAGCTTTGTGGGAATCACGCGGATTGAAATGGTAACTTTATGTGACTTGGCAGGTCTCCCTGAATCTCCGCGGCTCCATCGCGCATCTTCCAAGACTAAGCTTAGGAAAAGAAAATAAAGGAATTTTAGACCACTTGTCAGGTGACTTGTTGTATCGCAATGTTGAAACGTTCAAAATGTTAAGGGAAAATAGAAATGATACGCACCACGTTGGCTCCTCAACCGTATTTGTGTCCAAAAATGAAGCAAGTAGATGAGCAAATCTTTGTTTAATGTTGCTCTGAGACGCGTTCCATCCTTGACCACGATGCACGAAGAATCTCGTGGGTTTTGAGCGTTGCGGCATAATCTATAGCTGCTCCCAGGGTTAAGTTCTCTGACAGGCTTATAAAAACACATGCCAACAGCACGGACGCGTTCGCCTGGTATGGCATTGACTTTCTCTTGAATTTTCACTTGTATCGGACCCGTCCCACTCATTATTCCTGTTTAGAGACGGGGCAAAAACGAGGCATTGACCCTTAAAATTGGTCCGGAATTGATATTGCTTGTTAACACAATCCAAACCCCAAATGGTCGAGGTTGGCAATTAACGCTCCACAGGGCAAAAACCGAAACCGGATGTAACTGTCAGGCACTACCGCCCGTAACCAAGGCCAACTCAATTTGGTGTTAACTAAAATGTCTTTTACCTTCATGCAGACACAACTATAATTAGTTTTCTTGACACTTTTTGAATTTAAGAAGGGTAAGAAAACGAAATCTTCATTTCAAATGCTTCCCAGTTCATGTGATTCAAATACACCACCACGTAGATTACATAACAGTTATAGCTCGGTATAGAACAAAAATCCCAGTGAATTGCTGGTTTTCAGTGTCACGCCATTCAAAATAGAATAAAATCAAAATCAAAACCGTTCAATAGATAAAGTCCAGAATCCGGGAAATGAAAGGAGGTACATATACAAAGACCCTCGCCAAGATTCAGGTCAGAGGAATATTTCGTATACGAGATATCTGAAGAAATGTTTTACCCAAACTTATAGAGATTTGTATGGAGACGCCATGCTGGTGCTCACCTGGATGAGCTCCAACATGGCGGACGGAAACCAACAGAAACATCTGTTACCGAGTTTTGCTACAAAAGCGTGAATTTATTCCTCGAGAAACTCATAAACATTAAAGTAATAATTTTTCTAATATATGAACTGTTTAAATAGCAAAATTTCCTGAAATAAATCTTTTTTTTTTTTAACCTACATGACAGCTGTCTTGGCCGTCATGTAAATATCGCGTCACGCAAAAACGTAGAAATTCAAGCGTCCTCTATCACAAAACCAAGAACCCTTTTGAAGCGAAATTTGTATGAAAATTAGTTTTCAGCTGCTCTAATGCATCGTGAAAGTAAATAAAGTTAATAGGTCAAGTGGTGTGGTCATAACTGTAGGTGGTAACGAGTCGGTCAAAGTTTTTGGTTGTCCCTTTTTATAAGGCCAATTTACCGGTAGATTACCTTTTTTTCTTAGTACTCGTGGAAAAAGAGAGACTGCGCGCAGTCTAATCTATTAGCTAGACCTCCTTACAAGGTGCTTGCCGATACAGCCCGTGATTTACTAGTTAATTTTGACAAACCACTACTACATCCGAGGAGAATGTCAATAACAAAAGCCCACCAGATTAAAAAAAAGTTCAAACTGCCAGGAAAAGAATGGAGATTAAGTGCTTTGAATGTTATTTCTTTTATCAATTCCCGCTAATGCCAAGGATAAGGAAGATTATTTGGCAAGCATCTGTCACTAAGCGTAACGAGATTGACTGCGGCATTTATCTGAAAATGTTTTATCGGCGTTAATTTCCGGTCATAAAGGCTCACGGATTTAAAATTAAATCCGTGAGCCCCAAAATTAAACATTGCACATTCGCAGGATTTTCGTTATATCCTGTATGCAAATTTGTAGGTGCTTTTTGCTGTTCACACCCTAGTTGGAGCGTGATTTGTACTCTGTGTATAGCATAGGTATAAAATAAGTTCCTTTATGTATCTTGTTCAAACTCCCTGATGAAGTCTGTATGATCAGACGAAACCGGTCGGAGAAAATAAAGTAAGTTGACAAGATCTGTTGCTGTGTGCTGCTTACTAGTATTTTTTAAAAAAATTAAAAAAATATATTTAAAAAATTGGCTCGAAATAATTTCCGGAGAGTCTTCCGGTGAAATTCATCTTAGCTCGGTCACCTATCGTTTCTGGCCGGTCAAATTTATCTGATAAATATCTCTTAATTAAAGCAGGGGCCCATGAACCAAAACTACAGTAGCATTATATATTGCCGAAAAAGTCCTTGCTTGGAGCTTATAGCACAACAGCACTCATTATCAACAATTAAAAATTAAATTATCAGACACATTAAATTCGTCCGGCGCCCCCAAATATGATGATTTCTGGTCACGTATCACGGTGTGAGAGCTTGATCCTAAAACTCCCCCAGTAATCCATGTTAATACCCATTACATTTAATAAAAGGGGAGAAAATTAACGAATAAAAGTGAAAATATTTTAATTTTATGACTGGAAATGCGTGAACTTCGCTGTCTTTCAATGCGCCAGTTGTAAACAACGTTTCTAGTTGCATTTTCACCCAGGATTTCACATTAAAGTTCCGCAATACACAGCGACTCGCTACATAGTGATAACAAGTGAAACAACTGAACAGCATGGTGGCGCTATAAAATATGTATCTGTTCGGTCATGCCAAGAGAACTTGAGGGTTTTCGAATTACAAGGGCTTCAGTATTATTTTCCCGAAAATTTTATTTTCCACGAAAAATAGCCTCTAACCTGGGGAGTGAAATGTGAAAACTTAAACTTCGAAAGTCATAGGGAATTAATTAGATAAGCTTCGAAATTGTACGTCATCCTCAAGTTATAGAGAATTTGAGGCAATATTCACTTCTGGGTGCCCCTGTCAACTCCACAATTAGTCCGTACATTGTCTGTTGACCGGCCGTTATTTCCAACCTTGCAGAAATTTTCGGGAAAATAACACTGAAGCCCTTGCAATCGGGAAAACCCTCAAGTTCTCCTAGGATAACCGAACAAATACAAATTTTATAGCACCGCTTATATGCATTTCTCATAGATATCCATTGTAGCTATGTAGCTAGCCCGCGGTTCAGGCGCATCGTTTGTGCGGCGTAGAAAGAAGTGAACGGTCTGCCGTGTCACAATTTTATAGAACGTTAGACCGATTGAAACTCAGTCCTCCAGAAACACAAACACAAAAATGTGATCTCTGACTGTCGCCTCATTTCTTCCAGTATGATCAAACACAAGTATAACTACACCCCCAAAATACTTGAGGTGTTTGAAAGGTGCCGCAACTCGCATGCAGTGACAACACAATGAAAGTGTGTCATACGATAAAGCTCAAATCGAAAAGAAGACAAAGAGTAAAGAAAAAGAAGGGGAAATTCATGATTTCGAAATGTAGATTTACAGCATTTAAACACGAACCTTTTATATAACGCAATGATCACTCTCTACACTACAGGCGTTTTTTTAAGGGCGGTCGAAAGCTGGAAGCCAGTTTAAGTTCGAATTGCAGAGGCCGTCACTCGATGAAAACACCTGGAAATCAGAACCCACGCTTGTCAATTCGACCGTAGAAAAACACTAGCCCAGGTTATCAACATGAAGTATATAAACAATCTTGCGTCACTGAAGGTTTTGGCGGAACACTTTGATGTAAACGACCGAAAGTACCACTGACAAATTTTGCTCGAGTTTCTAGTACGATAAAGTTTAAAATGTTGCTGACATGAAAATGCACTACTATATAAATGCAAGCAACTAGGAGGGAAAGCCTTGTTTTTGCACAGGGAGACTTCGTAACTCAAATATTGGCAGCTGAGAGACGAGAACGTTATTTCGTTTGTCCCTGTCTCCTCTAATGAGCTCTAAATCACCTGGCGAAATTTATATCGATATAAAATAAAAACGGTCAATATTTTGTAACTGCCTGGGTAATTACAAAGTCATATAAGTCATATACTATCAAGCAATTGACCTGGCACACGTTACCACTATCGCGGGCACTAGAATATAGACGGGTCAAAAAATATGGTATCCGTTCCTCGTCAGTACCAGCTGTCACTACTGATAAGAAAAAGTCTCCCTTTCTAGCTCGACTGGTTGGCAGGACGCAGTTCGATTGTACAGCCCAGTTTTCACAATGAAAATGAACAGAAAGCTAAAATTTATTTTTAAATTAACTGCACGCCCTTACCTTAACTCCCTTTGCTGGACCAATTTTCCACTATATGATTTAATTTGAAGCCCCGCTAGGTCTGACCTGAATGGGAATACATGTAATTTTAGTGAATAAGAAACACTACATTTGATAAATATTTCACTGAAAAAATCAAAAATTGCTATCAATAAAGGTTATAAACCACGGCCGCAGAATGGTGGTGAGCTCAGTGCGAATTAACAAAGAAGGCATAATTTGCCCGCATTTTCTAACATTTACCGGACGGAAAACTCTTCGTTATCCGATGCGTAGTTCGCTCCGGTTAATTCTAGTATTCGTTCAGACCACTCACACATTAACACATACAAATACAAAACCGGTGTACGATGTATCAGCTACACTAGAGTATTTCAATAAGAAAACCTTAATCAACTGTGCTAATGCGAGACAACTATACTTATTTTGTCGGTCACTAGCAAAAAGTGAGTTAGTAAGCAAGTATTAGTAAGCACTTACCGTTACAAATCAATACTAGGCTGTGATCCCGAGAAAATTGGTACCATGATTCCGAACGAGGAAGAAATAACTTTAAAGCATTCCAGTTTGCACAGCCAGCTCAAAACTTCCGCCGCTCTCTCTCTCTCTCTGGACGTACCGGTCTGTGCGCAAAGTGAATGAAACAGTTGATTTTGTACTGATTGACAGCCAGTTGTCAGATATTGAATAGAGGGGCGTAGAAGAGTTTTCATTTAAACAGTTTCAGATGTCATCCGCACGTCATATGATCGACGTTGTACTGGGCGTTAACTGCTTGAAGTTTTTGCCAGCAAAGCGATAAAAAAAGAGTGTGTGAGCCAGGAAGTGGGCGTTGTGTGTCGAGTCCCAGCCAAAAATAATTTGGGTAGAAAAAATCGCCAGCAAGCTATTATTCTTAACTAATTCCCAGCCAATTTTTTATCTAAGGTGCCATACTTCCCAGCCAGCATCACGATGCCTGAGGAACGGCTTTTTTGAATATCGGCTCCACTGAGCACTCCTGCTAAAAGCTTCCTTCCTTCTGCCGATGAAAATTAAGGCCGGAACTTCCCGCTTTATTATTTTTTTGGGATTCACAAAGGGTGTCAAATTCTACTAGGACATAGACTTCCTTTTCTGAAGTCGGGAAAAATGTAATTTTATATAACCTGTCAGAGCAACTCAGTTTGACTTGGATAGGAATGTGACCGTTTCTAACAAGGTATAAAAAACCATGTTTACCCATCAACGGCAACGACCAAACCAAAGATGCGACTAAAACTCTACTATTAGACAAAAAATTTTGCAAAAAAGCTTATCAGCGCCTCATTGAAAAAAAGGCTTCAACATCACTGAGGAGTCAACGTAAATGGTTGGCAGACGACTTAATAGGAAACGTGACAGTCAGCTGGGAAAGCACTTACACATTAGCATTTGTGTGCACTAAGGAAACAAAACTAAGAGAGTTTCAGTTTAAACTTCCACAAAGGCGAATCGAAAAAAATGATTTTTTCCACAAAATAGGAATTAAACAGTCTGATTCTTGCACCCTCTCTGGAGAAGCAACGGAAAACCTAGTTCACTTAGGGGCAATACTTTAAAGATAAAGGCCGTTATATTCAGAACCTGGTAGAAGATGGAAAGGACCTGCATGACCAAGAAGCTATTGCGGAATCACTAAACCAATATTTCACAACCATTCCGTCGTCGCGTTTAGACGGGCGCACGATAGTCCGTAACAATCAAACGAAGGAAACCACCTGCCCTCACGTGCTCAATGTGCCACATTTGCGTGAGCAGGACGTTTTTAAGATAGCTCGACCCAGTACTTTTGTAGGTACACCTTCCATCCTTGAATCTCTTATACTCAAACAATTGTTTTTTTGTAAAAACATTTTAACACATAGACTAAACTTTATTATGATATTATTTTGGGGGCGATCGGAATAAATATCAAGTGACAACGACGTCACAATAGTTTTAGCTCTAAATTGAATTTCTGTCCTTATCGCATTTCCTTTTGAAATGCTTTATGCACGTATACTTTGGGTGCTTGTCTTCTATTGTGTAAAGTTTCACCAAAAAACTATAAGAGGAATTTCGAGGTATCTTTAAATTTCTACAAAAAAGGGTATAAATTATGCAAGAACTGAAGGCTGGACTTAATGCAGACAAATTTTGTAGTTTTTGGATGCTTCCGAAAAGTTTTTTATCGCTCATTCGTTTTACAAATGACCTTTAAACACTCTAAAACGGCTAAACGCAACTAAACTTAAATAAGCGATTTCGAAAAAAAAAAACAGAAAAACATGTGAATCAGTAAAACGCAATGAAGAGCTCTTTTCGTAATTCTAAGGCTACTTTCACGAAAACAGCGATTAAACCAAAATTCCTCGATACGTTTCTTTTAAAAATTTCAGTGCTGCAATTGATCAGTGTACTATAATATCCCCGAATTTCGCGTCGATTGAAAACTTTTTATTGTCTAACCATAGGTGGCCCAGGTTCTGTGATAGTACCACAGTACGGTTCCAGTAAAATTACAGTGTTTGTATGTGGTAAAGATACCATTCGAAACATTTCTAGGAAATACTAAATAAAGATCAATGAAACTTACTCTGCAGTTAGTTGTTGTTGTCCTTGTTGTTGATCCAACGAAGTTTCATGATAATTTGCAGTAATTTGTCCAAATTCACTCTATATACAATAATAATATACAAGGTAGGAGACACGAGATGCCATCTTCGCCGACATGCACTCATTCAACACAACTTTTTCCACGAAATTCGAACTCCAACGGAAAATAAACATGCCAGGATCGTAGAAATTGGATAGCAGCAGATAAAGAAACCAATGAAGCTTTCCAAGACAAAGAAACGAATCCCACAGACTTTGACAAACTCGAAAGATATAATCCAAACAGACCGTGCTCGCCGAAGCAGCCGGGCCAGATCAACGCGCGGCCAAGAAAATGAGGCCTGGGCACTCTACAAAAAAATTCCATCCCGGGAGTCCTGGGGTGACCTTTCTGGGGACCGATACATCATTTGCCCAAAGCCACCCTCCCCTGCTGGAAAAATACTTGATAGAAGGCAATGGTTCTTCCTAGCAAATCACAATTCGCCAGAGCAAACCCCTCACACGCGCCTAAAATTTAAATGGCTACAAAAAATAAATAAAACCAGGATAGTCTGCCAAGTTACAAGGCGCCCCATTTCTTTTACTAAGGAATGCAAATAACAGTAATGAAACTATGAAATAACAACGCTAAATACTTAAAAGGTGGGCTAAAAACAAGGTTGAACAAAAGGTATGCTGACTGAGATACTGTTGCTGTGAACTCTCGATCGAAACGATCGTAAATAAACGGTGAAGCTTACAAAATAATGTCAAAAAATATACAGAAAATTCCGACAGAATATGAATTGCAATAACTGAGACCAATGTGAAAGGCATGTGCACCAGTAAACAAAGAACTAGCGCGATTAACATATTTAGTGATTAATGCAGCCGTAGCACGTACGCCGACTTCTTGCCAATACAACTGAACGTTCTATCAGTTAAATATGTGAACCACCGTGACTCCTCTCTTTGAATTTGGTCCTGTTGTACAAATGCCGCGGTAAGAGCCAAAATTCACTTATATCTTCTTTGTAAATCCTCCTTCTTTGTTATTTCATTTGCACTTATAACCTTGCCCTATTGATGTTTGATAAACTTTCTGTGGACCAGCGCCAGGTGCTGAATATAGTTCGAGAGGGACACAATGTGTTTATAACAGGCCAGAGTGGTACGGGGGAATCGTTTTTGGTTAAGGAAATATGTAAAGAGCTGACGAGATCGGGAAAGCGCGTGGCGATCATTTGTTCAAGTGGAATCGCAGGAATCATATATGATAGGCATGCATCCACTGTCCACTCGTTCCGCCGCCGCCCGCCGCCCTGATGAAAAGACACACGGGGCCTGCACTGTAAGTATCCCGGAGAGCTCCATACAATCCCTTATAATTTATTTTATAAGGAATTGTATGGTCAAAATGACCAGGTAATTTGCCTGCCGCGAAATAGAATGTCCTGAAATGACGTCATAATCATTCCCAGTCTTCTGTTTTCGCTAGCGCGGTTTTGTAGCTCACCGGAAGTGAAATTTCACGTTTTGGCAGGTTAAAATACGGGGAAGAAAAATCGCTATCGAAAAATTGTTTTTCCTTTCATTATCTAAACACTGTATAGATTCTATCAAGCAAATAAAAAAATTTCTGTCATATACACTTTAAGGCTTTTGTTTTTCCATTTCAGAGGTCAGTTTTGTTCCGATCTGGTCAAAATAAATCAGGTTTTCAGGCTGTAGGTAATAAAATATTGCCTTGCTCAGTTCTCAAGGACATTTAGAAAACGAGATAAACGAGATAATTGTCTCGATAATGAAAGTGAAAGCGCTTTCTTTATAGAAAAAAAAAATGTTTCATTCCCGCAGCAATTAATTTTGCGAAATCACGAAGCGCAGTACGGTCCAAAGCCGTCATCGCAAAGGCCGCCAAAATAAAGATGAAAAAAAAAAATGGATCAAAAAAGTTAATATCACCAAAAAGCCGTCTCGGAAGCTTTGTCAAACGAACCGTGGGTACGGTATTTAACATATAAACCTAGAAAAGGAGACGTCTGCACGCAGAATATTTTTTATCGTAGTTGTGATTTCGAGAACGGACCTCGGGAGCCTCATTGCAGTAATATCTTATACATTGCAGAAACTACAGAGAATCGCTCTGTTCGCGTAGTGCTAACTTTCCGCTCCACAATCGAAAATCATTGTCCATCAGCGCGTAGTTACTTAGTTAAACAATAATGATGCGTATCATTGTAAGAGACTGACCATTAGAAAACTTATGAGGAGGCGGGCGAAGTGCAAAAAAAAAAAAAAATTCGCGCAAGGGAATATTAAATGAAAAAAAATCATTCACGCCAATTAACCCTAAAAAATATTCATGCTATGGCCTAAAAAAAATCATACAAGGAATATGTTAACGAAAAAAAATCCTGCGGCTCGAAAATTCCCCACCCCCGTTAACTTTTCTCATGGTCCGTCCCTAAATAAAACGGTTCTAGAATATCTGACGGCTTCGCGTTTTGTTCGTCCACAACCCCGTACTGAATTGTTTTTTAAAAAGTCGAAGCCTTTCTTATAACGGAAGTGCGTTGTGGAACAGCTTGTCTCTGAAGGTGCGGCAATTGAAAATTAAAAAGGAAAATTTTAAAAAAATTAATTTAGATATATGTAACCTTTACACAACGCCTCCTTGTAAAAAAAGTGATTTCATTATTGATATCTTAATTATTTGTTTTGATCTTAGATTCTAGTTGAGTTAGGTAATTATTTTTCTATACTTGAATGTGAATGTACCTTAAAAAAATACCGTGTTATGAAAAACGTTACCTTACCTTACCTTACCTTAGTGGTGTGCCTAAATTTGTCTTTACTATGGTTTGCAGGCAATACCACTTCCCCTGACCATCAATTGTGCGTCAAAGCAATGGCCGTTTTTATACTAAGGACGCATTATCCTTCTGGACGAACTTGGGCAAATGTTTTGTAGTTCGTCTGGGTTATGCGTCTCTAGTATAAAGACGGGCACGCGACGCATTATGCGTCCAGACGAACTACCTTTCGTAGTGCGTCCTTCAAGACGTATTTCGAAGGAAAGTTCGTCCAGACGCATAATGCGTCTCGTGCCCGTCTTTATACTCGAGACGCATAACCAGACGAACTTCAAATCTTTGCCCAAGTTCGTCCAGTCGGATAATGCGTCCTTAGTATAAAAACGGCCACAGACGCATTATCCGTCTGGACGGATAATGCGTCCTCTAGTATAAAAACGGCCAATGTATCAAACGCGCGATAAAGAAATAGTCGAAGTGCCATGGTGTAGCAATTTATGGCAGTTTTAACTGGAAAACTTATTGCCATCTGAGTACGGGTACACCTCTACAGTCTATGTTTCCAAGCACCGCCTAAAAAATCACTGTGTTACACTGAAGTGTAGCCTATGTTTGTTAGCTCTACCTAAAGAATCACTGGGAAACACTGCTCCCATGGGTGTGCCACCTAAAGTGCAGCCTATGTTTGTTAGCTCTGCCTAAAGAATCACTGGGTTACACTGCACCCATGGGTGTGCCACCTAAAGTGCAGCCTGTTTGTCAGCTCTATACCTAAACAATCACTGAGTTACACTACACTCATGGGTGCGTCACCTAAAGTGCAGCCTAGGTATGTCTGGATTACGCTGTGCTTACGAGCGTTTGCCTTGCGCTCTCTTCAAAGAAAAAAATCTATTCCGTTTCGCCAAAAATCAAGCTTTTTTTCCTTAAAATTTTGAAACCATATTGGGCCCCGAAAAACGTTAAACGTTCCTCCATAATAGAAGAGTATTTTGCTAGGGTTGATACAAAAGGTATAAAAAATTATCAACATAATTATAGCACACAAACATTGTCATCTACCTCATGGCACGTAGCCGGAATAAGCCAAGTAAATAAAGCATATAACTAGAAATCGTCGTCAGATGGTCTCGATAAGTACATTAGACTTAACTTTGCATATCAAGTTTATCGCTTGTATCCGTGTCACGCATCGAAAAAGCGAGGAGTCATCGCATGACATTAGGGAACCGAGGTGATACTCACGGGTTTCACGAGTTCTATGCACGATTTCTCGCCAAGTAACAAGTTGAAAATTTCAATTCTTACCTTGCAGTAGTCGGTTCTTTTACCTTACATTCGCCAACACTAGTAAACGCCAACAGAGCGATGAAATCCGGCACTCTTCTTTCACAGGAGCATACTGTACGAAGCCGCTTGAAGTAAAATCCACCGATACGCACTGCATTCTCGCTACAAAAATAAATATTTCTCGTGGGGCAAATACGACGAGGAGGAAAAAATGCCAGATCTTCGCCTCGGCAATGTATTCCAGCTAACAAGCCGGCGTATCTCCAGAAGGTGACTCGAAGTGGGACGAACCTTGTGATTTTTCTAGGAGCCCTTATTCTAGCGTGAAATGAAGATCTGAAATCTAATACACAACAAGAAAATTTTCGCACTTTCGAGGAGCGCGACATGTTAAATGGGATTAAGTCGGATTAGCTACCCGCGAGGAAAACATCTCTGCGTGGGATTGTACTTCCAGTAAAAAGCCTCTGTGTCCTCTCATAGACGGACTAAAACCAGCCGAGCTGCCTTGGAAACAAGTGGTTAAGAGGTCAGGTTCAAACAGTATAGTTTCTGAAAAGGCCAATAACATAAACTATTTAATCTGGGACGAAGTTTCAATGTCTAGCCGGAGAATTTTGGACGTCGATAATCACATACAAATAGAAATCACCCGAGGTATGAAAAATTGTGGGGTGAAACCGTTCGGAGGGATTCAAGTGATCATGGTGGGAGAATTCACGCAGCTCAGTCCTGTTCCGAACTTAATGGGTGATGGACAATTATGTTTCGGGCTCCTGTGTTCAAGAAAGCCATCCCTCACAGGTTTGAACTTAAAACATTTATGTGACAAAACCAGGAAAGAACAGGAGTTTTTAGAATTCCAGGGAGAACTTAAGATTAGGGAAGTGTACTAAGAAGACCGAAGAATTTATAAGACGTCTTGAGCGGCCACTTCCAGAAGACCTTAAAGAGGAAGCCATGCACATATTTTTTAAGAGAGTGCCATCCCAAGTCTTTAATCGAGAACGACTCAACAGTATTGTCACAGATGAACACCGGTATGAGGCCACAGACAATGGTGATACAAGGGACTTTTCTTGCCCAGCTGAGTATCACCTGCGACTGAAACCAGGATGTAAGGTGATGCTCATCTGGAACAAGGGTGATAACTCAAAAATGGTACGGAGGGGAAGTAAGTTGGGAAGGAAGGAGATACACTTGTGGTGGAGTTTAAGGATGTGGGAAAGGTGAAGTTAGGAAAGGAAGTATGCGAGAAGAGAAGAAGGCATGGGCACATTGCTGGAACCTTTTCACAGTACCCAGTGGTGGTGATATACGCGATCACATGTCACAAGGCTGAGGAGCTGACTATGCCAGCTGTTGTTCTTCATTCCTGGAATTTGTCCCTGGCCTTCTGTATGTGGCATTTTCAAGAGTGCAATCAGCAGCACACCTACAAGTTCTAAACTTTGCTTCAAGGCAGGTTATTCCTTCAGTCAAGGAGCGCATAGATGTTTGTAAAGGGCATCAAGGCGACGTAAAAAAAAAGATCTTTCCTGCTGCCGAAATACCAGGCTTTCAGTAGAAGAAGTAGCAGTCCTAGAGAATACAAACATTAATGAATTTGCACAGGAGCCCATCAAATTTGATGGGCTCCTCATTTGCAGCAACAGATGACACCCCTCACCCGGCACAGAAGAGTTAAATGAAGTATTTGAACAAGTCATTAGCTCATACTTTAAAAGAGAGGACCCAGCAGAACAGATGCTTGACTTGGCTACTATGTATGCTGTTCTAGCAGATCAAAATCCACCAGACAGTCTTAGTGTTAATGGCCTTTTAAAATCTATGGTGGTCCAAGAACCAGTAACTGAGTATGCCAAATTGAAAGAATCTGCTGATTCAAGGACTGTTAGATGAGCCAGATGATTTAGAAGTAATTGGAAAAGTTTTGTGGTGTAGAGCAGGGAAGATTGTTATAGAAGAAAAGCAGAATGCAACAGATGGTGATCAAATGCACATGTCACCCCACCAGTGGACCCTAAATACAAGAAAGCTGCACATGTTTCTAACGAGGTCACCTGACTTTATGTCCGACATGAAGTTGTTTTCAAAGTAACTGAGCTATCTAGTTTACAACTAGCTATTGGAAATGAGCTCATGATCGAAGTGTATAAGATTATTATATCATCTCTGACAGCACATGTTATTAACACCGAGGCAAGCCATCCCATGACAACAAGAGTAAAGGAGATGCCAATTGAGGCCCTTGCAAAGGTTAGATATGTGGCAGCCTGGGCAACAACAAAGGTTAAGCATGACAAACTGACTAACTTAAAGCAGTTTATGAATTCCAGCAACAACAACACCCTGAAAAGTGTTAAGACTGCACTTAATCTTACCTCACTAATTGAAGAGAATTTGATCGCAAGTAACTTTGAGAACCTACAGGTCACGACAGCGAATCCGGAAACACTGACTGTCACAGAGGAGAGGCAGTACCGCTGCATGGGGCTAGCACACATTGTATACCCAGTCTATGAGTTCTTTGTTGACCTGGAACAGGCACGAGTAGAACAACTCAACTATCAAAAACTAAGATCATCTAAAGAGAGGCTGGCAGAGGATGCTATTATTGCAGTATCAAGCAATGCCAACTTACAAACCAAATGGAGAAGCTGTTTTCGAGGAAATGTTAACCAGGTACACGGTAACAGATAGTAGAAAAATTTGCTAAGAGGTAACCAAAATGATTTTGCCCCCAAAAATTAATGGTCCGGTTATATATTAAAAACTATATTTAGGCATTACAACTTTTTTCTGTTCTCTTTTGCAATGAATAATAGCAAGGATTGGCATTGATTGAAATTTGATAGAATTGGGTTAAGCCTTTTCAAGTTTTAATGCTGATATGCCTGCAAAAATTCCCCCAAAATTATTTGTTCAGTACTCCTTGATTAAATTAGTTTCAAATGATATCTTCGTCATATATACCTCCACAGGAGTATTAATTATGCAGGGCTAACGGCAGTTCAGATTTATGAATTCATCACCTAACTGACCAAAATATGTTTCTAGAACAGTAAGGGGGTGTTTACAAGAGAAAAGTCGCACCGGCGCGAGTCTCATACCGGGATGACTTTTAGATTTCGAATCGCGTTTACATGTCTGAGTCATTTAATATCTCGTTATTTGAAGGTAGACTTCATGTTGATAAGATACACGTGTGATTCAAAAATGGCAAACATTACGCATGCGCTACCCGTTCCAGTCTACCGGCAGACCGATTTCATACCGAAACGGGTGGTAGTTTCGCGTTTACATGATACCGTTGCGAGATTTCGTACCGGAGTGAAATTCTCGCCCCGGTACAAGAACCGGGGTGAACTCACGCCAGGGTGACTCGCGCCGGCATGACATTTGGTGGTGGTATCATGTAAACAAATATAGAGCCATGAGAGGGAACCGGAGTGAACTCGCTCCGGGGCGAAAGTCGCCCCGTTGTAATGTAAACTGCCCCCTAAAACTTGAACACTGTGTAAAGGAATCAAATTTTTAAAGCATTTAATGATTATTTACTTCCATTCTTTTGGTTTCTTCTATTTATTCACAGGAGGCACTTTACACCATCTTTACACTGACAATTAAAAGGTATATGCGTGCTGTAGCAGGGCAGTTCATTAGGGATTTTCGCCTCGCTCACAGGTAATTAGCTAATAAAGTATTCAGTGGTATTACGAGACTTGTCGTAGTATGCACACTCAGTAATCTGATTGTGTTTCTGTGATTGGTTTGCTCTCTTCGGATTCCCTGACCGGGTATTACTCAATCCCAACACGGGGCATATCGATCTTTCAATCAGGCATGCCGTAGTCTGCTACACAGCAGTTTTTAGTGTCGCACGCAACGCTCCTCCTCCCTAAAAATGGCTGTGTAGCAGACTATGCCCTCCTGTGATCACTCACTTTATCCCACGATTATCGATTATCCTCGGATATAGCCTCCACGCAGGCTTTTTTAGGGGAGCTTGTTTTTTATCCCTCCACTGGGGAGGGATGAAAAACGAACTCCCATAAAAACGCCTGCATGGGAGGCTACCTCGGAAACAGAGGGACTGGGAAAACGCCGTATAGGGCACGCAAATCGCACGAGTCTTTTGAAAACAAAATGACTGGCGCGAACTGACAGGCGATCATTTTCGAGGAAAGCCTTTCAATTGCGAGGAAATGTTCGAAAGATATCATTTTAGGGTAAGAAAAAACTGAATACATTTAAAACAACGGTTTCTGGTATTTTTCACATTCGTTTTGCTGAAATTGGGGCTCCATCGAGCGGCTTTAACAGCTCGAAGAAGTCGTATTAAAGAGAACTCTGAGTTTCCAAACTACGGTGGCCCACAGCGGTCACTACATAAAAAAAGGTCAACTGCATATTAAACACTGCACTCTATAAAAATAAAAAATGTTGCTGCAAATAAAAAAAAGATGTTGCTGCAAATAAAAAAGTGTTGTAAAAGGTTTGAACCCAGGAGTCATTTCAAAAGTAGGTTGAGTTTGATCTTCCGGGTGAACGTAGTCCTGAATAGGACTGTTGTTGTTGACAGTGACTGTCGTTTCGACAACCTGTGCGGTAGTCATCTTCAGAGTCTAAGTGAGTTGTATCACGTCAGTTGATGGTATTATACTCTGGTTATAGATCTGATTGGTCAATTACGTCGCGATGTTATTGGTCGTCTGTCAGTTAAGCCGTGATGTTATTGGCTATGAAGACTCGTAATCAGTAATTGGTGCGTTTCGTTCGTCTATTGTCACAGTTAAACAGTCCTCTATTGTTAGTCAAATTGTCAGTTCTCCAGTCGTTCTCTTATAGTTAGTTTTGCTTGATGTCATCAATAAGTCATTTGTACGGTGCTGGTAACTGTTGGCGACGATTCAGTAACGTTTGTTCTAAGCTACTAAACCAGCTTTCTAAAGTAAGACGTTGATAGTAGTCTGTAGAATACATTATACATGTCGCAGAGTCCCAGTCAATGGTGACGTCAACAATCACATTGCTGAGCACCATTTACAGACGAAACATCAAACTGACTTTGGCTCTGAAGATGACTACCGAACAGGTTGTCGAAACGTCAGTCACTGTCAACAACAACAGTCCTATTCAGGACTACGTTCACCCGGAAGATCAAACTCAACCTACTTTTGAAATGACCCCTGGGTTGAAACCTTTCTCAACACTTTTTTATTTGCAGCAACATCTTTTTTTTATTTGCAGCAACATTTTTTATTTGCAGCAACATCTTTTTTATTTGCAGCAACATCTTTTTTTATTTGCAGCAACATGTTTTATTTGCAGCAACTTTTTTAATTTGCAGCAACATCTTTTTTTTATTTACAGCAACATTTTTTATTTTTATAGGGTGTAGTGTTTAATATGCAGTTGACCTTTTTTATGTAGTGACCCTTGTGGGCCACCGTTTTGTGGGCCACCGTACCTAATTCTCCTTCTTTAATAATAATAATAACAGTTTATAATAATAAAAAATAATAATAAAACATTTAAAATGCGCAAATTCCATAAAATGTTCAAATGCGAATGACAAGATTAAAAACGAAACAAAAAGGCTAAAAAGCAAAAATTACAATTAAGAGTAAACTTCCAATGATTCAAAAGGCTAAAATTACAATTAAAAGTAAACTCACAATAATAAAAACAACTATGATAACAATGCATGACGGAAAAGGTGAGTTTTTAGCTTGGCTTTAAAAATACTAACTGTGCTGGCGCTTCTTATGTCAAAATGGTAACGCATTCCACAGTTTCGGTGCAGCACAGGTAAAAGAACTATCACCTAGTGTAGCTTTAGATTTAAAACGCGGATAACTAAGTAACATGTTATCACTAGAATTCCTTAGATTATATTTAGATGGGAGCCTAAGAGAAATGAGAGAAGATAAATAAGTAGGCGCTAAAAAATTCAGAATCTTAAAAGTAATTAAAAGTATTTTAAACTCGATTCTATATTTAAACGGTAACCAGTGTAATTCATAAATAAGAGGCGTTACATGACAGAATTTCTGTTCTCTAAGAATCAGTCTGGCGCAAGCGTTCTGTACTCGTTGCAGTTTATTCAGCAAGCAGTCTGGTAGTCCATATAAAAGACTATTTCAATAGTCAACGCGACTTGTTATGAATGCATGGACAAGTATCTCAGTTGAATGCCGTGAAAGATACTTTCTGATCCGTACGAATATTTAAATATAGTAAAATTAAGAGGCACAGAGTTTTGTGATGTGTGATGCTATGGACAGCCTAGAATCAAACCAACACCCAAGATTTCTGGCGAGTGGCACGGGATGAACATTTGAGTCACCTAAACGTTTTCTGATATTATCTAGCTTTTCCAGCTGTTGTGATGAACCAATGATGAGGAATTCAGTCTTGTTTGTCATCACTAAATTTAAGATCAGTACACAACATCCAAAAACGAAGGTCTCTGATGCAGTCCATATGCAGTCCATATTCCTAACCACAGCAAGTTGTTCAGCTCTGTTGTTCGGACTAAATGAGATACAAACTTGTGAATCATCGGCGTAACAGTGAATCATGAGCAGATGATATTTAATTATCTCAAAAAGCTCACTCGTGTACAACGTGAACAACAGCGGACCAAGACAGGAACCTTGAGGCACGCCGCATTCTAATTCAAAAGGTTTAGATAGTGACTCGTTGATCATTATCCGCTGAGTTCGTCCAGACAAATAGGATGCAAACCAGGAGAGGGCTTTTCCTTGTAAACCAAATGAGTATTCAAGTCGACGTAGGCTGGTGTCGTGATTAACTGTACCAAAGGCAGCACTCAAGTCGAGCAGAATTAGCAAGGTAACACACTGATTGTTCATGTCCAAGAAAATGTCATTCATAAACTTAAGCAGTGCAGTTTCTGTGCTGTGGTTTTGTCGATAAGCTGATTGGAACACTGGGAACAGATTGTTACAATTTAAATAAGGTTGTAGTTGCTTGGCAACCACAATCTCAACCAGCTTTGAGATAAATGCCAAATTACTCACTGGTCTAAAGTTCTTAAAGACGGGGTAATCCATCCTTTTTCAGCAGCGGCCGCACCAGTGCACAGTCACTATGAGCCTTGTTACTCAGAAACGTCGCACGATTTCTCATAGTACGGTAAGACAGTAAATCGATGTGTGCTTTAGAAGCTCTCCATCTGCTTTCAGCTTTCCTCCTTTGTCGTTTAGCCAATTTAATTTCGTCGTTTATCCATGGAACACATGGTCGACTAGTAGTATTCTTATGCTTAACGGGAGCATGACGATCCAGCAGGGAACGCAATGTACTGTCAAATAAGGCAGCAAGCTCATCAGGATCATCAGTATCCATTTGGAAAAGTTCGCTATTACGAATTTCATCCATAAATGCATCCCTATCAATTGATCGCAGCTGCCTAAATGAGACACGGCCAACTTTGAGAGGTGGTCGAGCTGTTTTCAATTTAAATAGTAGTGCTAGATGGTCTGGAAATAAGATGTCAGGCGAGGGTCGACCGCAAATAAGGTTTTCTGACTCTCGAGTAATTACCAGATCTAGTGTATGGCCATGTTCATGCGTTAGTTCCGCCACATGTAGAGTTAACGACATTGACTCCAATAAATCCAAGAAACGACAAGCAGCTGGATCATTGTGATCATCAACATGGATGTTAAAATCGCCAGTTAGACAGAGGAGATCATTAGACAGTATAACAGATTCCAGGTATTCTGAAAATTCATCAATAAAACTGTTGACAGTCACAGGATGATTAGTAGAATACGGCGGTCGATAGATAATTACAAGTCGAATGCGTAAGGAGCAGCAGACGAGATACTCAGAAAATTCAAAGGAATTCCTTGAGCCAGATTTAAGCTTGCAAACATTAATGTTATCCCTAAATAAAAGGGCCGTACCACCGCCTCTACGATCACTTCTAGGGCAGTGGAACAGTTTGTAGCTAGGTGAAGTTATCTCGTGACAAACAGCAGAGTCGTTATTTAACTCTCTTGCAGTAACTTACTGAATTAACAAGTTATAATACAATGAAAACTTAATAAAATCATCTATGTACATTTCTGTATACGTTAAGTAAAAATTACATACACCACATCAGAATATGCATCATATTTAGTAAAAATACTTTAAAATGCTTAAAAGTGAAAAAGTCGTCAGTGCGCTTTGTTATACAGGTAGCAACGTTTTTATAAAAGTACAGCTGGTTTGATTTGTGCCTTAGGGTGTAGGGGAAGGTATCGTCTAGGCGTGTTGGTAGAAGAGGATGAAGAGGACGGTTTAAGTCCTTCATTTTGCACATAAACTCCTTACATATCTTATCTCTCCTACAAGCAAGGGTCTCCACCCGTGCTAACTCGAGGGCATCAGAGTAGCTATCAGCACACAGGAAAATTATCTTAAGCGCCCTTTTCTGTATGGATTCAATTTTATCAAACAGATAACCTGGAATGGATTGCCACACAAACAAGGCGTACTCTAGAACGGATCTAACAGAGCTTATATAGACCTTTAGCATACGCTGGCTCTACGTAGTACACGTAGGGAGTAGAGCTTCATGCAAGATTTTTTTATATCGATAAATACCAGTGACGGATCCAGGGGAGGGGCCCGGGGGGCCGCCCCCCCCCCCGTTATTTTTAGACCAAACTGAGGCCCAAAGGGCTAAAAACATTTTTTGAGTCTGCTTCCCCCCCCGTATCTCAGGGTCTGGATGACTGCCCCCCCCCCCCTTTATCTGAAGGTCTGGACCTGCCACTGAATACTCCTAGAATCTTGCAAGTCGATACATAATTATTCTATAGCATTGTTGCCTACAATTAATGGTCTGAGAGTAAAGTTAGGATATAATATTAGTTTTAAATTAACATCTCCTTACATTTAATAGGATTTAGTCTCATTTTGTGATCCGTACAAAAATTGTGAATGTCAGATAAGGCCGAATTGAGCAGATTGATACAGTTCCTGGGTAGTATTTCTATGACAGATGTGTCATCCACAAACTTGACTCTCAGGTTTATGCCCTATTTAAACCTTCACCTCCTGCTCTTTCCACTTCTACATCCCCTTCTGCCCCCTATTCCCCTGGGCTTTTACCCACTGTCCTCCCACATAATGAGATTTGCAGGCTTCCTGGTTTTTCCTTCCTTTGGGTACATTAAAACAAACCGGTAATAATATAATACTTTGGAAATGCACATTACAATAATAAGGCTAAGGCTGCCTCTGTTAGCATTGTTCAAGCCTTTTACCATGCCCGCAATTATGATTGTTTCAGACACACATTTTCCTGCCTGGATCCAAGAAAACACGTTGTCAATAATTTTATCACTTTATGTCTGAAACAATTTTTCCAATTTTGGCAATACACTCAACTCATACCTCTCGGACATCTTGCCATATTAATGGGCACTCCAATGATATGGACAGCATCTACATCCTAGCTGGACAAAAAAAATTAAAGATGTTTGATATCATCAAGGACACTAACTTGTGGTCACAAGGCTGTTCACAACAACAATAGTATTTCTTAATTTTTAAACTGGGCCTTTAAATACGTCTGTCATGAAAGAATATCCTGTTGTAAAAAGCATGGTGCAGTTCCTCTTGTAACGCAAGTGAAAATTTGTAACAATTGTTGGTCCTTAAAAAATTTACTCATGCTTATTTATCCCAAAATAGACTAGAAATCAAGTGATTAGCTATACTGAACATAACAGGGTTAAGAATCCCACCTGGCACAAGACAAACCAGTTGGTTATTTACAAACATGATTGACGATAATGAACTCGGGACTACCAAGAACAAATCCAGCTAAAGGTTAGGGTGGAAATTGAATTCGGGGCAACCAGATTACAAGTCCAGTGCTCTTACCACTTGACTTTATTTTGATACAAACCTTTCAGTTTTTCATGTGTAAATTAGTCTTATCATTTGATACAATTTTTTTTTCATTGGCCAATAGCCCACCATGTGACCTGCACATAACTGCCTAGCAATAAAGGCCTGCTTATGTGCAATATTGTCCAATTGTGTTGGGCTGCCAATAATATTCTGCTCATGCATAATAGGGGTGTAACGATTCATATTCCTTGCGATTCAATTAGATTTCGATTATTGCCTTTTGATTTCGATTATTTCAATTCAATTATGTAAATGTTTCTTAATTCTTATAACATAATAATAATAATAATAACAATAATTTATTTCTTATTAGGTGCAGATTAACATCTGAATATGATCAAATGCGCCTTACAACTATAACTACCCGTAATAAATAAAATAAAATATACTTAAGAATACCTTAATTTTATAGTCTAAAATTTATCAATCTAACTATAACAGGCAAAAGCCTTCCTAAATAAGTAAGTCTTTATTGTTCGTTTAGACCAAAAAGTTATCGATATCTCAGACACTTGCAGGCAGACTGTTCCACAGTGTAGGGGCAGCTATTTGGAATAATCTGTCACCCAGAGTTTCCTTTGTTTTTCCCATGGCCAACTGCAATAGTAGTTCTTCAGAAGAATAAAGCTGGTATTTACATTTCTCCTTTAATCGAACTAGATTGCAGATATAGGACGGCGCAAGTTGATATATTGCTTTAAACGTTAAAACTAAGATTTTAAACCCAATACGGTAGGCAACAGGTAGCCAATGCAAAGAAAATAAGACAGGTGTAATATGATTAAAACCTCAGAGTTGAGCATACGAGCCGGGCAGCACTATTTTGAATGCATTGTAATGCATAATGTAAACAACATGCAACCCTAAACCCTCAATTTGAGAATAGTAACAGGGACAGGAGGATTCACAGTCGCTTGGTTCATCGGCAGGTTTGAGAACCTGACAAAGAGCGTGTCGCACATGGTTTACCTTATTTGGAAATTCTGAAGGAGTGGTTGAAGGACAGCATTTTCACCAGGCAACACAAAAGGGTACAAGAACTGCTATTGCCTTTGCTCGTCAATCAAAGACGCAATACGATATAATAACTCACTAAGGGCACCCTGAGAAGGTGTGCAAAAATTGAACCAAAATCGAAATGTGGAAGCAAAGAATCATGAATCAAACCAAACAGTCATAATTGCAATTAATCGAGAATTCGATAAATCATTACACTAATGCGTAAACGAAACCACACTTTTCTCCTTCTTGGGATCACTCTTGCATGAAAATGGCAGATCTCTTCGCTTCCCAAAGATATTCATTAAAAAACAAACTCAGTGATTGAAAGATAAAACAATAATATGAACTCGGTTATCACAAAATACCGTGATTTGCAGTGTCTTACACTGATCATTTATTTGCCTCAGCCTTCCGCTTCAGCAAATAATTGACCTGTTCGACATTTACAAATCATTATATTTTCCTCAACCTCATCCAATAACTGTTATTGTTTTCATGCCTGCTGACTACAGTCTTGCTTCCACTCAAAGGCGAGGTTAAACTGGTACACAACAGTGATTGTGGGCTAGGCTTTCATATTATATGAAAACATTATGCACATCAAGGAGGTTTTATCCAGGACGTGAATAACACCTCTATCTGCATAATTTTTCATAGGATACTCGGTCACCTCCAACAATTGTTGTAGTGGAAGGATTTTTCCGGATTCCCGTTCCCCAGATTCCATGTTTTTGTCAATCCCAATTAAGATATTGACCCTACATGAGTGAAGTTTACACACTCCTCAGACAGCTCTTTCTTTAGTTATAACGAAAAAAGGTAAGATTTCCTTATAACGCCATACAGTCATTATGCATGCAACAGTCTCATACTATTTCACATAACAAGTTTATAAGAAAAGAGTCCTAACATGCGTGCATAAGAAATGTATGGGGTTATACGGAAATCTTACCCGAAAAAATTATAGAATACAGCGTACATTAATGTTACACCTTCAGGCTGAATTAAATTCTCTGAAACAAGATGACAACTAACCTCACTTTCGGCCGTATAATTCCATGCAACTAAATCTGTCGGACGTTTTCTGTTTCTTAAAACCATAAGGGTCCAGTTTCAGGAATGACAAGGTTTGCACTTCTGTTTCATCTCTTTTCAGTGAGGCATTTTGGTAAAAGCAACCACACAACACTTAGGATGGTGGGGATTGTTTAAGCGAGCTGACAGGGAGGCTACACTTACTGTGTGACCGTCGATTTAGAACAAACCCTGCCCCTGCCAATGCCCCTGCCCATATAAGATAGAAATAAATGTGATGGTTTGTCATTCTTGCGGCTAAAAGCGACGAATTTTAGCGATTTGAATCGTTTTGCGCTCGACGAGGCTATGATAGTGAATTGACCGAGAAGGAATGGGCCATGCAGACGTCTTTTGACGAACCCCCTCTCCCCTCCGCAGAGGCTCCCGCTGGGTATCCCCATAAAATTAGCAATAGTCGAAAAAACAGAAAGCGCGCGTGGGACGATGGGAAGAAGGAAAAGGCGGGAGCCTCTCTTTTGTCTTTCCCCTTCCCATCGTGCCCCGTGTGCTCTCTTTTTCTTTCTCCCCAGTCTCCCCACAACACAAAGAGGCCTCTGCGGAGGAGAGAGTGACGAGCCCCTACGAACGTCTGCGTGGGAGGCTATATTTATGTACATCTACAGAAAAATAAGATTCTTGTCGGTTTCATTCATAAGGACTGCTTCGGATAGTTGTCATGCTCATCTCCTGATTTGAGAAATTCTCGATTTGAATTAGCCGTAAACTTGATTCTAAGTCTGACTCTATCACGCGAACATCAGGGCCCAGTTGTTCAAGGCCCGATTAGCGCTTAACCCAGGGTTAAATTTAACCCGGGTTTCTTTTTCTTTTGCTCAAAAACAATTTCTCGGATAATTTTCTGTTATTTTTAAGAACACCCAATCATCAACTTGCTGACAAAAAGAATTAAACTGAATTTACTTTTTAACCTTTCATATGTGAATTCAAATTTCGCACTAACCTTGGGTTATCTTAACCCAGCTTTGAACAACCCGGCCCAGGTCAATAGGCCATTTCCGAGTTCCAAAAAGTTTCACTTTCAAAACGAGGCTAAGTGCGAAACCTTTGTTGTGGAAATGAGTTTTACTTGCATCATAATTAAAACTCATTTCCACAACAAAGGTTTCGCACTTAGCCTCGTTTTGAAAGTGAAACTTTTTGGAACTCGGAAATGGCCTATCGCGGACCTGGTTCCATGTAGCTTATTCGCCCCATGTAAGGGGATCCAAGATGGATTCTGGATTCCACGCCGTTGGTTTCGGATTCCTGATTCTTTGTCAGTAGATATTGGAAAACGGATTCCAGTCATTAGTGGATTCCGGATTCTTTGAGCTGTATTCTGGATTGCAAAAGTTTAAGTTCCCGGATTCCGGATTGCACAAGTAAAATTTTACCGCATTCCGGAATCCAGATTCCCTTGCATGCTTATGATAATGTTGAATCCCGTTAGTCTTCAAACTCAGCCGTTTTAACTCGTCACGCAACGCTCCTCGCTGCGTGAAAAGGCGAGGAACGGCTACGACAAGATCTCGAATAAGTGCTGAAGTAAAACAAAGTGATGAATATTACAATTCATAAATATATGCTTTATTCTGATGTGGTACAAACATGCCCAAACAGGCCCAAACGCGAGCACTGTTATTAGAGGTTATAAATATTTCCACCATAAAATATTTACCTAAAATGTCTTAATGATCTTAAGCACTATCCTTCAAGAAAAGGTCGATAAAATTAAATTTGGAAGGACCTAAAATGTTTAATGGTTCATCCTTTTAATGCTATAAAAAATAAGGTTGACTTTCATCGAAGTAAAAAATCACTGATTAAATTTGATCACTGGACGTGAAATTTGGCGGATGTCTAGTTAGAAAAGTTAAAATTGTTTGTCTATTGTCTTGTTGTTGTTATAACTCATTTCATTTTCCCTTCTAAAGTTGTGCCGAAGGTTTCTTTCCTACATGATTTTCAATTTTATCCGAAGACGACGAGAACTGGTGGTTGTTTGAGGCTGGATAAAACAAAGGAGTCTCGTTCCCAGGGATTTTCCAAAGTCCTAGGATAAGGTTGTAAAAGGGGCTATGTAACGGAAGTCCAGTTCATTTTGTTTAATTTTGCAAATCACTCGCCCTCAAACGCTATGGAACTTAAAGTAAGCAAAGAAATTACATGGAAATGACAAAATCAGAGATATGTCTCCTGAGCACTATTTTTGAAGTTGCAAGTAGCATGGATCAACTTTGAAAAACTGTTAGGCTGAACAGTTTTCAAAAACCCCTAATTTCAATCCGTTTCAATTTTGCCCATCCGTGGCATCTGTTGTTTCTGTTCAACCTTCCTTTAAAGATTTAAGCGGTTATTTTTATGTTTCTCTTAATTTAACGGGCATTTTGTAATTTGACTGAATTTCGTGACACAGCTCCTTTAACAAGGATTACAATCATACCCGTTGATGGAAAACTCAACTTCACTTGAATCTCTTGAGAACCCGAGGTTTTAAACGACTGGCCTGAAATTGAATGCAGCGGTTTTCCTTAATACGTACCTACAGTCGTCTCTACTGGTTTGCAACACGTTGAAGAGCGCGTAGAGCACGATTCAACAAATAACATTATTCATCCACGACATTTAACGACCAACCTTAAGGTCTTAAACCTATCTTGCTTCTGGGGCCAGATGAGTTTCGTGCGAGAGTGAAGTCGACGAATTGCGCAACCGTTCCTCAATTTAAGCCAATTCACAGCGCATTGAATTGATGTTCGTCAACTCCATGGGTGAGATGAGCAATTGAAATAGCTTTTTCTGACCTAAGAACAATTCATTTTATACGCTGTTATATTTGCGTCGTATGCTATAGCTCGGTTATAGGCGTCTTTCTCTGCGCCCCTTGTGACAGTCGAAATAGTTCATCTTTTATGGACTTTATAAGAGGTTGTGGAGACTGTCCCAATGTTGCTCCCCGCTGGTCAAGAGTACTGTTGGCTGACATATTCAGTATTGTATCGTGTGGTGGCGCTGCTTGAAGTTGCGAGAGGAAACTGGTGTCTTTTGGAGGAGTGGTACTTAAAGTCCCAGGATAGCTGGCCTAAAATAAAAAAAAATTTTACATTCGGTGGAGCTAAACGTAGTGGCAGTAACAGAGAATGTAAATACTTTCCATTGGTGTGAGCGCACGTTAGCCGCTTTGGCGTTAATTGACTTTATTGTTGTTAGGTTTATAAGGTTTTGACAGTTGTAATGTATTCATCTCAGCTCTGGAACTATCAACTTTTATTTTTATGTCTTACTTTACCGATACTTTATTCATCCATCGATTGATTTTTTACCTTTAACCCCAGAGGTTGTGCGACCGCATCGGTTGGGGAATACGTTCCCAATTTTTTCCCATTGGGTTTTTGGGTTTACGCATCAGGCGGCGCACGTGAATAGTTTAGCCTGAGTGACTTTATTTAGGAATATTTGTAAACCATTCTTTAGTTATGATGTTGAACTTTGTATGCTATTTGGACGGCAATAAACACTCAGGCTCACAGTTCGAGCTGGACACTCATTCCCGTCTCTTAGTCGTGAATATAAATAGAAAATGGAGAAAAATTGTGCGACATCAAAGAAGTTAAGTATTGTAGTATTGCGCCCTCCAATTTACCTTATAAAGGTGAATTCGGAGATATATGCGAGTTTGATTGAAATCATAAATTTATGTGCATCGACAAGTTCCATATTCCTAATAACCAACTACTCGGCCCATACAGAGCCGCAAATATCTTTACATTCTTGGAGGGATATATGTCCGCCTAAATCATTATTTTGGTCACGGCGAACAAAACAAGAAAGGTGGTCGGACTCAACCAAATCATCAAGGGCAAATAATGATTTCTTAACAAAACCTGTGACCCCACTCTGCATGTTGGTCCTTCTATTGTTCTTATACTATCAAGAATAAAAAGGTATGAGATGAACGGATAATTATTGTACGTAAAATAAACTACCGGGAGCACCTTGGGGTGTCATCAAGTACTTTGCGCCCAAGGAGCCAAGGTACTTTATTTCTCTTCTTGTTTGTTTACGGGCTACGTTTAATCGTAAGATCGTCGAGGTCAAGCGCTTTTTCATGAAGGGCGAGGCCACCTTGCGGGGTCCGGATAGCGCCCATTAACGCCCCTTAAGTATATTTGATACTCTTCCCAAAGTTACACTTACATACGAAAAAAAGATGGCTGCCGTTAAAGTATTAAAAAGCTCCCTCTTGACGATCTAACAGAAAAATAGAGGACTGCAAAAATACTACCGTATTCTTTTTCACCCAAATCTAGCAAATCCAAGTATGCGGCTACGACGAGCTCAAATGAGGGTCAACTAGTATAACGGTAATTCCTAGTAAGTTATATGACCGAAGTCTTTCACAGGTCTTGTGAAGCGCGACTACATGTACTTACTTGAGCTAAATCAGGGTAAAGCGCATCCATGGTGTCTTCTGCAGCATAAGGACTCCATACTAGACCACCCTGACAAAGTGACGAAAGAAAGAAGACGTAAGCACCCATCACAGATCAACGATCGGGACAAGGGGTGTTATATTGTTTGTACCTTATTACTTTGCTGGCTTCGCTTATTCTCTGAAAACAACCTTTATTATGGAGCGTTAACCAAGGCCACACGTGGGGGAAATTTGATAAATATAGAGTGCCTCAAAGAATAGTCGTATAGTACTTCAAAGCTAATAGCGTCATCGTCGATATTCAAATTTTGAAAGTTAACCAACAAATTACTGATTTGCTTTAGACTATAAAACCGCTCTAAATGGGTGAATGAAAAGGACTATGAAAGAACAAAACACGAATAAAACCTTACGAAATGAAAAGATTAACAGCCCAAGGCAATCTGTAAACAGGGTGACAAGAATCAAGCAGTAAGAAAGTCAATGATTGAACATTCGAATACAAGTGCATGCGGCTTACCATTTCATCTCTTTGTTGATGAACTGGTGTAATGTACAAATTCTGACCACTGGGATCTCTGTAAGCATAAGTTGGAGGTGGTGCTCGCTGATTTAACATTCTGCGAATTTAAAAAACGTAACCATTATTCTTTTTATCACAACTGTGACAAAATTCTCCAATCTCATTGGCTATCAGTAGCCCTAATTTCAGCATTAACAGCATAGTGTAACAGGAGAATACGTGTCACGGTCAGGCTGCTCTTGAATGCCTAACTCTCGAGAGATCTTATACATTAAAAAGCGAAAAAACGTTAAAATTAACAAAAATTATTAAAATATTTTAAGCTAAGATTAATTGGTAACAACTTGGAGTGGATTGATAAATAAATTGGTTGATTCACTGATTGATGTATGGATTGATTGATTGAGTGATCGATTGATTGACTGATTGATTGGTTGATTGATTGATTACCGTTGTCTATCTGCTGGGTCCCAGACCACTATTGGATCACGAGTCACAACCGGTCTCACAGGAGGGCGAACTGGGTAACCTGGCACACCGATAGGAGTATGAGGCATCCCTACAGGGTAACCAGGCATAGGAGGCTGAACGCGCCTGCGCTGTCCGGGTGTTGGTTCAGTAGCCCGTCCGTGTGCAGGGGGTGGTTCTGGCAAAGCCGGCTGACCTCCAATGTACCTAGTGTGGACAAAAATCAAGGTCACTAAAAATAGAAGTCGAAGACGATTTTTCATGTAGCCTGGAACACTAGCCGGCGTCAAAGACGTAATTTAACCTCAGTTAGTGACGTCTGCAAAGCAGCGCCGAGATCCTTGTTCTGGGCCCCCAACGGCTTCAACGAGTAACCGGAAGTGCGTTTCGAATTTCCTTTCATCCTGATTGACAAACTGACAACGGCTTTTTTAACAGGCCAATCATGGCGCGTACTCAAATCTTGGTACACAGATGGGGGCCAAGAACAAGGATTTCAGCGCTGCCTCGCAAAGGGATTTAACCAGACTTTAGCTTCGTTTGTGGCGCAGGCTAATGGAACGCCTGCACATAACGACTTGGGGTTGTTAAGTATAGTAGTCTTTTACATGCAGTTAGATGGGGTACGTTCGGCATGTGCGGTGGAGAGAGTTTGGGTTTGGTTGTGGCAAAATAAGAGCAAGAAAAATAACAGCTACAATATTTCTGTTTCGTGGATGGCACTCTTTACTCACTGGGACTAAATTTATTTGGTATTACTAATTCTATTCTGTAAACGAAGAAATGCCAGTAAAACAAATAGCAGATTGCACGTTCCAACTTCTTACTGTTCTAATCTTAGCGTAAATAAACAACGCCGAAAAGTTTGCTAAAGCACCAAAGAATCTAGCCCAAAGTAGTATTTGGAGATATTTAAGCTGCGCAACACTTAAAGTAGTTTTTACCAAAGAAGGAACTTCCACCTGTCTAAGAGCATGCTCTTTACTTGTGAGGGAACAAGCGCAAAAAAGCGAGGGCTGCCAGGGCCTAACTGAGAGCTTTCTCTCTCTCTTGGAGTTTTGACCCAATTTAACGACCTAAAACTAACAGACTTAACCCTACCTTGGCACTAGAGGGGGCCGTTTGGTAAGAGCGGAGTATCCCTGGGGTTTTAGAGAGAGGCCCCCGAGGTAGAGCTCTGTCTAACCGGGCTCTTGAGCAGGAGCCCCGAAACGTTTTCTCGAAGTTCTCACCCAGCTTAAACGATCTACAACTTACAGTCTCAGCCCTACCTTGGCACTACAGGAGGTCGCTGAGGAGGAATGGGGTATCCCTGGGGTTGTGGAGACATTTCCTCGAGGTCCATGGTAGGTGGTTTCTTAGCGGACTGAGGCCCAAGTAGGGCAAACGCGTTATCCAACATCGCGTGCATGCGCCGACGTGTCTCATTCATATCTATCTCAGATTCGTCACTGGATTGGTTGGAAACTGAGTCCGCAGATTTTCCTGATTTCTTTCCACGGTCCTAAAAAGTAATATTGAGGCTCTTAATATGACAGGAAACTAGCAGAGGCCTGTAAATAATTATATTATTTTACTGCAACTTTCCCGCAATTTTCTCTCCACGGACTTACTGAAGAAGACTTTGTGAAATGCCGCTAACAAGAAGATCAAGCCGATTTTGAGAAGGGATTTTAAGGACGCTACCCTCGACAGGATGCCAATTCGTCACATGGTTACCCATAACCTGCACACGGACGAAACTTAACTCTGGTCAAGTCCGTCCGCGAAACAGCGCCGAAATCCTTGTTCTGGGCCCCAACTTGCGTACCAGGATTTGAGTTCGCGCCATGATTGGCCTGTTAAAAAAGCCATTGTCAATTTGTCAATCAGGATGAAAGGATTTCCGAAACGTACTTCCGGTAATTCGTTGAGTTCATTCGGGTACCAGAACAAGGATCACGGCTTTGCAGACGTTACTAACAGAGATTAAATTACGTCAGCGACGAAGGCTAGGTTACCCACCAACATTTTATTCGCCGGTACCCATTAACACACTGACACTGAAGGAGGCACTGATTAGGCTAAGAACACAATACAATGACCCCAGCTGGGCTTGGACCCGGACCTCTTGATATAGAGTCCAAAGCACTAACCTCATCATTAGACCACAACCTTTATCAGGTAACAATTTGTTGTTAACAACAAATTTTAACATAATTCACAAGTCTCCATAACCCTGCAATTAATTAACAAATAAACGTGTATATAGGAAACCGTACCCGTGTGCTTGCGTTTGAAGAAGTTTTTGGACTCTTAAGTTTTCTGTAGCTCTTCAGGTGAGGCATTCCTTCTTCGTCTGTAGCCACGGAACTACTTGGGGGTCGCCTTTTTCTGCGCTTTGCCTTTTTGCCACTGAAAGAGCAAGTTTTGCATGAAATTATAGGAGTTTAAAACTAAGAGCGTCTTCAGTGCTAGTGGTCCGCGGTCGGTCTGCATGCACATTCCCGGAAGTTTAACCTTGGGACTGGCTGCCATAAGTCATCCTCGGAGACCCAGGGGCAGATAGTAGGCGCGAGGGAAAGTCTAAACGGGCGAGAAAAAATGGCACGAAGAAAAGTAAAGACCGGCGAAAAGAGCCCCTGGGGACAATGTCTTACCAGACCAGTACCAAACGGTCGCCGCCGATCTGGCTTCTGATTGGTGCCAGAAAACTTTTGTGTTTTTCTTGCCAATCAGAAGCCAGAACGGCGGCGACCGTTTGCAACTGGTCTGGTAAGACATTGTCCCCAGGGGCTCTTCTCGCTGTTCTTTACTTTTCTTCGAGTCATATTTTCCTGCCCGTTTAGACTTTCCCTCGCCCCTACTATCTGCCCCTGGGTTTCCGAGGATGGCCATAAGTAGAAGCCGCTTGATACTCCGGGCCGGCACCCAACCTCCATGTAGCGATGCATTTGTTAACAGTTATGATAGGACTACGTCATATCATTTACAGAGGCATGCTTGCATTTAGCGCCAGTTATAGGTAAAGGCCGAATCTTCGTTCAAGCAAGTCTATAATGAAAATTTTAACGTCTGCAAACTCACGTGATCACTCGCTCAGCGGTATCCTCCTCTCCAAGTACATCATCAAAATCATACTGAGCTCTGTCCCAGGCTCTTCGCTCTGGAGGAACAGCAGATATTTCATTGTCGCGCCTTCTCTCACGCAATCGTTGTTTATTCTTCTGTCGTTCGAGGTCTGCTCTCTGCTCCAGCTCTCTTCTCGTGGCTTTTCCTCTTTTGCGACCTCTTGGTGCGTCGTCTTCGGATGGTACCTATGAGTGTATAAATTAAACATTACAGTTTTTCCCCTGAAATCAGTTGGAGACCTGCATAACAAAGAGGAGGAAAAGCGCTTTTAAAACTATAAACAATAAACATAAATATGTTTGTAAATTGTAAGTGCTATATATAAGGGTGGATAAGAAACAAAGGCAAATGAGTAAAAAATTAGACTTTACCCCAAAATAAACCTTTCCATATACAGAGTGAGAGGTAAGTTTCCTATCGTGTTGGTAGAGACGCCAGGCTAGGTCAGTCTTTTGAAGCAATATTACAGAATTTTCTTGCGCAGCTCCGCACGTTTGGAAATGCATATGTCAATGGATAAATCAATTACAAGAAAAAAAAGCACTACATTTACCTCAACCCGCCCTCCAACCAGAGAGGTCTGCTTGGGATTTAATGGTGGCAGACTCGGGGCTGGATGCACTGATGAACGGAACCGCACAGGAGGGTATCGCGGGGGACCAGTGGCCTCACTCATAACAGCTACAGTGGGTACTTGGGCCGCGGAGTGTTTGGCCTGTAAGAGAATATCAATCATCATCATCATCATCACTATTACTTATATTATTATCATCATCATCATCATCGTCGTCGTCATTATTTACGATTATCATCACCATCACGTCATCATTATAATTATCATCATCTTCATCTGCATCAACATCATTGTTACCACCTCCATCACCTTGGTCCAAAATGAAGGTTAACCAACCGCCGCCACCACCATCATCATCATAGTTATCATCATCACCATCATTATCATAGTCATCATTACCTGTGGTGGTGGCGCTACACTTTCGGGTTCAGTCTCAGTTTCTTCACTGGAAACCTCGCTTTCTTCTTCACTCTCGTCCTCTGATAACTCTTGGGCTCTTTGTTGTTCCTTGCGAGTCTGTGGTTCGCTGGATCTTTGCGGAGGAATGGGAGCACTCTTGATGACTGATGGAGGTTTTCGCGTTTTCGTTCTTATTAAACTCGCCGTGCTTCCAGTAGGCGTCACAGATGCCACGCTTTCGTTTTCTTCTTCCTCGTCTTCTTCGTAAGCGGGATTTGTTCTGGAAGAAAATTAGACTTCAATGGAAAACGTTATATATGTTATATTTGCAAGTCTTCGAAACGATTCGAACCCATGGATATTCAGTTGTATGTCAAGCTACTTTCATTTATATAAGTATTGTAAAGCGCGCAAGATCATTATATGGAATGCGCGCAATAGAAGCAATAAATTCATCGGATGGAAAAGTCCTTTTGTTTCGTCACACAATGATTCTTCCCAACGTTGCGTGACAAGGAAGTACAGTGGAGTTCGGATATGATCAAGTGCCACAGGCAAGGGACTAGGAAAATCGTGTTATATCGGGGACGTTATATCGGCACACTGTCCTATACATTTTCTTATAATTTTCCTGAGGCAAATAATATCACCAGTTATAGCGGGGTGTTCGTTATGTGGGGGTTCCCCTGAACTCTAACTAGTGGGCCAGTATACACGTATCACACATACAGGTTTTGCTCCCTCGTGGGTAACTTCTGCACTGGTGGTTTGCCCACTTTTCTTCGCAGGGACGTCTCGCGTGTCCGTCTGGCAGGCTTTTCAGTTTCCTCTTCCTCGTCACGCGCCGTGCCAGACATAAATGAAGTTGTCTTCATGCTGGACACTCCTGGCTCCGTGTGCCGCGCTACATCAAAACCATGAACTGGAGGATCCTGAAAATTACAATTTTAAGCAATTTAAATAATGAAATCAATATGTGGATCAAAATGTATATTTGGAGGCAGCGATTCGTGACACCTAAAAAAGGCAGCTTCATAAACTCCAGTAACAGGTTCTGGAAGGGTACTCCTCCCGGGATCCGGGATTTGACCAAAACAGAGTGCGGAGAAACGTTAACGGGATTCGGGATTTGACTACAGCCTGATAGGCGGGATTCCCCAAAATTTGGGCATGGATGCAGGACTGAGAAAGAAAACGATATTCGGGATAGCGATGACCGTGAGAAGGTCGGGATGCGGGAGTCTCGTGAAAAAGGTGCGGGAAGGCGGGATCAGGAGCCCACTTTCCAGATCGTAAAGAAATTGTACCGCACTGTAAAGCGATGGGTGGCAACGGATAAAGTGTGAGACCCTTGTTAAAATCCTTAGACTTTGCGACAAACCCTTTGAGATGTTGGACAATAAACGAGACAAATCACAAACGATACAGAGATTTACCAAGATCAGCGTGATAGGAGAAAGAGAATTTTAGTATCTCTCTGTGACTAACTGAATCTTATTACGTCTCTAACTTCACGTCGGTGAATGGCCAATTTAGAAGCCCCATTGTACGGTAAGGCCCACTTGTGTTCTTTCGCACCCGACACAAACTAACCAAATATATAAAAGATCTCGCTAAAGTTGGTTCTTGGGTTCGTGGTTGAATGTAGCTGGGCCCAAATAAAGCATAAGACTGACAGGAATAGAAAACGAACAGGAACCTCTTTTTTTTCTAAGTCGTCGAGCAAAACGCGCGAGACACGAAAACGACAACGTGCTTGACTGAATGCGCGAGGCGGGAGAGGCTCTTTCTCCCCTCGTTTCGCGCGCGTGCACTCTCCTCGGTAGATCTGAAAGCAGTGTAAACAGGACGAAATTCGAAATCGCTTAGTGAGAGGAAAGTAAAATCTTAGGAGAGACAGAGGTGTCCCTCACCCTTCGTCTATTGGTCTCCAGCATTCTGATGGTGTCCGGCTCCACTTTTGCTTTAGGCGCGCCCTTCTTCCATCGCCAGCATATAAGCAAAACAATAACGATAATGAGAAGAATGGGGCCGAGGACCGCAGGGATAATCCACCACTTGATCGGCGTCGAGGCGACGGTAGGAATTACTTCGGTGGGCGTTGTTGGTACAACTACAGGTTTAGGTGCCGTAAGAACCTATGAACAACAAAATGAGAGGAATAAATAAAGCTTTTCATGTTGATATCACAACTTGGTCCAACTTCAGCGCCCGTACTGGTCGCTAAATAGGAACGATAAATAATGACCGCGATAACGACCGACCACGACCGCGTCAAAAGAACATCTCAATAATAAAAACTCCTCCGTGAAAAAACATATCTATTCTTGCCACAACAAAGACTATAAAGGCATTGAGGTCAACATTATTATGAGCGAAAATGACCCCGCTAATCTACGCCTTTATGAAGCATTGTGCAAAGTGCAAGCAACGGCTTGGAAACTAAAATTTGATAGCATTTTATTTTGAATGAGGGTATGGGCATGATTTTCAATTGAACATGCCTAGCGAGCGTAAAAGTTGCATTCAGTCTGAGGATTAATGAGAGAGGCGAAATTTTGTATATTTAGGCATGACAAAATGCCTAAATAGCCTACACTCCATTCCCTGGAGGAATGTAGGGAATTCGCAGACCTTCTATTTTAGTACTTTAGAGACCATTCTTTAGCGCTTTTAGAGGTCCTTTGTAGAGGCATTCCATCATTAGAGCGTTGTACTCCATTCACAGTTTTTTCTATACCTTTCATACATGTATATACGTCACATCTTTTACACATTTCATTCTACACCTTCTTTGCATCATGATATATAGCGCACGCGGAATATTTTCTCATCCCTGATGATGCCGTTTATCGGCGAAAGCTGGGATTTTGGCTTTTACCTTTTTTAAACAGCAGTTTAAGGCCTCACTAGAACAGTTTTATATTTCTTAAATATGCTGCTGAAGGACAACATGAACAGATTTCTAGAGATTTCAATTTTGCAGTGTCGGCGTATCCCGACACTGTAAAATTGAACATCAGATCAGAGGAAATGAAAAGGAAAATAGCGCAGAGTTGTCCCGCGAGAAGCAGACGGGTCTTTTTCGACTCCCTATACTTTAATTCCTCAGCTTTCTAATCAAAAACTTAATCTTACACTTACACATTGATTGAAAACTAGCCATTCCAGACCCGAAGGGATATTGAGCCTCTCGGTCAACAAGACCTTCGGCTTGAAATTATTGAAAGCCCCTATCTTTAGTTAGGTTCCACTGGAATGATCCGAATGAGGATTAATGATATTCGGATCATGATTCGTCAAAGGAACCGAGGAACCCACCCTGTGAAAGGATTATTTGGTTCATTTGATGTACAATGATTCGAGTGCTGTCGGATCACTGATCCTGAACCGGATCCCAAAGAAATGCACATTTTTTCAGCACTATACGTTGCCATGGTGATCGTCCTGGAAACGGTAAGTGAAATAACTCGACCCAGGTGCCCGACCAAGGGTTAGAGTTTCAGCATTTAAGAAACACAAAATTTTATTTAAAGAAGCACTAGAAGCTTGCTTTGTGACATTTAGGAAAATCTCTCTTACCGCGTAAGGCATGGTAAATGTCGTCATCTCGCCTGTGCTGAGCCGATTCATTACAGACGCCACGTAACTTCCGTTCACCACTGAGCCAGAATCAAACATGAAAAACGTCGCATCTGCTTCGGAATTTGCAGAGTCCGACTTTCTCACAACGTCTACAATCTACAAGAAGAAATTATCCGTTGAATGAGACACTTTGGTTACCTAAAACATCTTATTCGATTTTACCTCAATAACGAGGTATGTGCATGAACCCTTAAAGCGAATGTATGTTGTGGATAAAATGAATTGGGAAAATGAGGGCTTTAACCTATAGGCTAGTTTGAGGTTGCGATTAAGACTGGGTCGGTATTGTGTTGATCTGCATTGTGGGACTGTTATGGGGAACCAAACCCCAGTTTCCCGTGCAACCTTGTAACCGTCAATAAGAGAAGCAATAGAATCCCCAAAAGACTCCAATAGCCTGTATCGGCATAGTGCAATTCGACACAATATTAGCCTGTTCCAGGCTCCAAGACAGTAATTTGAAGAGATCGTAAAAATTGGTACGAAATCGCGCGGGAGCTGGGGGAGAGATGAGGGAGTGGAGCCTCTTTCTCCTTCTTTTCCTGTCACCACTCCTTTCCCCAGATCACTCGCGTCATATTTTCGCTTGGCTTGTTTCGCGACGTCCCTACTACTGTCTGAGAGCATTGTAAAGGCTAATCATAATTAACAAATCGACAACAATTTTCCACGGTCTGTACTCTTATCGACCACAGAAATGACGTCAAAATGTTCAAAACTGAAGTAGAACCACCAGCCGCAGGCGAGTGGTTTCAGTGCAAAGTTTTGAACATTTTGAGGTCATTTCTATAGTTGATAAGAGTACAGACCATGGAAAACTGTTCTTTTTGTTTTGTTTTTTTTTTTTTTACTATAGCATTGGCAGTTTTTCATTTCCATTTCCGTTGAAGTTTCGCGCGCGGCAAGAACGAGAAAAAAAATCGTGCCACCATCACGACATTTTCATGGGCTGTACTACGCGCGCTCGAATGGCCGAGAGGCGAGTTTAAATGAGAGTATGTAAACATGGTTGTGACGTGAGCGCGCGCTAATCACCCAAGCACGAATTTGAAAAAGATTTTGAGCTGAAAACTCGACAAGTATACTTTATTTACCCATTTAATCTGCGGCTGAAACTTGGAAAATCGTTTAAAGCGAGAAAAATCACGGCTTATTTTGGAAAGGCTGAGCGTCTTTTTTGCAAAACAAGATTACACGTACAAACTTCGAGTACAGCACTTCGCGACTGGTAAGGATTTCTCTTTTAATTAGTGCCATCAACAAAGAGTTTTGCTTTTTTTGCGGAAATATTTTTTAATAAAAGCAATAGAAAACGTTTTTCTTGTGTTTGCATAGCCTGATATAAACGACCAAGGGGTTAAAAGAATTCTCAACAGTTATTGCATAACTGTGTTGAATTCTTCCAACTCCTCCTCTTCTCCAACAGGCTATCCAAACACGGAAAACCTTTTTTATTGCTTAAATCGACCATGGCTCTCGACCAATCAGTGCGAAAGAAATCGCTCCGTTTTTGTAAAACACAACATCGACCCAACTCTCCAAGATGAAGGAGTAGCAAATGGTAACTTACAGTAGCACTAGTACTGCCGCTTCTCCTCTTCCTTCGCGAAGTTTTTCTTCCTTTAGCTTCCACGTACAATGCAACAAGTTTATTGGCCAGATCGCTTCTAAATGAAGAGTTTGTCAAATCTTGATTCTCAAGAACACTGATACCTATAATCACGTGGTCCGTTTCTGAGTTCGCAAGAGAGTCTGGGATGTACACTGGAACCAACACCTTAAAAGAAGGAGAAAAAAAACAACAAACGGGAAAAGTTCAGACAAACTCAAATTAGCTGTAATTCGATGGGAAGGATCGCCGCCTACGGTTAATTATATTGCGCCAGAAAACGGATCACCACCGTCGCTTAATCTCTTACGCATATCTCTTGCCGACGAAGGGGCGCATGCATGAAGTAAATTCTCAAAATGAGGTAATGATTCTGTGAGCTTTTTCTTCTTGTTTCCTTGTTTTCTTTCTTCTTCAGCAACTCATGCTTTTGTTCCATGTGGTCATGTCTGACGATCATGCAAAATGGCACATAATTCACTAGGAAACTCTGTCGCTGGCAAACGCCATCTTTGTTTTTCAAGTAGATATGTAGGGAGTCCTCTTTGCTTACCTGCTGGAATCACTTGGGTGGGCCACTGGTCTACACCACCCAGCTCGTGGCGATGCACTGAGTGCTCGCCTAGGCCCTTCATGGCAGCCTTCAGATCTCACAGAGCCTCACAGTTATATACTTGGCCTTTGATTGGGTCAGCACAGGTCGGCCTGGCTAAGGCCAGGTCTAGGGAGAACACCGTATTCCATCATGGTTAAGGCCATGTATATTGTGCGCTATCTATTTTCTTGGTGCACCGAGGGTGAAGTCCCTCTTTGGTGTCCGCTGCTGTCCCAGTCTCTGCCCATGGCAACATGAGCTTGGGCCGGTTCAGTATGCGTTCACCTGGTGCGGGCCGTGTTCTGTGCCCTAGTGTTGTATTGTGTAGGTCGGCGCTCCAAGAGCCCTAGGCCACTCGTGTTCCATCCCTGTGTTTACCCTTACTGACATCTGTGCACGTGTCCTGAGCTTTACCATCATGTGAGCCTGTGGACCGTCATGTTGGTCCTTACTGTGGTGCGACGTGTCTGTCGCTTTGAGCATTCTGGGGCGGCACATTGTATTCAGTGAAACCAAAAGTTTTCCAGGCCTGGCGGGGTTAGCAGCCCCGTCAGGTTTCTAACATTACTAGTACAAGCAGAAGGAGAAACAATGAGAGCTCTGTGCAAGCGGAGTCTCCCAGCGACGTACGACCCACTATAGGGGTTCCCTGCGATGATGGTCTTCTCCAATGTCCTGATTGCCCACGAGGGTTCACAACAAAGGTTGGGGCCTCCATACATCGACGAAGAGTGCACCCAGAAGCGTACCATCTAGCTAGCATGCCTCAAACTAGGGTTAAGGCGCGGTGGGATCACGAGGAAAAGGTGCTTTTAGCCATGGCTGAACTAGCCCTTGAGTCAGCCGGAGGTGTAGTCAAGAACAACGAGCTGGCAGAAAAGAACGCGGGAAGGACGGCGCAAGCCATCAAGAAGGTGAGGTAAAGAGCTGACTAAAAAGCAATCTTCAAATCGTTGAGACCGCCTGCGCGTAGAACGCACAACGACCAGTACGAGGAGAGTTCTTCTCTGAGTCTGGTTAATGGAACGCACAACGGTAGGGTGGAAGTGGCGCAAGCAATCGAAGCCCAAGCCCCTAGAACGCATGATAGTGGGGTGGAAGGGGGTGATTCCCCTGAAAGCCGGGCCAGCCTCGGCACAGCACACATCGTTGCCATCCCAGATTACCCATGAACAGCAATCACCAATGTTCCAAGAGACTGGGGCTCTCAGAGCCCAAGATACTGACTCTACGGAGCAGTGCAGGTGGGCGGACAAATTGAGGAGGGCGCTGGAGGCTGCTTACATAGACTTGGAGCTTTCATGCATTCGAAATATTATACCCAGCCAGATGACAGGGTGGGGGAAACGCTGGATGATGAGTACTGGCATTGGCTACCGCCTCGCGAGAGGCGTCAGTCGGTGCCGCCACGCCAAGCCCTGCAAGGGGTTTCAGATCGTCCCAGAATCAAGTGCCGGGTACAGTATGCCTGTGTGCAGCGTGAGTACGGTAAGAACAGATCGCGCTGTGCGCAAAATGTCATCTCAGACGCTTGACAAGATCCGCCAGCCCAACTACCCCTGGCAGAGCAAGAGGAATTCTGGGGAAGTATATTTGAGCATCCTTCAGTGCCTGACGATAGGAGTCCTGAACCCGTGGGGCCGCCTAAGTGGGAGCTTGTCACCCCCATAACATCAGAGGAGGTGGCTAAGTCTCTTAAGGGTATGAAGGATGGTGCACCGGGCCCAGACGGCAGAAAGCTAAAGTACGTGTGAGCCATACCATTAGACCAATTGGCAGGACACTTCAATCTGTGGCTATACGCAGGGTGCCTGCCGAGTCCGCTTAGGGACACGGAGACTGTTCTGCTCCCAAAGGAGGCGGGTCTGGGAATAATGCCTATAACATCTTCGCTTAGGCCATTTGTATGATTACATCTATCATGTTGCTATGCACCAAGGGTGAAGTCCCTCTTCAGTGTTCGCTGCTGTCTCGGTCTCTACCCATAGCAACATGAGCTTGGGCCGGCTCAGTTTTGCGTTCACCTGGTGCTGGCCGTATTCTGTGCCCGCATGTGTGCAAGGCATGTCAGTTTTAGATCTGCTCAGGGTCCGTTACCATTTTGGTGCGGGCAGAGTTAGTGTAGGTTGTGGGCATGGTGTTCCGTTTTGCCAGGGCTCCGTCGAGAGACTGAGGGTACCATGCGTATGTCGACCTTGAGGTCGTATGGGTCTTATCCCTAAAAGACTGCATTTGCGTGTTTGGGTAGTCGCCGCTGGTCTCCTTAATTGGTGTACTGGCGTAACCATTGATCTGCCCCCGTCGAGAGTCATAAGTAACCCATGAGTGCCCGCCTAGGCCTTCAGGACTCGCATACACTCATTGCTCTATATGGCCTATGTTGGGGGCCTGAGCAGGTTGGCCTGGCCTGGGTCTTATCTTAATTAGCCGAATGCCTCGTCACCTAATTAGTAAAGCGCATGAATGGATTAACGAGATTCCCACTGTCCTTATCTACTATCTAACGAAACCGCAGCAAAGGGAACGGACTTTGCATAATCAGCGGGGAAAGAAGACCCTGTTGAGCTTGACTCTAGTCTGAAAGATTATTTGGTTTATAGGGCACTCTTGCTCATCTTCCTTCCCTGAGATTTGCTGTTTCCCACCGTTACTATTGTAAGATGTACGAGTATGTGCGCATCAGCAAATATTGTTATGTCATAACTTGTGGTATCGTGTTCAAATGCGACACTCTTCCAGGAGATGGCAAAGATACTAAACAGTAATGTCATGTAGTGGTCGATTATATCCCTAATATTATTTTTGTTGGCACACAGAGTTCTTTATCACCCAGCCAAAGACAATTATTTACTGGCTGGTGCACATTTGAACTATGCTGGATAAGGGGGAGAAGACTATAGTAATCGTTATTTCTTTTCTAACCAACCAACTCCATAGCTCATGAGGAAGCGTAATTTATAGCATTAGAGCGATTTTCGTATGAAAAATGGTGTCGGTAAGTGCTCGCTGTTTGTTTTATAAACCAATGGAAGAAAAGATCAAAGCATGCACTCTTCGTTTTCCCGCCAAAGAAAATCCTAATTATGAGAAGGCATTGTTCGATTGGCCAATCGTGTTGCAGTATGACGTCAAAGCGAAGATGATTGATTTCTAGAAAGTTCGCGGGCATGAAGTTTTTTCACCCGAGCGTTCGCTTAACCAATCAAAAGCCACGCGCGTTTGTATCCGTTCGATAAACCAATCAAATCGCTCTATTTCCGTTCGTTTGTTGTTTCTGTTTTGTTGGCGCGTTTTCATTTCAAGGTCATACGAAAATCGCTCTTAAAAAATGAACAAGACAGCCGTGTCACAACCTCTTTTCAGTTTCATGATTTGCATTTAAACAGCCGGGGTGCTTGTACTAGAAAAACAAACACATCAGGTCTGTTGCGACAACATAAAATTAATCACCTGAAATCCCAATTTTGCGGTGAGCAGGTTGACATTAGAAACTTGAAATGTTTCCACCACAACTGTCCTGTTAACCACGTTCCCATCAACCAAAACGTAGAATTCCAAGTAGACCTTCTCATTTGGTTCGTGCAAGATGGTTGCAATCTGAAAAGAAAAAGTTCAACTTGATAAGTAACGGTTCCGACCACAAGCATGTGCAAGAAAGTTCCATTATTCTGTGAGCTTATCTGAAATTGAAGTATCTAAGGTAACTCACATTATCACTGTCCCCTTTGAAATACATTGAATGCTAAATAATCACTGGTATATATGTCCCCTAACCCTTAGTTACACAACCAGTTTGATATTAAAGTAACTTTGGTCAATAACCACTCTTGAATTCGTTTACAGTATAACGATCGATAACTTCTCCTTTCCTTCCCCCTCCTCCCTTAAAAAGAACATACACACATCCACTCGTTCACCAAGCCAAGCATGTTTTTAGGTTGAAGCTCTTTGGCCTTCGGGACTTAGGGGCAAACCAATACTCTCAAGTCCTCTCATTATGGCTAGATAAACCTTTTATTCCTTTTTGCGGTTTTCCGTGCCTTAACTTTGTTTCGGTCCAAATAACACTAGAAGGAAATTGACCAATATGCAGCCATCTCGTCCTCACGCTAGATCAGTGACAATTTTAGTGGAGCTCCACGCGCGCGAAGCCGAACACCATGAGTAAGAAAATTTGGTAATCTAACCATCCGAGAAATTTTGGTAATCACGTGACTGTACGCCCGACCGACCGTCCGTCCGCACCACAAGCATACCAATGTTAACCAACTGCCTCGCTTAAGTGGAATGTGGGTGCCTGGGATACCCAGGGGCTTCCACTGTGGCCAGCCAGCCCCTAGATAGAAAAAAACTGCCCCCATGGCTGGCAAATCCCCGCAACTCAGCCATAAGTCCCCATTCCAGGCACCCGTCACACTGATGAAACAGTGGAATGAAGAAAAAAGGGGATGGGATGGGGGGGAAGACGCTGAATGACCGCTCCACAAAAACCACTGTACAAACGCTCGAACTCACAGATCCTAGCTGTATACAAAGCTACACAAACCATGTGAGCCTGCACTTATGGGATTGACCGCTGGATCCATGCTAAGCCCGTGGGCTACTTGACTGCTACGCTTGTGGACCGCATGACCGCTTGACTTGTGGACCGCATGACCGCTTAACTTGTGAACCGCTAAACTTGAGGACCGTTTAACCGCTAAGCTTGAGAACCGCTAGACCGCTAAGCTTGTGAACCGCTAGACCGCTAAACTTGTGAACCGCTTGACCGCTAAACTTGAGAACCGCTAGACCGCTAAACTTGAGAACCGCTTGACCGCTAAGCTTGAGAACCGCTAGACCGCTAAACTTGAGAACCACATGACCGCTAAACTTGTGAACCGCTTGACCGCTAAGCTCGTGGTGGTTAACTTAGTTAAATTGCATTTAACCAAATTAAAATAACTCAACCAACAGGTATGGCAACCCAAATGCAACTCGAGGTTATTTTGGCGGGAAATCACATAGCCACCCGCGTCTTGTGAAGCAGAGACAACTGAAGAGTCAATGAAGACGAAAACGGAAAGCTCAAATTGTTTCTGTATCCGTGTTGTGGAAAGTACTAAAGTGGGCGACAGGCCAGCGAAGCTCAACGAGAAAAAGAGCGACGGAGAGCTAGAGCGGAAGATAAGGAGCCATTTGTTGGAAGAACAACACGAAAATGTTTTAGCGGCGGTGAAAAAATGAGAACTCCTAGCGAACACCAAGGTGAAAATGAGCGAGTGAAAAAAAAGTGAACAAGAACAAGTACAACATATCCTCCATAAAACGTGTAACTAGGAAGTTTCTGGAAGTTTCACGTTGTAGTCGTGCAAAACAGCGGCAAAGAAATGTACAAAAAAAAGTGTGCTACCCGTCCAAAGTTGTTTTTTTGCTAATTAGTTCTATTGTTGTTTTTCACCGTTCTCGTTACCTTCGCCGCTTAGCATAACATGATTTTATATTTTGTTTGAGCAAACTATAAATGTTATCCAGGGCTTCGCTTTTAACCCTTGCTAAATCTATATATTATCTTTAGTTCATTTTTAGCTTCTTCTTTTGTGTTTGTTTTTTATACTTTAAACGATAATGAATATAAAACATGGGGAAATAAAACCTAAATTTAAGGATACTAAAACTATCACACAAGACATCTATTGATGCGGTCGGGTGTCTTCAACAAAGCAACCGAAGCTGTACTCAATGACACACATTTTACAACAGCATTTTAATAACACCACACTTACCGTGACTGTAACAATAGTTGAGGCTGGAAGTAGTTTCTGGTCCTTATAATATGAAGCCAGATTTCTTTCAAGGTTCGCTTTGTTTGCTGGGATGGAAATATTGTTGTCAGCAGAATTCTGGATGATCAAAGAAACCAGTCCATTTAGTGGTACAGGTGTTGTGAGTTGTTGTACCAGAGGCTGTGGCCGGGTGATGACCTAACCAAAGCAAAATATTTTCTTTAGTGAGGGTACAGCCTGCACCACAGACGTAACTAAACTCTGGTTAAGTCCGTCCGCGAAACAGCGCCGAAATCCTTGTTATTGGCCTCCACTTGTGTACCCGGATTTGCGTACGAGCTATGATTGGCCTGTTAAAAATGCCATTGTCCATTCGCCAATCAAGATGAAAGGAAACTCGAAACGCTGTTCCGGTTACTCGTTGAGACCATTGGCGGCCCTGAACAAGGATATCGGCGCTGCATCGCAGACGTCACTAACCGAGGGTAAATAACGTCTGCGACACAGGCTAGGTAGACGGGAGATATCTCATGAAAACACTGATCTACACTCTTGAAATCATCTTCAAAACAGATAGGCCAAACAGACCGCTTTAAACCTCAGCCTTTTATATTTTTACGGTGCTGTGTTTAACCACCCCAACAGGCAAAAGACTACAGTTTGTTTTGAAACAAGCCCTTTCACAGTTAGAATGGTCTATTAGGGGCATTTCAGATAAAATCTGGAAAACTACGGACAAACTAACTTGGAACAAAAACAAAATTCTTCCGTCAACTAAGTAGTCCTATATTTTGCGTTGAACAGTTAGCAAAAAATTCGATCCCGTTGAAACACCTTGATTAAAGCTGGCCTCTCACAGAAAAAGTTCTAGATTTTCACCATGAGTTCTCTGTAGCTCAAAGGTTTTACGTAAAGCTCCCAAGCTATATTTTGGGAGGTCAAGAATACAACATGTCTCAGCATGAATGTCATAGTCCAAAAACGTGAAAATAAGCTGACCAAACTGAAATTTTTTGAGCACTGCAAAAAGAATGGGTCTTCTGGCGCGGCTTCGAAAACGTTCCTCAAGCAGGGAGGAACAAGCACTTTCCAGTCCAACTTTATCGTAAAATTCAATGAACACAACAAGGAGTGGCTACAAAAGGCAAGCGGTCAAAACTATTAGTCCAGGAAAGGACCCGCCACTTCTCAGAGAGGGTAGAATGGAGGTGTCTTTATGTATTACTCTTATCCACCATAACTTTTAAAAAACACCACGTCTTATTTGGAAAGCCCTATCTCATCCCTAGCAGAATTTCAAATACATTAAAATGGCCCCGTACAGTCTTTTTTTCTGATGATGCAACAAACACGGGCAAAACGTGTAAAGACACATTGCAAAAATACCTTTTTTACCCCATCATCCTGGCAAAATGGAAACCACGCCAAATGAATGACGATTTCCCCACCCCCCCCCCCCCCCACTTATCCAATGTTGTTTAGGGTAATACGAGAATTGTACGTATTAAGACTTAGACTAACATAACACTAGGAGGGGGTTATGTTTTTGTTTGTTTTTGTTGTTGTTGTTGTTTTTTCTTTTTTTTCAGTTTAGAGGAGATGGTAGTATGGCGCAAAAGATAGAAAATAGATGGAACCGTCAAACATGTTTAACCTCATCTTAAATTTTTCAGCCAAGAAATTTTCGTCCATCAGGCTCTTCAGAAGAGAAGTGTTATGCATAGTCCTGGTGTGAGCTCTAAAAAGCATTCCTTGAAAACTTACATCCAGATCTACGAAGTGATTTAATTGGTCCTTGCTGAGCTTGTTGAAGTTCTGGGTAGCATCAGTTGCAAGGATAGGTTGATTATTTTTGGACACAAAGAATGTAACATTTATGTTGTTTCTGTTGCGCTGGATGCTTTGAATCTGCAGAAAAAATGATCATAATTATCAGTTTTCAACGCCTCAGCAGCTAAACTCGTCGACGTAAAAAAATGTTTGAAAAGTGCCAGCTAAACAAACGCGTTTTCCGCGTGGGTAAGATTGTTGTCGACAAAATGACGTTACTGCATGGTATAAAAACTATTATAGAAATTTAGAGCCACGCTGACGACAAACGTAATTTGTACCACGTGACCAAGTTTTCCCCTCACTTGTTTTTTCTGTTCATTTCTCCGAGCTCAAAAATTAATAGTTTCACGTGGCCTCTATCCATGAGAATTGTTTTGGACAGTTTTCATCTGTTCAGTTGGCAATTTGAATCTGACGTTTTCCATTTGACTCTGAATCTCTCTATTGTCTGTAGGTATTACGTGAAGAAACTAATGCCAGCATTATTTGGCTGTGAGTTTGTCGCCAGTTAGAACTAAAGGTAGTGTCGACGATGCATATTAAAATAAAAATTCAAATTAGACATTACATGGTTAAAGGCCCTGGCAAGAAGAAGAAAGACCTGCTTGCGAATTTGTGAAATTTTTTTTGCAATTTTCTTCTCGTATAGATGGCCTCTATTCGCTCTACTACGCCCAATACCGCCAGAAATGGCAGAGAAAGCTTACATTCATACGTACGTTACGATTACTTCTTAGACTGGTATTTAAAGACTGGATGACATTTTAGTACATCATTACTTACAGTAGCATTGACATCTCCGACTGCTCTCCGCCGCCTTCTTAAAGGCAATTCTGCAAAAGCATACGCTCTGGCGAGATCACGTTCCAATTCAATTTTAAATTGATTAGTTTCAGTAACTGTATTTGGACCCACTTCAAGAATGGTATACAACAATGTTAACAGATCCGGAGGTTGTGTCGTCGGGACCATAACAGAACTAGATACCTCCCGGATGAACGAAGGTGTCGGCGAGAGAGCTTGACCTGTTGTGGACGTGGGTGGCACTGTGGATAACACTGGAGTCGACGTTAGAAGGGTGGATGCGGTGGCTGATTTGGTTTTTGTACTCGCTGCAGAAGCAACTGTACGTTGAGACAGGTTGCTTGACTTTGTTACTTGCATGGAGGTCGAAGGTAAAACGTTGGAGTTGATATCAGGGACAGGCACAGTCGAAAGGACCAAATCAATCGATGAAACCTCAGTTGGACGCAGTGAAGAATTGACAGCTGAAGACTGCGAGCTTGAGACATTCACAGTAAGGGTTGACAGCAAAGTAGGAGAGCCGGTATTCAGCGTTTCTGTTGGCGATACTTGGGCGACAGAAGTGGCATTCACCAGGGAAGTAAATAATGAAAAGCTCAGGGTAGAATTCACATTAACTGACCCAAAAGACGACATGTTGACCTGCGGAGTTGGTATCAACGTGGGCTGAACTAGTCTGGTAGTGTATACAACCCAGCAAATTCCCAGACTTGAAATTGTCACCAAGGGAGGCTTGTAAGCATTAATACTTGAACCAGCAATTAACGATGACGTAGGAATAGTCTTTTGTAATGTTTGACTGGAATGACCAGTCCTTAGACTCGATACCAGTTTTGAAGTAGGAGCAATGAAACTCTGAAGGGTAGCTGACACTATAACGTGGCTCGCCTTTGGAGATATGGACAACGTTGTCAAAGGGACATTTGCAGTTTTGGTTGGGAGTGGAGAGGCTATGATTGTCAAGCTTGATTGACGAGCTTGCTGGGTTAAACTTGATTCGTTTCTTCCCATGGAGGCCGGGGAGGCAGAAGGAACGACAACTTCAAAAGTTGATCTTGTTTCCAGCAGAAGACGTGAACTTAAAACAGTAGCACTTGCATTTGCAAACGAAGGAGATGACCGTTTCATATCTGGGGCCACTGTTGTAGTACTGCTACCCACCAGCACGGGTGAACTTAACAACACGACAAACGAAGTGGATCCATTAACAGAGGAAGGAACATCAACTTTAAAAGTTGAGCTAGTTGCCCGCAGAAGACGTGAACTTATAGTAGTTTCACTTGCACTTGCAATCACAGGCGATGTCTGCTTCACATCTGTGGCCACTGTTGTATAACGGCTATCCATCGGCACGGATGATGTCATCAATAAGACAGAAGAAGTGGATCCATTTACAGAAGAAGGGACGTCAACTTTAAGAGCTGAGCTAGCTTCCTGCCGCAGACGTGAACTTGAAGCAGTTGTACTTGCATTTGCAAACACAGAAGAGGAGTGCTTCACCTCTGGGGCCACTGTTGTATTACGGATACCCATCGGCACGGACGATCTCATAAATACTAGAGAGGAGGTGGATGCATTAACAGCAACTGTGGACGAGCTTTGTTCGCTTGACATTGCAACTACATGTGACGTACTGCTAATAAACAATCCAGATGATGTTGTAAGAGCAACTGTTGATGTCAAAGGCAAAGCATCATTTCCATTCAACGTTGAGGGAGTAATCGCTGATGTAACGTCCTGTTGGTGAGCGGACAGATTTGCAGTTGTGTGAACGACAACGGAAGAACTATTTCCCAAAACCACCGCAGATGATGTTGCTAAACTCTTTGAAGAGGTGGAGGACAAAGTTCCATTAACAGCAACGGTTGATGAAGACGTCACCAACGCTGAAAGGCTTGACGCCGACTGAACGGCAGTTGAATTTTTGCGCGAAACTTCAAAAGATGATGTCGTTGAAACCTGTGAGGACATAGGAAGCGAAGTTTCACTGCCAACATCAATTGATAAAGTTGTCGTACCCGGCGAGGGAGTTGGTTTATGTGATGGCATAATTAATTCTGACGTGGAACTACTATAACTCAGCAACAAAGCAGATGATTTCACCACACCTGGTAAAACGATAGAAGACGACGTTTCATTGCCAACCTCTGCTGATGAGGTTCCCACACTGTCTGAAGGAGTCTGTTCAGGTGATGAAGTAAGAAACAATGAGGTAGAACTACTGATAGCCAACATCGTAGATGACTTTATGGATGGCATTTCTGGCACAGTTTGAACGATGGATAATGTAGAAGTGTTAGAGGCCACGCTTGAAACAGTCCCTGATGACTTCAAAATCGATTGAGCAGTGCCATTAGACGAAACTGCACTACGAGATGGTGAATTTCCATTACTGGTCCCGGCACCTGTTGTCAGAGCACCTGAAAATGAAGTGCTTGTAGTATTGACAAAACTGCTGCTTCCTTGACTTGAAGATAACACTGCTGTTTGAAAAAGAGGTTGTTTTGATGAGGATGCAGTCTGTTGAGATAAAGCCTGGATGGTTGACACACTGTTCGTTTGGCTAATGACCGATGCAGATGGTAAAACTGCGGTTGATTTACTGGAAATCACCGGAAGTGTGGACCCATAAAAAACATCCCTTTTCTTTCTACGCCTTCTTGCAGGGGGCAGAGATGGGAAAGCAGCAGATGAAAAAGGTTCACTATTAATAATGGATGATGATAGGTTTTCCGTTTGAACTGGACTCGATAAAGTTCTTCGAAGACTGTTACTAGTAGGAGTGCTTGAAGTACCATCTTGACTCGAACTAGCGGTAGGTGATGCTTGCAAGCTTGATGAAGATGGATGTACATCGATTGTGACAGACGAATGATTGTTTGCTGATGCCGACTGGCTTCTCGTAGATGCTTGAAGTCCAGCAGTAATCGGAGAGCTGATAACATTGGTATGAGGCACGGCCGTGGATAAAGATGATTCCAATGATGGCAATTCTCCAGTGATGGAAGCAGAAGACGAAGTTGTTAAGCTTGATGCCGCCAATTGAAATACGCCAAAAACTGAGGTACTAACCGCACCAACTTGGGCCACGTTCAGATATGAAGATGTTGACGATGGTGAAACATGCTTGCTAGTAATGGAAGTAACCTGTGGTGAACGAGTTTCTGCTGAGGTTAATGCAACTTTTGGTGACAGCTGTCCGCTAGTAATGGACGTAACTTGTGCTGGATTAGTTTCTGTTGAGGGTAATGTAACTATTACATCAGTTGAAGTTTCCACACCTGATGTTCTTGCAGTATTGCTGGAGTTTGACAATGATGTGTGCACAGACACACCAAAAGACGATCTTGCAGTTACCATATAAGAAGAACTAAAAGAATTAACCCATGGTGTATAAGAGTCGTATGTGGCTTGCACTGTTGATGACCTCACAGCGGCGCTAGCATTTGCCATCAATGTGTTACTGGACGCAGTGAAAGACGAGGCTACAATCGCACTACTATTTCTAAGCTGGGTTACGGATTTACTTGAGGTAGTAGCAATTAATCCTTCACTTGAGGTTTCAACCTGTGTGTTAAACAAGGTTCTATTTGGATGAATGCTTGGTTCTGGACTTTCAGACGAGGCAGCCGTGGTCTTCAGAACAGACGCTTCCGAAGCTTGAATTATAGTGGTGGTACCGTTTGACTTCATCTTGAAACCGATACTAGACGTTGGGGCAAAGGTAAGACTCTGAGAAGATATTTTAAATGATGAAGAAACAGTGGGGACAACATGTTGCACTGAACTTGTCACCTCCATGGATGAATTTTCACTACCAGAATGGACAACAGCTGTGGTTGATGAATTAAAGAGTGTAACAGAACCTATGGACAGAGTCTCCGAAACATTGGGTGTAGCAACAGTTGATGACGATGCTGATGTGGCTGCAGGGGAACTCAGTGTCCTATCAGCGATGGATAAACTTCTTGATTCACTCGCAGGATACGAGACAAAAGCACTGGCTAAAGAACCAGTCTCTTGATCGGATGAACTTGGCTGCAGACGAGTTGAAATTGAGGCTTCTTTAAATGTGCTGACTGTACTACCGCTTGTATTAGGTAGACTGGATATAGACACGGATGAAGACATTAAAGACCCTCTGGAACTGCCTGTCTGAGCGACTTTATCAGAGACTGTACTAAACACTTGTGCGAGCGTCGTAGATGACAGAAGAGGTGGTTGAGATGGGGGAAGTGTTGGGTTAAAACTGCTTTTTGGCGACGATGATATAGGCAAAACATTGCTGCTTGTCAAAACACTTTCGGATGACAATCGTGCAATTGGAGTGGACTCCAGCTGACTGCGCAGCTCACTTACTTGGTTCGTCATGTTACCTGGATATGTCAGTGTAACTGTTGGCGTAAGGGAAGGCATATCTGTAGAACTACCAATGTCCACTGTCATCTTTGGCACCGTTGCAGGGATAAATGTTTGATTGGCTGATGCTGCGGGGGAAACGGTTTTCTCGACAACATAGTAGATGTAACAGGGGTAAGAAGAGGATAACACAATCAACCCATCACCAGTGGATGTCTTGTTTGGAGGAACAGGTGACGAGAAAGGGGGTAAAGAAAGGGTGGGTACACTAGACAAGCTTGATGGCACTACAGGCACAAAATTTGGCCCTTTTATTGTAACTGATACCGACGATGAAGGAGCTATCACTGTGGTTTGCATTGGAGAAGTAGTTGATGACAATGACGACGTTTTCAGTGACTGGCTTGTAATATTCTGGGACGTAGACAAGCTTGATGGCACTACAGGCACAAAATTTGGCCCTTTTATTGTAACTGATACCGACGATGAAGGAGCTATCACTGTGGTTTGCATTGGAGAAGTAGTTGATGACAATGACGACGTTTTCAGTGACTGGCTTGTAATATTCTGGGACGTAGACAAGCTTGATGGCACTACAGGCACAAAATTTGGCCCTTTTATTGTAACTGATACCGACGATGAAGGAGCTATCACTGTGGTTTGCATTGGAGAAGTAGTTGATGACAATGACGACGTTTTCAGTGACTGGCTTGTAATATTCTGGGACGTAGACAAGCTTGATGGCACTACAGGCACAAAATTTGGCCCTTTTATTGTAACTGATACCGACGATGAAGGAGCTATCACTGTGGTTTGCATTGGAGAAGTAGTTGATGACAATGACGACGTTTTCAGTGACTGGCTTGTAATATTCTGGGACGTTACTAGACTTGGCAACACCGAAAGTGCTCTTGAAGATTCATTAGCAACTGCTGTTGATGATAAAATCCCTTCATAGACCGTATTCGGAAGTCGTGTAACATTCTGTGAGGTCACTAGAGTTGGTAATACTAAAAATGGTCTTGAGGTTTCATCAGTTACTGCTGTTGATGATACAATCCCTTCATACACTGTACTTGGGGGTTGTGTAACATTATGCGATGACACAGCAGTTGGCAATACTGAAAATAGTCTTGATGTTCCCTTTGCAACTGCTGAAGATAAAACCTCACTACCAACTGTACTAGAAGGTGTAGCTTTGGAAGAGGTGTTTGAAGTTTGTGAAGTGGTAAGATATGGTGACACTGCAAGTGAACTTGAAAATGTCCTTGGTATTTCCCCCATATAATTTGTTGGAAATGAAGACCCACTTCCTAGTCCTGCAAAACTTGAATTTACAGTAGCAGGTGTTGATGGCAATGCATCTGGTGTAGTCATTGCAGAAAAAACAGTTCTGTTAAACTCTTGACTTGAAGGCATCAACAAGGCTGAAGTGAAAGTGGAAGAACTTGTATGGTTAACACTAAGTTTAACTGAGCTTACAACTGCAGGTGTCTGAAAAGTAAAATTCAGCACAGAGCTTGAATTTGGCTTGACTGGAGTATAAGATGACAATGTAACAGCAGGAGACCCAGCTGCCTTTGATAATGACACTGTTGTTACAACAACATCTACAGAAGGTGTTAAGAAAGATTCAACAGAGCTATTTAAACTATAATTTGAACTACTGGCACTTGGAGCACTTTTTGTGCTAGTTTGACTTGCATTGATGGTTTGAGAACCAGACAACACAACATTTGTTAAATAGTAGAATGTCTCTGTTGTCGAGACCGAGATATCTGAAGTCTTTGTCTTCAAGCTACTGTTAGTAGAGACTGCAGGTGTGCTAATTGATGCTTGAACTGGTAGAGATGTAACAGTGTGCACTATAAAAGTAAATTAAAAATACAGTTATATGTCACCAATTGCATTAATTACCAGCTAACTACAGTATTGCTCAAAGGTAAGTTGACACTTGATCATCGAAGCTCGAGACTTGATCCTCGCGTCGCGAAGCTCGAACGCTTCAAGTTTCGAGATACGAGGATTGAGTCTCGAGACGTGAGGATCGAGTCTTGAGCTTCGATGATTGAAGATCAAGAAGCAAAGTCTAGCCTGCATCACAGAATGGAACTTGAACCCTGGTTATGTCTGTCCACGAACCAGTGCTGAAATCCTTGTTATGGGCCACCTCACCTGTGTTCCAGGATTTGAGTACGCAACATGATTGGCCTGTTAAAACAGCGTTAATTGATTTGCCAATAAGGTCGAATGACAATTTGAAACCCACTTCCAGTCAGTTGGAGGCCCAGAACAAGTTAATCTTCTTGGCGGTGCTTTGCAGATGCTATTAGCTGGGATTACATTATTTCTGCAATGCAAGCTAGGTTACTATCACACTATGAAAAACCACTAACACCTGGAATATTCCTTTTCAGGAATGTTTACTATGTTATGACCACACATAGCAAATATCAGACAGTAAAGTTAACATAATGAGCAGTCCAACCACAAACTAGCATTAAGCTGCTAGTGGTTCAGTTTTCCCTTTATGCCTTATCACAGCTTTTTACTTGCAACACAATAATATTCCTGGAATATTTCTAATGTTTACTTTTTTGTGGGTTTCACAATTCAAGGATATTATAAAAGAACTATCTAAGGTTGGTTCATATTGTCCAAAATATTTATAATTGCCGTGAACATCTAATTCAAATAAATGACACAAAAGGCTCTTAAAATTGGGAGGTTTTTATGCTTAATACAAAGTATCAGTCAAATCAAGGCTTCAACATCCCATCCAAGGCAACCCATGGGCATTTGAACTTTGTTCATATTAAATTAGTGTTAAAATTTAAGCCTTGCCAAGCCAGAAAGCCATTCAAATGTCCCATGGTCAATCATACGTCCATTAAGTGAAATGCCCTACTGGGAAAAGTAACTCATTCTAATGCTCATGAACCCAAGTCTGAAGGCAGGTTTCAAAAGAGAACAATTAAGAGAGTGCACAATGGATTTATTTGATGTACACAGACATAATTACTCTTGTGTAAACTGTGGCTGAATTTTAAATAATACCAAAAATATCACATTAAGGCCCATCAAAGAAACTGACCATCTATAAAAAATAATTTTATAAAGGAATCACCTGTATTTGTATACATTCATGTATTTTTATGCTTTGCAGTCAATCAGCCACAAATTTACAATCATTCCCTTTGAAAGCCTCCAGTCTAAGTCAAATGAAATGAAATCAAGGCTAAAATTCAATTCCCCTTTCATATACATGGGGATAAAGTTCCCCACCCCCAGAATACTCCCAAGGACAACAAAGTGTCAAATTCCTAGGGTATGCCCAGGGGTGTTGAAGCTTTAATTTGACAATACATACTTGAAATACTTTTAACCAATATATATGTTAATTTCCTACAATGAATTTACAGACATTAAAATCAAAACTTTCCATAATTTTGCATAGGTTTGACGACTGACTCAAGATAAAATCTGTGACTTGATTATTTCTGTCATCATAAGTCTTACTCTAAATAGACACTTCAAACAAAAAGTGCTCAATGACAATCAAAAAATGGAAGTTCTTGGATTGTTTGAAAGACAATCAAGAGAAATGAAGTATATAAATTATTCCGTGAGATCAAAAGTTTACCACACGATTAGGAAGCAAGCTAAGGAGTTCCTGTTGAGAATGTAGACATCATTTATAAGAATGAAGAATGTTTCTGATGTTGCTGCACTTTGTTGCAAATTCAATATGTCAGCCTCCCAGGGGGAACAATTCAATGAAAAAAAACAAAAAAACACAGAAAATGCTGTTGGTCGCCCCCGATCATAAAATCTTCTTCTTCCTCCAAAAGTCTTATCTTCATTTTGTATTAAATATATAACTATGTGTAGCATAAATAAGTAAATAAAGAAGTTAAGATTGAAATATTTTAAAATACATCTTTGGCACATTTTTTTCTGTTAGATTTAAATATCATTGTAATCTGGTAACTGCTTGAATCATTGCAAAAAAAAAGAAAGTGACTAGACGTTAAACTGATCTAAAGATAAACGTAATTAAGCAAATAAAATTAACATTTAAGCTGTTAAGACAATTATTATTCTTGAGATGAAGAAACTTAAGCTTACACAACGCATGATTGCAGTATTAAATGCAGAGACCACCATAGCAAGCTTAAGTAATCACCATGGGCCAAGTGCGTTTATAAGCACTCAAAACGTCTACAATGCGACAGGGGTATTTTGCAGAACGTGGAAAGCTAAATTCAGAATGCAGAACCCCAAATAACTCTGAAGTTTAGTGATTAGTGTAGCTGGAAACTAAGTGAATCAAGTTTCAGGACAATTTTCCCGGTATAATGATTCTAAATGGAACCTGATTCACTCATGAGTTTCCTAGCTAACCCTAATCACTAAACTTCAGAGTCATTTGGCGTTCTACATTCTGCATTCAGCGTTCAGCAAAATATCCCAGCCGTCTACAATGTTAAATGTTTCAATGACAATCTCAGTCGAAGATACTTTGGATGTCTAACCAATATCCACTAGGACGCTTTCTAGCAACTAGCTGTTTCAAATAAGCTTTTCCAGGACGTCTTTCTCAGTAACTTAGAACACATTAATACAATTTGAAAGGAAAATGTCACGTAAAACAAAGTTTGATGGCAAAAATTATTTTACATGAACGTTTTTAAATGAAGTACTAGAGTAATTAGCGTTAAGTGAATCAGCAATATAAATAGTACATAAGAAAAAAAATCGGTTATGGATGTTCTCGAATGAAAACAAGGGTTCCGTCCAGGTTATAAGCTAAGTTAGTTTAAAAGATTTTTAAATCAAACTTACCGAAAGTCGAAGAGGCGTCAGTATTTATTACAGCATTTGTGCTTGTTGTGACATTCCCAATCGAGGATAAATTATCGGTAGATATTCTTGGCAACACGCTCGAAGGGAAGCCTGAAGTTGAAATGGAACTAGTGATGCCTGAGCTTGCAGCATTCGATTGCGGCGCTAAAAACCCGAAGAGCACGACAAAAATCGTCCATATTTGTCCAATCAATATCTTTTCCTCCTTCAAAAACTGCGACATCACGTTTGACTTCTCCCTCACTTCATTTCGAATTCGTTCACTTGGAAATTAACCCTGATCGTTGCATTCATTTGTTTTTACGACCGCCATATTATTATAAACACCATGGCGACCATCACGTGATCTCAGGTTTGCATAGGGTTGGTCCACACTTGTAAACGGCGTATATCTTCTGGGTCTAGAATGACAGTGTGAACCCTACGAATGGCATTAAAAGCGAACGTTTCGACAGTCCAACGATCGTTTGTAAGTTCAAAGAAAGATGAAAATGGCAAAAGAAAAAATATCTATATACATAGAAACAATAGAAAATTCTAATTAAATATTTCAGGTTTTTCGGCCTGTACTCCTTATCGCGTCGCAACTGAATATAAAGCATGCTGTCGATTCTGGGTTATTCTCAGTGTTGAAAAGCCCATCATTCTAAAAAAAAAAAGCTTCATGAAACTTGCTTTGTTTTAGCAAAGGCCACCCAGTTGGGTCACCAAAAGACTTGCTCGAGCTAATAGTTACCCAGCCCGTGAACAAACTTCCATTGTGGGCGATAATAAAGGATTAAATTAGCTGCAAAAACCGTGGACGAAGATCCTGCTAGTTGTAAACGTTGGATCTCTAGAAAAGAGATCAAATCAGCCAAAATACAAAGAACAAAAACACAAGAAGTCCAGATACTACTGCAAAGCTGATTTAAAACAACGTATATTGTTTTTTATAACAATATTTCGGCTGGCCATACCAGCCTTCTTCAGGTTTACAGCTGTTAATGAACTTATGTAGCAATCACAATATTATATAAATGGAGAATGTCGCAATAAAAGGGAGAAAGGGAGAGGGGACCGGGAGGAGGCTCTTCCGACCCCTCCCCTATATAATGCAAAGTAAGCACTAAAGCACACGTACCCCCCCCCCCCCCCATATCCCCGTTTTCATTTTCCTTCGCCATCTCCTCGCGATTTTTTAGCCCCCTTGCGCCAAAAGAAAGCCTTTTCATAGGCTAAATTGAAAAATTACACCCTTTATCCCCCCAGTTCTGCGAGCCAAGCGAAAAGCGATAGGGATAAAGCTTTTTTGCTTGCTAGTAGTGATAAAGAATTAAACAAACTTACTGAGAAATTTTATGTTCCACTACTGTTTCATCTCCTAGCTTAATTTTGGAAAATAAAAAAAAACTGACAAGAACTCTAAAAGAAAATAATTTCCTATATATCAGGCTAGTCTGTGAGGGGGGTCTTCACACAGGCTACTATCGCCGGATCTCGCGCGCCTGCGTAGCAAGTAAGAGATGGGGGTGGGGTAGAAAGGTCGAAAATCCGCCTGTTTCTCGGTCTTTCTTTGCTCGGCAATCAAACGGAAACGATAGTTTCTTTTTCTTTGAAGAAGAAAGTAGCTTACCCCGAGTTTTTTTGCTTTGAATTGACGGTTTAAAATGCATGTACTCGAAAGTGCTTCTCAGATAACAGACCGAAACTTTATTTTTTTGATGTTGTTTTTTTAAAAATGACTCTTAGGTTTGTATATTACGTGACTGAGTCTGTTTAGCCCAAAAGGCACGAGGTATTTTAGGCCTCAGGCTAAATCAAATTCTTGCTCATTAATTCTCCCAGTGCTCATGATCAAGATTGTTCCAGACATTTCTTTTTAAAAGTACTTATAAAATACAACTCTTTCATGAAGAATATTTCTGTTTCGTCTACGCAACATGGCTCTCAGCCAGTCATTATGCCTATGTAAACTATTTTGAGAACTTTTCATATTAAAACATTCCATGCAAATTACTTTTTACAGGCATTTCCGTATTAGTCTCGCCACCAGTAGATAGTGTTAATGGCATATTTGTCTAACTGTTGCAGGTGGCGTGACAAAATCCATCCATAAGCTGTTTTCACCTGTCAGAACAGAGATGAAGATATTCCATCTCGACCTCGTTTGTGAAATATGACCAACAGAAAATGAACATAACAGCTTGACATGCATCTAATATTGAACGTGCGATTAAACCGGAACTGACAACGACGAGGCAAGAGAAACGCGACGGAACCGAAGAACAGCATGGATATTTTCGATGATTTGAGGATACCGATACCACAAGCTTTCGAGTCACCGAGCCTAACTCGAGTGGGAAGGTTCCAGCGCGGTATATTGACCGCAGCACTTGGTGTTATGTCTATAGCACAAGCTGTTCAGTGGCAATTTAGCAAGCAAGATAATAACTCGGGTTCTGAATTTAGTTGTACATTTAAGGATGGAGTTGCCGAGACAAGCGCACGAGAAGATCTAACATCTAGACACTTCGAGGAGTACAGACAAAAATACACCCCAGTGTCTCAGGAGGGGTTTCTGTTGTTCGCCTTACTGAATCTTTTAATCGGTTGCATTTACATGTCATTTGTGTCCGAACGATTTAGTTTGTGCTTAAAGCTCAATAACTCGAAACAGCGTGGCAAAATAGTGGTCGAGTTGAAGGGTTCCATGGCAGTGTTCAAGGCATATGCAATTCAACTCTGTGTGAAACTCCTGTCAGCCTTAGTGTTTATTATATACAGCTTTCTAATGTCCTCGGTCATTATACCATCAGAGAGGAAGTATAGCAAACAAAGGACGCCTACACTACCTTTTGTATTCAGTAGCAGCTCGGTCGTTGCTACAATTCATTGTTATGCCGATCACGCGTTCACATCATCAATGTTTAATACTGCTGTGCTGACCTTTGTATCATTCGCTGGAGTTCTTAGCTTGGCAGAAATCGTGTATGCGTGGCAAGAAACGAAGGCCTTCGAGAACATTTCGGATTATTATTTTTGCATGCTTTTATTGAGGCATAATTGCGTGACAGAGAGCACTAATATGATAATAGAGAAGGAGCTTTTTATAGAGAAACAAAGGAAAACAATACTTGAGGCTATAAAACATGAACTTCGACTTCCGCTGGGTAATTGCTGTGGCCGTCCAAGCGCGCCTTGTCTCCCTATGAATAATATTTTCATCTCTCAGCAAAAACTGAAATATAAGGGAGTTAAGAAACAGAGACATAAGCAGGAACTCTTCAGGACCTATAGCAGCACTAAAAAGCTTCCGGTTGCCTGTTTAGGGGACTTATTGAAGCCCAGTAGAGACTCGCCGAATCCAAAGAGAATTTTAGTGACTGGGGACCCCGGTATTGGAAAAACGACACTCGCACGCACTCTTGTTCAAGAGTTCAATTCGACGTTATCTTCAGATGAAGGCGAATTGGGCCATCTAAACTTTGTCTTCTCTTTCGATTTCAAAGAGCTAAGTGTAATACAGAACAAAACAACTTTGCAGGAATTTCTTTCTTACTCCTCCGTTTCGCCGAAACTGAAGGACATAGTCTATCGACAGATCGCCTCAAATCCAGAGCAAGTACTTCTTATTTTCGATGGTTTAAACGAGTGGACAGTAAAGACAACGAAGTCAATTTACCCTACTGATGGAGAAATTGAAGAGAACATGTCCGTGGATGCTGTTGTGTTTGGACTTCTTTCTGGAGAACTTTTACCAGGTTGTACCATGGTAGTGACGTCACGATCTGCCCCCTTACTTTCAGAAATCGATGAGATCTTTACATTTGATAGATACGCAGAGATGGGTTCGTTTCAGTTTGACATGGTCAAGACTTACGTTCAACAATTTTTCCAGAACAGTAAAGATCTCAGTTTAATGCAGTTGACAAATCGCATTTCTATGGATGAAAAACTGGAGGTTTTCTACCGTGTTCCTCAAAACTGTGTTCTTCTTTGTTTGTACCTCAACTTTATGGCGTTAAAGAGAATAACTGAGGTTTTTCAAACCACTGAAATTCCTTCCACAACTTCGGGACTCTTTCAGAAAGTTATCGAAACCGCGACAAGAGAACAATCAGATCAAAGTAACTGTAGAACACCCTCAACAAATAATTTGCATTTCTCAAAAAATTTTCAAGACGCCTTAGAAAAACTCTCGTTTTTGGCGTATCAGGGAATAATAGATCAACGCTATGTTTTTCGCGCGGAGGATCTCTCACGAGTTCATCTGAGCGCTTTTCAGGTTGAGATTCTCAAGGATACTGGCTTTCTCCTCCGTTTAGGAGGCATTTTTCCAGAGCAACCTGAAAACTACTTTTTCAGTTGCCTCAGCATTCAAGAGTACTTTGCGGCCTGCAGAATGATCAAATCGATGTCTATTGTAGACTTCCGAGATTTCCTGGAAATAGCCAATGAGACCCACTGGAGTACACTTCTGTTTGTCGCTGGTTTGTGCAATGATGGAAAGCAGGGCAAGGGTCTATTTGTGTGCCTGATGCAGTACTTGATAGAAGCTATCAAGCTGAACAGATTTAGCGATGAACCAGTCATTGATAATCAAGCAATTGTTTTTCTCTGCAAATGCCTTTTTGAGAATGGTACTCAACTGGGGCATCCATTTGCAAGGGAAGTGACGTCTTTGATGTCAAAGGCCAAGCCCATCACCTTTACCGAGATAGGTGCAAACCCCCAGAAGACTCAAGCAATTATTGATTGCTTGAAGGGACCGATGGGTGACAACGTAAAAAGAGTTATCTTCGAGAGCAATGCAATGGGGGACGGTGGATTGCGTCAGGTAGCGTCATTCATTTCTGACCGGTCTTGCAAGTTGAACCAAGTTAATTTGACAAATTCATGCGTCACCGATGACGGGATGTTGTCCTTCTTGGAAATAACCGCAGGACATTCATTTATCGGAATAAAGGTTCTGGGGTTGCGAGGAAATCAGATTTCCAGTGAAGGAGCAAAGTACCTAGCGTGCGTGCTCTTCAATGATTGGTGCCAAATTGAGGAACTCCATCTTGGCAACAACAACATAGGTGATGTGGGTGTCCAGCATCTCAGCGAAGCTCTGTGTAGCGGAAACAGCAAAATTCAAACTTTAGACTTAAGCTCCAACGGAATAACTCACAATGGAGTTTTTCATCTGAGCCAAGCTCTTAGCAGTCCTATTTGCAGTGTTCGGAGACTCTTCCTTCAAAGGAACAGAATGCTAGACTTCGGCCTTCAAGACCTTTGCCAGTCCCTATGTAGTGGGGATTGTAACCTCAGGATACTTTATGCCAGTTCCAACGAGATCACTGACGATGGTATCAGGTTCGTGGAATGGGCGCTAGCTCACAAGTCATGCGCGCTGCAGGAATTGTACCTCGGGTACAATCAAGTTACTGACAAAGGAGTTAAGAGTTTGCTTCAAGGCCTGCCCAATCATCAGATCACCCTCAAAGTTCTGTCCCTGGCCAACAACCCGATAACGGACGTGGGAATCAAAATGTTGGCCAGCGCCTTAAGGAATTCCAGTTGCAACCTTCACAGACTCTGCATAAGCTTGGGAAGAGAACAACTGAACACAACGAAGGCGTCCAAACTGCAAGTGCGATACGTTAATGCGTTCTAAATTAACACGATAATAGTCGCTTGTAGTGTTGAGAGGTTTAATCAGGTGACAGTTTGAGCAAGACGTCATAAAGAGGAAGGGCCACTTTTATTTTTGCTCAGTTACCGTTGATTGTACTATGCCCCACTAATAGACTAGCTTGCTCTTCGTCAAAATAAATTTGGCATCTATTTTTTGACCAAATTAAATGTTCCCTATTTTTCTAAAGGAAGAACATTCCATTCTACTTATCCACCATAGACAAGGGTTTTTTTTTTCTTTTTCACGAATTCACTGAACTGAAAGCTGCAGGACTCTTAGATATATACAGAAGGTCCAAGCTGATTTAACGGAAAACTTTAGTGAGAACTAGTCAGAGTTTTCTGCTAGTGATTTTACTTAACCCGTGAAATAGGTAGTAGAATGCTACACGCTACTATGCACTACCTCCATTGTCCTCTTTTGTTTACTTGTAGCTATTTTGCACTAGTTGGTATTCAAGATCTGTTTCGCGGGTCAAGTAACATCACTCTTACTAAATGCTGCGATAAATAGTTGTTGCTTTATTCATTACCCTTATATCTTGCTTGCTTTTTGGTGGCAGTATTTTTAAGGTATGCATTGCAGCCAGTGACACAGGATGAAACTTTACACCAGCATGAATAGAGATTCTTCTCATCTATGACTTATTGCTTATTATTTATTTATTTATTAATGCTGGGTTGAAAAGCTACACTATGAGGCAGTTTATCGGCGCATTAACTGCGAATCTATTTTAACCAAGGGAAATGCTCAATTGCACACATTCATTGGAACGAAGAGTGTGTTTACCAAGGTGTATTCAGGATAAAGACAAGAGGGTTTTTCTATGCAGTTGACGAGTGGTAGTTTATAACAACACAACACATATTCATCGCAAGCCCACTTGAAATCATGCAGTACAAGATGCCCCCTTCAGTGTCACTTATAATGAATTAAGATATAGATAAAGATAACTGTGGAAATTGTCAGTATATTTTGTCAATTATCACAAGAGTTTTTGTGTTCTTCAAGCCTCTTGGTTTCATGAAAAAATTCTACAAAGCAGTGTTTTTCGTGGTTTCTTAAAAAAAAAAACAGTATATAAAGACACTTTAGTACTTGCCCGAGGGGGCAACACTTAACGTCTACACAAACGTGTTGATGATTCCTGCGGCAGCTCGAATCATCTCCTCAGTTCTATACTACTTTTTGCAAAATAAAATTGACATATACGTCAGTTTTAAAACGACCGTTGATGGCAAACATTTCACTTAGTTACTAATTAACTTATAACGCCTAAAGTTGAAATATTTGACGCGCTATGTGACGTGGTATTTGAAGCTTCCCTTCTTAACCAGATTGCTGTCACAAGGTGGTTACATTCCCCAATTAATTTTTACTTAAAACTCACCGATAACAAGGATCTCTACTGTAACGGTGTCTTCCGTTTCCTCATGTGGTCTGTTCAATTTCCATATAACTCTACACGTGTAGTTTCCCTGGTCTCCTTCCACGCCAGAAACATGAAGTGTGCCACTGTATGGGTCAATCATTATTCTTTCTGTGGGTAATTCTAGGAGCGTCCCGTTTTTGCGCCATTCATAGCGTAGCGGAGGGAAGGCAGATATGGCCAGTTCAATTGTTCCGTTTTCACCATCGTTGAGTAGTTGTGGTGTCGTGACTCTGTCGCTAACAACTGCAATGTGATTTAGCTAGGGTTAGCTATTACTAAAGTAACATAATTTCAAATAGGATGATAGCTAACTTAGGTGCAGATTCAGCAGTTTTAAAAGGAACGAGCCATTAATGAGAACATTGGCTAAGATTAGCCTGTCCTATTCGGGTGATTGACTGATTAAAGAAAAAGCCCAGACATACTCCTATATTAAAGGTTGAGTTACTTTTGAACTGCCCACCCTTGGATGCATGCACTATAGCAGGTCACTACCAAGATCTTAAAGCTGATGTCTATTCACAGACATGGTAAGAATTTTTGAGTGCTTTTAATAGGTTACAAAACATATATATTATACAGTTACTTACAATCAACTTCAAGAGTAAAACTGCTCGATTGTCTTGATCCTATACATGTATAATTTCCCCCATCACTGACTCTCACGTCTTCTATACGTAAGAAACTGTAGTTCCCACTGCGTTCAAGGCTCAGTCTTCCAGTGCTCTCCACTGTAATATTTTCTGCCTGTAATTGGGGTTCACCCAAATTCGCTTCCCTTGGAGGTTTTTCCCAGCGAAGAAAGTCCTCCCCGGTTACCTCACATCTAATTTTGATGGTTCGGCCTTGCTGAGCAGTTCTTCTTTGAAATGGAATTTTCACATCGGCCCCTGTAAGGCAAAACATACTGACTGCAATAGAGGACAAAATTCCTTGGAACAGACATGAAATGAACCAACGCTGTCACTTACAAACGCCTTGCACTTCCTCCTTCCCCACCCTATACAATTATAGTGAATGCTGATACTCTGGAACAATGTCTGAAAAGAAGTCTGCTTGCCATCTACTAGGCGCGAAAAGGCCATCTAGAATGTTTTTTTTTTTTTAATTCGCAGCCAGTGCTCTATAAATGACGCTAAAAGAGAGATAAACGCGCGAGATTTAGGATTTTAATATAGCTGATATTAATATAGCTGCTTTAGAATAAAAAAAAGAAGACGTTTCGCAATTCGACGGTAGTATATCAATCATTTCTCATTAACTCAGATAATGCATTTTTCATTCTGAAGTCCTTTACTAATCAATTTCATTATTATATTGGGAACTGAGCTGCCAGTTAATTGGCATAAAATGACCTTCAGTAATTCACAGCAGTTCTTACAAAAGCGTAAAAAAATTAAATGTGCTGTGTCGCGACGTTTGCGCTTGCCTGAGAAGACAACCGACACTGGTTTCTCCATGAAATGACGTCTGAGGACTGAGGAACGAGCGCAGAAATTCCATACTGATGACGTGTCACACCTACAGATCTGGGTAGTCCGGCCTTAATTATTACTTTTTAGCCTTGCCGAAGAGAAATTTGCCTCAACCAATCAGAAGAACTACCTAGATCTGGATCTGGATCTACAGTCGTTTCTCAGACGTCATTTCGTGGGAAACGGGAGAAATGTAGTGGGGGTCTAGCAAATGTCGGCTGTTTTCTTCAAAGCTACATTTTCCCCTGCAGTTATAGTTTTGCACCTTGGCAATGGTGAAAGAAAAATCAACTAACGTAAATGACTTTGAACTCTCACATACCAGAAAAACGTACTATTACAGCTACAATCAGGAGCGTCTGAAAACGTCGTCTCCACGTAAAACGACGAGAAACACCCATTGGAGAAAATGGTCAATTGTTGATCGCTTGATTTGTCCGTAGACATGAACATAGACCATCCATATTGCCTGAACAAAAGAAAGCCGACATAGCCAAACACTACATGATTATGTCAAACTTGCAGGACTTGACGCTAACACTACACTTCCAAGTTTAAGTCGCGTGCGAACAGCTTCTTAATTGTTAGCAAATATATCTTATATTTCTTGTTGGGCGCAAGTAAATAATACAAGTACACAGAAGAGATAATGTTACTTTCAGACAAAAGAAAAAAGGAATAAATGAACCCTTCTGTTAATTCAGTATGGTAGACTGTCAGAGGGATGAAACTGGAGAGCAAAATGAGAGCAAGCTTGGAGAGGGGTGAGTATCTGATTAGAGATCAGTCCCCTCAGGCGTCCCCTGGGGAACCAAACCAGGGCCTTGGCTTTTTTTGATTATGATTAATGACCTTGTAGTCGAAAATGCACGCTTTTAGAAATATGAACGCGATACCACTATCTCAGTCGCGCGGTGGTGTCTCTCGTACATTACGAACCACAAACGACCTACAAAACCCCCGGCTACTCGAGGTACTATTTATCAAAAAACAAACAAACCAAACCAAAAAAACAAAAACAACAACAAACGCGCAACCGTTCGTTCCATCAGGCCATCCATCTCCAATGTCGCGTAGAAGAGAATAGTGTGGTTACTAAGCCCCCAAAATGGTCCTAGAATGCGAATCAGCCAATGAGAAAAAGAAACGATCTTAGTGCCATTTTCCGGCATTCTTTGACGTATCTGAATTTGAATCTGGAAGAGCTGTAAAATCAGACTCGAATCCTGCTCTGATGGGGTTTGTTTGTAACAAGGCAGGGGTAAGAGGGCGGTAAAGATGAAAAGAAAATCGCGTTCATGCGCCCAAGTATAAATCAAAGGACATTGAACTACTGACACTATATTTTAAAAGAAACTACGAATGATGTTCAATGTTTGAAGACAGCGTGTCAGTAAGTCTTCAAATTTCACGACATATGGGTTAAAACACACAAAGGCAAGACTGACTTAAAACAAATAATCATAAGCAGCAGCTGCCGACCTGACTAAAAGAGTAAAGACAAATTTCGGCAAGAAACAAAGAAGGATAATCCAAACTGTTTCAGTTCTGGCGAGTGAGAAGCAAGACATGTGATTTCACTTGTAAATGGGTGCCAATAAAATACCTCACAACTAACTTTGCTCACTTAATGGTGGTAAAATCATCAACAAACGAACAATGTTACAGTTAAGTTGTGGTACCGCAATGTTCCTAACCTGAACAAATTACCATTTAAGAACTCGTCGATAAATTATAAATATATATGATACATGTAACACTTCGAATAGCAACTGAGGTGACTGATAAAAGTGTGGTTTCGTGTATTAAGTAGGCAGGAACACGTGCGATTATGAGTTGCTAAGAGCAAGCTCAGCAGGATTATTGCAAAAACGTGTTTTCCTATGGGTGTCTGTAAAACGCGGACCGGATACCTGCGGATGGCGGATGCGGATGGGAAAATGCGGATAGAAAAATGCGGATGGAAAAAAAATGCGGATAACAAAAAAGTAAGAGGAAAAAAAACGAGAAACGCGGATGGCAAAAAAAGAAAAAAAATAAACTAACAAACAATTAAGGAAAGAAATCTTTCTTTCAAGTCGCTGTCACATGGTTGGACCCTTCACATACATACAGAACGTGATGTCAATAGTTGGCACAGTGTTGTGCCCTGCAATTCCTGTCATTAATGTCACAGAAATAAGGACACACCGTTCCTCCTTCTTAAATGCACACATACTAAGGCTTGCACGCAACAGCTCAAAAAATCGGCTGGCAAAGGTTCGCTTATTTTGCACTGGCGTCTTTTAATATTCTTCCCTTTATCCAATAAGGAGCCAGTGGTCCCTGCAATCACGGTTCAGATTGCACAATATTACTTGACCAGCATCCTAAAGCGGTTTAATTCACGAAACAGTCTGTCTTTACTTACGGGAGTGATCGCTATTTTATTAAACATTACTTTATTCGGAATTTCATGGTTATCACGCTAAGAGGGGGAGGCATGGGTGTTAGTACTTGCAAAACAAACGACAAACAATTTTTAATAAATGTACTCAACTTACAGAGAGAATATTCTCAGGGTAATCAAATCAAGACCTATTTGTTTGAGCGGCTCAAGACAGAAAACATTGCAGCGTGCATCAACCAGACAAAAGGCCGAACTTTCAGGTTTGGCAGATGTCAATCAACTCCGCCTATCATGTGGATTTATCTTTTACAAGTTCTACCCTTTGGGAATTTGTAAATGCGCGGATTTTTAAAATTTGCAAAATATACTGCAGATTGGAAAGAAAAAACGGACTTCTTGGTCAATCGCAAAAGTTATCTCCTGAAAAGGTGTAAAAAAAATCACCTAATTTGCAAAATTAAACTCCCGCAAAAAAGGAGAAGTGTCACTTGTGAACGCATTAATGAAGGCTACTTTCTGTTTCATTTGTTTTTGTTTGTAATTTTTCTGCAAGCAAAATAGTTTCCAAAACATATCCTCAGTGAGTTTTTAGAACGTCTGTATCGAGCAACTTAAAACTCAGAATTCGGAATCGAAAATAATTTAATATATAATATTCAAATTATTTGGCCAGCTCCCGTATATCTGCGAAGCAGCAACCAAACATACTTTTCTACACGGAAAGATGTTTAATTATTACAAATCAGGAAAAAAAAAAAAAATGACTAAGCTGCTTTTCTGCTGAGGGTGCGGCACATTGCCTGACAATGAATTTCTGTAAAAAAACCCTCATTAAACAAGACCGATTCGCACAAAACCGAGAGGAAAATTTGTAGCTTATTTAGTTTTTGGCCTAAAAAACGGGCTTCTGCAGGTGTCTGCAGTTCACAATCACTCTCTGAACTGTCTGCTGTGGCAGAGTCGACCAGAGTCAAGGCAGAACGAAAGTTGATTTGTATTATGAGCCCTTTTGAAGATCAGGCTCCTTTGTGAGGAAACAAGCCGATTTAGCGGAGGCGAGCGTGAAATAGGCGAAGCTAAGCACGCCGATGTTTTCGCGTAGTTCACCCCATTTTTTGGTTTAGTTTGTTTTCCCTAGTTTTCTTTTAATTTGAGGAAATTTAGTCCTTAGTTTGTTGTTGTTGTCCGAACAACGTTATACACGTGTTTTGTTAAGAAATGTTTCAGTGACACAATTTAATTTATATATCCAAATTTTTGTTGTTTTTTTTTTGTTTTTGTTATTCAAAATTTTTTCTATCCTCATTTTCCCATCTGCATCCGCCATCCGCAGGTATCCGGTCCTCGTTTTGCAGACACTTCCTTTGCTAGCCGATTTTAAATCCTTAGGCTAAACACTCAAAGGAGAAGTGCACCAAGTATGTGTGCATTTAAGGAGGAGGAACGGAGCGTCCTTATTTCTGTGACATTAATGAAGGAATTACAGGGTACAAAATTGTGCCAACTATTGGCATCACTATCTGTATGTAAGTGAAGGGTCCAACCATGTGACAGCGACTTGAAAGAAAGATTTCTTTCCTTAATTGTGTGTTTGTTTATTTTAATGTTTTTTTGCCATCCGCATTTCTCGTTTTTTTCCTCTTACTTTTTTTGTTATCCGCATTTTTTCCATCCGCATTTTTCTATCCGCATTTTCCCATCCGCATCCGCCATCCGCAGGTATCCGGTCCGCGTTTTACAGACACCCTTTTCCTATAAAAAAAAAAAAAGCAGAAAAGGAAAATTGATTGCAGAGAAGGATCATTTCGGCGACGATTATCTTTACGCGTATATCCGAGGAGAGCGAAGAACAAAGTGGATCAGTAGTTTGCCTTAATGGCTAATTGACCTGTTTGCCCGCGGTATATTTATGAACAGACGCTCAGAAGAAAATATCATCCGTCGAGCGAATATCGGGGCAATTATTTATGTAAAATGCCAGAAATGAAAAGTTAGGAAAGAGAAAGAAACTAGGGACGCGCTTGCCTAATAACTATCACGATACTTATTAGAACACAATGCAACCGATACTTCTTTTTTTTTTTAAAGAAAAAAGAACAGAAAGAAAGAAAGAAAATAGGACGTTCTTACCGTGAGAAGCGAATAAGCATGACCTTAGCATGAAATTTACTGGTTTGGATTTGTCAAATCGTTTCATGAATCGAGGATTGAAATACAACAACCGAATACTCCACCGTCTGTTCGACAGTCTTCTTTATAGTATTGTGACATGTCAGCTGGCTTTCTGGTGTTTGCTTTCTTGACAGGTCGACGCTGCTATTGACGAAGTAGGGAATAATAAGTAGAAGTGGAGAGCGCGAGAATTCTGTTTCAAATTTGTCCGCTCCAGATTCTTCCTGTTAGCGTCCGATTTGGATTTCGAAAATGCAGACTCGGATACCCCAAAAAATGCGAAATCCAAAACGGATTCACTTGGCCAGGTATCCTTCTCTGAAGTGTATTTGACAGGGGCACCCAAAGAAGATTTCCTCCTAAATACATTGAAAACACAAGCTTTTTACGCTATCCAGAAGAACTTCTAGATCTCTAGAAACGCATTCTAAGCAGCGCTCTAAAATTTATATCTGTTCGGTCATCCTCGCGCTTGAGTCTTCTCGAAATTACAAGGGGCTTGAGTATTATTTTCCCACAAATTTTAAATGCAATTCGACGTATCAAGAAAGGGACACATTTTCTGATTCCTCTCTCTCCACCACATTTTTGAACCCGAAAATTTTAGGTTTCCTTTTTTCTTCGAAAAACAGCCTAACCTGGTGACATGTGAAAATTACACTTCAGAAAATCTTGGAGAATTTATAAGATAAGCCGCGAAAATTGTACATTAACGGAAGGGTAATCTAGCATTTTTTAGCCGTCCTCAAGGCAATAGAAATTCTCGGCAATATTTGCTTCTCCGAACAGACATTTTACAGAAAACAGCCGTTGGGTTCCCCTGATTTCAATCAATAGATATCTCAAACACAACATCCGTTTAGGGAAGGACCATGAGGCGGGGTGGAACTTTCGAGCCGCAGGAATTTTTTTTCGTTATCAAATTAAAAAAAAAACGGGAGGTGCACGACACTGCGGAGCTGCTTCAAGGAAAAATAATCTTCACTGCAGTTTTCAGTTCCATTTCCCATGCCATCCTGAATCAAGGACACTCAACTTCAGTCACACTGCTCTGATACTTGTCTTTCTCTCTTCCAGTGTTGTTTTGTTTTAATGGTTTTCTGTGCAATTGTCCGAGTTCAAGGCCAACATTGAAAGAGACAGGTAAAAGGAGGTCGAGCACAACATGACAACGTTAATTGACCCAAGTTCTAATGTCACGGATTGTAGCTTGACTGAAACAACAGCCACTGTGAAATCAGTCACTTCTCCGAGTAAAAAGCAAATGGACAACACGGATGTCTCCCATCAATAAAAAATAAGTTTATTGAGAATTCTAAGCCATTGTTGGGCTTTCAAGATCAATCAATGTTCTTTATATACAGTGAACACCATTCATAAAACGATTAGTCTAAAACTCCGAGTGATAATTAAGCTTTAGAATATAGAATAAAATAGATTTTGTACACTCCCAAGTAATACACACAATTCGTTACTTTAAGTACTCTCTCACAGGGACGCAGATAGCAATACCAAGCGAGGAAACCCGAAAAGACACCAATTGATTAATCAATTGCCTGCGCGCGATGGCTCCCCTGGAAAGAGTTTTTAAGTCACAAAGTGTAAGGGATAATTAAGTTATCAATAAACTATAAATAATATGTATTTAGATTAACTTGCAGTATTAATACCCTAGGTGGACAAACCACGATTTGCAATCCCCATTTTTTTTAAGTTATCACCCGGTTAAATTTGTATTTTCTACCATATTTGCATAGAAGATCCATGGCGCATAAATTCACTTTACTTAAAACAGTCACTATGAAATCTAAGAAAGGCTACAATGTAGCAAGCCTAAAAACATTTAGTTTAGATTTGTCGAAAATGTCAAAGAAAGGAAATATTCTAAAACCAAGCGACACAAGGTGCCTGTAAACATTTCCATAATTAATTAATCACAAAAGAGATAAATATCACAACCAACCATTCGGAAAAGGGAGGGTGCCAGGACGTACACCGAATGTTTTTTAACGCTGCTGGTAATTCTAGTAGTTAGACAAAATAGAGAAAACACACAAAATAAAAACATGTTCGATTTCATTTTTTTATAACTTATTAAAAAATTCAACGTACCACTTTCAGGAACACGGTACCACCCTCAAGAAAGAATGTCAAGAAAAACGCCTTCTTTTCAAAAGAGCTTTCCTGGGTGTGTCATAGCCACTGTTGGCTCCGAGGTCTACCGTAATGTGTTAATTTTGAATTTTGAACATTTTTCAACCAGGGACTGACAAATATCAATAGTTAAAAAAGAATAATACCTCTGTGAAATGTGAAAATAACCAAACAATCTCAAGACATATAAATATAAACCTATTTTTCAGCTCTATCTTGAAGCAAAATGCAAATCCCATTCAAAACCAACTCAGACGTTTGTCTTGCAAATTTTAGCAGCACTGAACTATCATTTTGAAGATAGAATTCACCAAGACGCCATGTTTGTTTGTCAGAACACATACAAATACACTCAAGAACCAATCAGATTCCAGAGGCAAACAAGTGCACCAAGTCACAGTTCATTACCAGCATCAAATACCGATGCTTAATCACTAAGGATCTTAGTATTGAATTATTTAACAATTAGTCGCCCAAGGCGACGTGAATATCGGCGAATAGTCACCAAGACGAAGTCGAGGTGACTATTCGCCAATATTCACGTCGCCTGAGGCGACTAATTGTTTTAGTATAATTACATTGATGATTATTCGAGAAAATAAAATTATTGATCAATTTCCGACCCCGAAACATCAAAAAATCTCGCTGCCATTTTGAAAACTGCTAGCCTTCAGTGCTATAATCACCGCGCGGTGATTATAGCGGGATAGTGCGAAGCTCCTAGCCAATCACAGCGCTCTATTTTCGATAGTCATCAATGTAATTATACTAAAACAATATAGTCACCCATAATAAATTACATACATATTTCAGCGAATTCTCCTTACTAATGCCATATCAAAGGTAAGGAATAAGTTATGATAATCTTATTATAGGTATAAAGGATTAAGAGTTAACTATTTTTAGAATTGACGGTTTCATGTCAAAATATCTTTATCTAACACAGTCTATCAGCTATTCTGTGGCTCTGAAAAAAACCGCCGTGGATATTTCAAATGTCTTCATTTCACAAGCCTTAAGAAAAAGTACTATGGCAAACCATCACCTTTGAGATATTGTCTGCATGGACCGTATTATCATATTAATATTTATTATTCTCTAGCTAGTAAATATTAAGAATCAAATGTAGGATAGAGAGATTACGCACAACACTAATGACAAACGGTTGAGATGACCAGGTGATAAATTTTTCCCGCCAATTTACAGAGTATGGATTTCACGTTCATGAAAAACGTGAGAAATTCACTCAAGTTCAATATAATGCTGGTTTATTATATGACGCTCGTTAAAGGATTGTCGGTAGCGAATTTAAAGCAATTTCAGTTTACATAAAGCGGACTGTCTGGCACTGTAAAGATAAATGTTCACCTTCGCTGGGGTATACGCGAAGCTAAACCAAGAAGACACGATGATTACTGACGGCAAAGGGAAAGCAGCCGTTAGCCGTGAACAAAACCTTTAACCTCTCTAACATTTCTGTTGCATCACTACAAAGTCAAATGTCATGGGGGCTCCACACTTAAAATTGTCATTAAGTGATCATTACTCACTACACAGCACCAGATATGACCTAGAAACAAGCTCTCTTGTAAATAGCATAAATATATCAACTACTAAATAACCCTTTTTTAAAATACTAGAATGCAATTAAAAATTCGCAATCTAAAATACCCCGTCATCATATCATATTTGCTATGCTAACATCATAGGTAGGTTTTAAAATTCACTTCCTTCAAATTATATCACTTCCTTACACTCCTAAATTATAGAATCCAATCTGTTACACTCAGTTTCAAATCGCTCAAACCCGTTAACAAACTTTTTTAAATGCTTACAATCATTCGGTTTGTCTACATATGCAGTGCGTTTTACGTGCCAAGACGAGTTTTCCACTCTATTTTCACTGATTAAAACATTTGGCAAAATCAATCTAAACTCAATCCTTCCAACCAGACAGGTCACTATTATTACTAATACTAAAAATTTACAATTATGGATAAAACACTCGTTGTTTGGTCGGGCTTGAGTTTAAAATGAACCCTCCGTACCCATTATACGTACCATTCGGTAGTACGTTAAAAGTCTTCATGGGACCAACCACCGGATTCTGATATCTCTGACTGACAAACGATGGAGGCGCTTGGTAACCAACACCTGTTAAGGTAAGGCCAGGTTGCATGGAAGCTGGACACCCTCCTCGGGAAAGAACCTGCCTTGGCGGAAGGCCTGGGTTCACGTATGACGGTCCCGTGCCTGCTGCTGAAGTCACGTAAGAGTAGGGCACGTGACCAGACACTGGTCCTGCAGTGGAGATTCTTGCCACCCCTGTGTACAGTGGTTGTGGCACAAACTGCGCATGCGTTGGAGGTAGGATGACTAGAGGGTTTGAATCCGGAAAAGAATCGTTTCCGCCACAGCAGCGAGCTTCATTGCCAGAGACAAGAAGAGTTTGTGACGGCGGGTACGCCAAGGTGGGCGAAATGTAACTTGGCCCAACGGGCTGACCGTACTGGGGAATCACGCCCAAGGAGCTTGGACGAGATACTTTGGTTGGACTACGGTGATGCCCCGCGTGCTCAAAATGATGCGCTCCAAAGAACGGATTCTGCATTTGATCAGCGCTGTAACGCTGACCGTGAGCGAGCGTCGGAGCCACTGAAATTGGATTCGGCTGACCGGAATTACTATTCAGCTGGAGATAACCGTCTGTAACGTCCGTTATTTCTCCCTTCTCGTCAGCGCTTTCAGTGTCAGAGCAGTAAATCATTGCATTCTCTTTCCCACTATCCCCCGGATTCTCGTATGTTGTGGACGTCACCATTTCATCGGTGGAAATACCCCTGGTAAGGCGGGCATCACTGTGGGTGTGGTCCATAGATTCATTTAATCCGGGACTTGCGCTTTCAATTGAAAATGATGACGTAACGATGCAATCATCCTCGTCATCCTCGTCTTCGTCATCTCCGAAACCATCACACAGCTCGTCGTGCTTCGTGACATCACATTGCTCGGGTTCATCCTCGTCTACATCTTCGTCTTCAACGTCATCTAATCCGTGAGAGGTGTGATCTGTTTTGTTTGTTTCCAGAGAGTTGGGTTCCATTTCATCGCTGGAACTGGACACTGTAATGACACTGGGGGAGGAGGGTGAGTCGGGGATTTCGATTGGAGACGACGTCTGCTTTACTGGTAGGTTTATTGGTTCGCTTTCATTGCGAATGAACCCCGTGGGGCTAGGAACTTGGTTCACCTCTCCAAATAAATATGTCCTATTATCATTATATCTCCGCCTTCCCGGCGAGGAGACGGTTCGCCTCAGGGGTCTATGTCCGCCTGACAGTCCAAGTGGCGCATGTGAGCATGACGCGTTTTGAAACGTGTTGGTTGACAACTGCCATGGTAACAGGCCGGCGGGGATGTGGGGACCACTCCAGACTGGAGGCGGTGCGACGGGCTGTTGCATGACAGGCATTACTGAAAACAGCACTGAACCCGCGGGACGGGACCACTCGTGACTGATCAAACGTCGCGGCTGTGACAATTAATAACAAGAACAGCTTTTAGTGACTAAAACCATTACTGAATTTAAGACAGGGCAAGTTACTATAAGCAAATGCGTTACTATCAGTACTTCCCTAATATTAGTATATTGTATAACGCATGTTATGGTTCAATTTTAGCTAAGGCTACGTTCATCTACACTTGTAAGACGCATACAAAGTTGCGCTTACGGTTACCATCTATGAAAAGGACTCTAAAAAAAAGTTATCCAGAGTTTCGTTCCATTTACTGTTGAGGAGCCGTTTCTAGGTACAAAAAAATTAACAGCATTCAGAAAAAGTGAAGTGTACTATCATTTTGTATAATTAATGCAATCTTTACAAAAATAGGGACTTACAGTGCTTACGGGCTTTATACAGATTAGATAAATACAATACTATGAACAGTGCTTACAAATTGAGCTAAAAACATTAAAACACTAAGTGAAGTGTACTAACCTCGCGAGGTCGATCGTAGCCATCTCCATCCTGTCAAAACAAAAAAACGCAAATGTCGTCAATAAAATCCACTTTCCAGCTACACAGTCAGGTGATACAAAAAAGCCATGCTAACGCTAGCGTAAGAGCAAGAAACCCACTGGGACAAGAAAGGCATCATTTGCTGATCGCACTAAGCGCAATACCCAGTGTTTATTCTAGGGGGCGTTCTTTGTGCCATTTGTGCTCATTTATTTCCGACTGGCAAAAATTTTACTACAGTAAGTCAAGTTGTCTTCTGGCTAACTTGGTGCACACAATTTTAAAAGGGGTTTTATATTCCACAGAGTTAGTTACCTGTCGAAATCTTCTTACAGACACTTCATTACAGACACCTATATACAGTCAACTCTCTATTAACGGAACTCTCTGTATGACAGAAAATTAAATAAGCACCCCGCGCTAATTCGGACATTTATGGTACCTCTACAAAATATAACACCTGCCATGAAGTTATTAAGTACCGGTATTGACCTACCATGTGATAAATGCCAGGGCTAGGTTCCGCTGAAATATAGCCATTATCATCTGATCCTCGCCAAGCACCAACTGGAGGTGGATTCTTTGGCCGACTGCAAAAAGGAATTAGTAATTTCATTTAGCAAAACCTTTAGTAACAAGGGTGTTCCGAAAAAGAATTTAAATGAAAGCATATTTATATTCCGAAAATGCTGAAAAAGAAACATTAAAATGCGTAAGTGTTACAATCTTACAGGACGAAATTTAGAACGACTGTTATTTACACACCAAGATTGAACTTAGAAGCCGACGAGATAAGAATCGTTTGCACACTTAAATGCAATATAAAAAAGTCAGCAACAAAGAGTGCCATCGGTGAAAGTGGTCGTTGGTCGGTTCGTAGGCGCATGCTCAGTAGCTAACAACACCGTTCACGTGACGTATGTTTTGGGCAGCGTGAGGAGTTTCTTCAAGCAGTGTTCCCCCACTTTTGGGGATAGTTGCATAACCAGGTGATCTGTGACGTCATTGCGGGGGCCTGGGGAAAGAAATTTTAATGCCGTATCCCATAAACCAACGCGCGCACCAATTCAATTCAATTCAATCTGTTCCCGTCAGCTTTGGTTTATGGGATACGGCATTATAATTTCTTTCCCCAGGCCCCCGCAATGACGTCACAGATCACCTGGAACACAAGATGGTTACAAAAACCACTTAAGGAATGAATGAAAATCCGTCGCCACCCTTGCGAATCGTAATAGTGATAGAACACGCGATTACCAAGCGCAAAAATGGTTAAAAACCGAGAAACAATAGAAATTAATCCAATGGCCGTTTTCACACTAGAGACGGAAAACCCGCCTGAGACAGATAAACCATCTTCAAAATCCGTCAAAATTGACGGAAAACAGATGGATAAAGTCAGGCGCATTGTCCATCCAAAATTAACACCGTTCCATTTTCAAACTAAGACATATCTGTCTAACGCGAATTATCCAACGGATAACCTGTCTCAGACGGATAATTCGTCTCTAGTGTGAATACGGCCAATGTTGGCGAAAATCACTTTGAAAGTAGGTTGAGCGATGAATAATAATAGTCATTTTACCTGGGGTTATCCATTCCTTGTAAGTTCTCAGGTATAATTGGCTGAACAGCTTGCAAACCAACAGTACTTGCCCAGTGGGGCAAAAGCTACGAAACAGAAAAAGCAGTTAGTAAAATAAATGTTAAGGACACCATAATATACAGGTACTTGCAACAAGCGTTATTTACAAGCGTGGCCAGGGATATGAACTCGTGACTACCGTGGACAAATCCAGCTAGAGGTCAGAGCGGGACTTGAACTCGAGGCTTACGAATTGCAAATCTGGCGCTCTAACCATGCACTCGGCTATGCAGCCTCCTCACAGTCAGTAGGGACCTTACGATCCCACAACGGCGACGTCCGTGAAAACGTCGCTGAAAAACAGACGTCGCATCATTTTAAACGTTTTCGCGATTATCCCACTTCGCCCTGTTACTTAAAAGAAGGGGATTTTGAATGGAGCTGAAGAGAAGGGAACGCGCTCAAGTTTGGACAGAGATGATAGAATTTATCTCCTTGCCGTTCCCGTTCCCAAGTAAACTTAAAATTTGGTCATTTCACGTCGTAGTTTTGCAGTGAAGGCAAGGAAATGTACAAAAAAGCGCGATGCACGTGCAGAGTTGTTGTTTTGCTCATTAAACCTACTGTTTTTTGACGTTCCCGTTGCCGTCGTCGTCGTGGTTTCGTAAGGTCTCTAATGCAATGTCTCCGAGTAAATGTTACCTGTAACGCAGGATCTGATCCAAAACGTTTTGGGGCCCATGTTTGTAGTGGGACACTCTGACGACAATAACAACACAACAGCTATTTTAGTAAACAAAATTTGAAACAACACGGAGAGAAAAATATTTGAACACTGGCACCTAAAACCTGGTTTCCTTAATTGTTCAGATTGAATCCCGCTCCTCGACCCTCGCATCAGAAGTGTCTTCATGTAGTCAACTTGATCGCCTGAATACAGTTTCAGAAGACTCAGGCGATCAAAGACGATGCTAATGATTATATAGAAACCAGGCTTTAGGGATTACTATAGAAAATATCCCACTCAAGTCTTTCATATATCAAATGTCAAAGACAACAGAAAACATTGACTACTCTCTTCCTAGTGTTTCATAGGTATTGAAACACTTTGCTTCGTGTTTGATAATGATAATAACGATTTAGACGTAGCACATCCACAGAGTGGTTCTTCGTGCAGCATTATTGGAAGAATCGGAATTTGGAAATGTTGGTAGAGAAAAACCTCTTGGAGCAAAGGAGAGAAGCGACAACAAACACAACCCACAAATGGCGTTAATTGAACATGGGCCACATTGGTGGGAGGCGACTGCTCTCACCACTGCACCATCTTCTACCGTACCCTGTATTTCCTTTTCGTTAAACCCATCAACAATAGATGGGTGTGGGGAAGGTGCCTGATGACGTAGAAGGGGGCCGCAAGCGATCTTCGAAGGTAACCATGACAACCCTGAGAGCGGCACCCACCAGGCACCGTCACACTGAGAACTTCAGTGGAAAGAGGCGCAGATACTTAACAAAAACAGGACCCAGAGCGGGGGGAGGGATGGGGGCAAAAACAACTAACTACTGCAAGCGAAAGAAATGTGAGCGAAATGATTGAATCCTACGAAAGCACTGTAAAATTACTAAGGCTCTGCTAAACCCCAAGACCGCCCCGCATACGATTCGTAGTGGAGACCGCTGGCCAGCATTGTCTCACGTTTAACCTCGCCTAAATTACATTCAGCCACATTTAACAGTCTGCCATTTCTGACAGTCGATGCCACCATTGGCAACCAAGCCTTTAGTCATGACATGATGTAATATGGATTAAGATACAAATAAAAATAATACGTTTTTGAATAGTCTTAGAAAGAATGACGTTGCTCCCGCCACCTTAAGAAATAAGTGAAAGAACCTAAAGTAAATACATGGAAGGGACATACTTTGGCATAAAGACCAGATGAGGCTGCAGCAGGCAGTGTGAGTGTTGCTTGAGGAATACCCATGGATACCACGACTGGTCTGGGCTGAAATAACAACAGAACAAACTTCAAAAAATATGACACTCAAACTAATATTCTATCCCTGCGCACCATATAGGATATCACATATTAGTAAAATCCAGCTAGTGGTCTATTATAAATGCTGCATTCTAATTTGTTGAGCTACTACCAGGCTATATGTTATAACCCACTAGTAGCGAAAAGCACCAGCTTCACGATATTTTTGACCAACCAGTTGGATTTCACTAAAACAATTATTCCTCTCGCCCTCATGGCCTCTGAGTCAATAGCCCATTCAGCCTTCAGCCTCATGGGCTATTGACTCACAGCCCATTCGGGTTCGAAGAATAATTGTTAAAAATAAAGTCCGATCAAAATAATAACATTCTTACTCTTGCAGATTCAGTAACTGCTACACAACTATAGAGCTAGGGATTGTTTGAAGAACAGGTTATGACTTGTCTTAAATAATAATTTGTACTTGTAATCAACTCAGTCAATTCCGCTATATTTAGAATAAGTGTTGTTTCCAAGGAACTCCAACAATGGTAGACTTCTTTTGATTTTTGGCCTCAGTTCAATTTAACACACTTTTTAAACTAGCATCTCAGCCTGTAGCTAAGACCAACTCGATATGTTGATGATTGTGTAGTACTTTACCTGCTGAGAAGAAGTTTGGGAAGCAAACATATGTTTTTGTGGAGAGGTGCTGTCAGGCTGACAGAGCACTGCATGCTGGGAAATGTAGTGAGCTCCAAGGAAATCTGATGTGGATGGCTGCAGGCTGGGCTGCTGAACAAAAAGGAAAAAAAAAAGAGGAAAAAGCTCAATTTTTTATAAACTTTTTTCACCACTTTGGGAAATGAACCTGTCATGATGATGAACAAAGGTCATGCTTTTGGATAATTTTCATCCAAAATTCAGTATTCAGGTACCCTACTTACACCTCTCCCCTCTCTCCTATGCTATAGATTCAAAGCTACACAGGCGCGGATCCAGGGGAGGTGAAATGGGTGAATTTTCACCCCCCTTTCTCTGAGCCCCTCTTCAATCATGCTGATGCACAGACCTCAAACACCTCAACCAGGCTTTGGTTCTATTACATTATTACAAAAATTCACCCCCCATTTCAAAATCCTGGATCCGCGCCTGCTACAACTAACTTACACTTACCACTGCTTGGAGGGGTGCCACAGGTACACCAGGACGAGGAGCAAACTGTTCAGCAGAAGGCTGTGGTAAGCTGCCTGTAATATCGTGGTTGGCCATGGCCTCACTTTGCACTATTGGTAGATGGATATATGAACTCGAGGAGCCCCTAGTAAGACCAAATAAGGAGCCACCAGGAAGTGATGCTTGTTCGTTAGCCCCTCTGTTATATCGGCACACTTGCATGCTTTTTACCGCCAAGCTAAAACTAAGAAAACAGAGTTTACACTTGTCAGACCAGTACGTTTCTCATGACAAACTGTACTTTAATACCAGTGTACAAGAACATTTTTAAGCAAAAAGAAATCTTATTTCTAATTTTTAAAATTCTGGCACTGTTTTTACTTTTATAACACAAATAAACTATGTGCAAAAACTAAAATACCTACTACTGAGCAATTAACCTCTTAAGCCAAAAAAAGGAGATGACAAGGGGAGAGGAGGACACCAATTTATAGTAAGGAGAGGGATGGATAATTAAAGAGTGATTTTATTTGCATAGGGGAGGGAATTTAGCCTGAGAAAACAGCCAACATTTTGCAACCTCACCACTGGTTGCCCAGTGAATTGACATCTGAGAAACAAACACTACCCAGTTTTTGGTTGCGCTTCTAGTTGGCTGAAGCAAATTTCCCACATGGCACAACTATAACAGGAGGTCATGGGTTCGAATCCCGTTGAAGCCCTGATTTTGTTTCAGACTTCTTCTTTCCAATTGCTTAAATTGGAAAATTTACTGCGATGATCACTCTTTACTTTCATCTACAACCGCAGTTCAAATATGAATTATTTCATATACTTCACATCATTTCACTCCTCACGGGAGACATGAACTCAATAACTTGACCTCGCTCCCAATGTGTGGCTTCATAGCTCAGTTGGTAGAGCAACGCACCGGCAACGCGGAGGTCATGGGTTCGAATCTCGTTGAAGCCCTGATTTTTTTTTCAGGCTTCTTCTTTCCAATTGCTTAAATTGGAAAATTTACTGCGATGATCACTCTTTACTTTTATAACAGGAGTACTAACCAGATCTGGGTAGTGAAACATCATCAGCATGGAAATTCTGCATTTGTTTCTCAGACGTCATTTTGAGAGAAAACCATTGGGGTCACAAAATGTTGGCTGTTTTCTCAGGCTAGGGGGAACTTAACCCTTTAAGCCCCAGTATCCACATACAAATTCTCCAAACTGATCTCCATACATTTCCTTAAAGAATTAGTTGAGAGAATTTGTTCAAAGATCAACGCATTTTCTCTTGGGTGATCATTTTATTGATTCTCAAAACTTATCTCTTTACAGTGTATGGATAATTGTAAGGAGAAAATTGATCTTGGACACTATTGGGACTTAAAGGGTTAATTTGGGATTTGCAGTACACATGTAGCTGTGGTTCATTTTTATGGCCACTGATACATGTAAACAGTTGACTGACATCAGAGTGTCATTATCCACTTCACTTGCAGTCCTATTCCATGGCACTGGGAAGATTATGTAGATATAGTGCCTTATGAGCTAACAGCATATTGAAATTGGCTTTACTTACGTATTGCAATGAGCGAAGTCCACCAAACGAGCAAGTGTGATAAATGGGTGCCGGAGGGCTTCATCGGGTGTGATTCTCTTGTCAGGATCAATCACAAGAGTTCTTTTCAACAAATCGGTAAACTGATACCTTCAAAAGACACAAGTTTTCAACAGAATAAATGGCAGCTGCAACCAGTTTTTAATAGTCAACCAGTTTTGAACTCTTGTAAAGAATAGCATAACTAATTGTATATTGCTTTAATATCATTATAATTATATATATTAGTTAGAATAAAGAATAATTATATATATCTTTAATCTTGTTATATTTATATTAGGCATTGTTAAGCACTTAGAGCGATAATTATTGATTAACAGCTACATAAATAAAGTTATTATTATTAATATTATTATTACTATTATTATTATTATTGATACTGGCTACTAACAGTTTACAATTTTTGTTCAACCTTTACAACCTGAAAACCAAATTTTAAATACCCATTTGCTACCCCTATACATTTCCTATGGAACTAATGAAGGGCTTGAAATAATTTTCAGGATAGCACCAGTCAATTTGTCCAGTCAAACCTATTTTTGCTAGGACACGACCCATTTTTGGCCAGACAAACATCTATTACTTGATATCTCTTTAAAAGTCGCTGCAATTTATGTTTGAAAATCAAACAAGTAATATTTAATGAAATCTTATTCAAACTTGTTCAATACACAAATCTGAGTCTGGTCATATAACATAGAAGTCAACCCATCTAATGGAATCACTTAATCTAATAAAGTTTTTAGTGGGTTGTTTCTTTCTTTTCCCTTTTTTCCATTCATGAACACCATTATGTCCAACCTTAACTAAAATGAGATGTTCTGAGTTAACTTTTCCATTAGAAGCGTAATCGACCATCCAAGGATTTGACCCAACAAAGAGTATTAATTTTTTCACTGGACATTGCCCATTGACTAGTCGTTATTTCAAGGGCTGCTAGTAGGGAGAAGTTATTTAAAATATCAATGAAATTCATCTTGTGCCATTAATCCCTAATTTTGACCACTGTGTTTTACAAAGCATAAATAATTATAACAAGGATAATTTGATGCTGATCACTCTTAGAGCTTAACGCTTTAAGCCCCAACATCCACATACAAATTCTCCAAACTGATCTCCATACATTTCAAAAATCAAAGCATTTACCCTTACAGTGTATTAGAGCTGTACGTAGGTGCTCATTTTACTTATTCTCATAAAGTTTCTTTTAATTATGTACTGATACTGTTAGGGGAGAATTGATGTTGGTCACTATTAGGAAAAGATCTTTAAAGGAGCTGTGTCACGAAATTCAACCAAATTAGGTAATTACAAAATGCCTGTTAAATTAAGAGAAACATAAAAATAACCGCTAAAGCCCCAACACATACATCCACATGACGTGCAAGAATATGCAAAAGAATGAAAGAACAGGGAAGAGCGACAAAAAATAAACATGCTGTCATGGTGAAAAAAACAAAACAAACAAAACAAATTTAACAACACAACAAAAGGTAATTAAGTCTAAGACTGTGAAAGGCTTGAACCCACTTCATAAGAAGGGCAGAATATGATAGTTTGGGTAAGTGTAATCCTGAATAGGACTGTTGTTGACAAACTGTGTAGTTGTTATCTTCAAACAAAATAAGTTGTAACCACGTCGGTTGATGGTACTTAACTCTAGATCTGGATATTGACCTGATCAATTTAATCTTGATGTCATTTGGTTGTCTGTCATTTAAGCTGTGATCTTATTGGGTTATGAAGACTCTACATGTGGTCCTTGTGTGGCTGGGCTAAAACAATGTTAACAATACCAAACAGAACATAAAAATAATGTGGAAATCCAAAATTTACAGTGACCCACCTATCAATCTTTTCAGCAACACGTTCATCTCCTACAAGATTGCTAGGCAGGTTAACCTGTGCCATCTCATCCAAACAGTTGAAAATGTATTTCCTTGCTTCCTGTGACTTAATTTTGGTTTCTCGTTCATGCTCACTTCCAGTCTGTTAGGGACAAAGAAAAATATATCACAATATGAATGTTCTTCATCAAAACAAACATGTATAGTGTTTACTTGCCCTCACACACTCACAGCTCAGAGCTCAAAACCATATCTACATTATATTGTATAACAAATCTCACCTTCATCTTCCACTCCAATAATCCTGTCGTTACGCTGACAACTTTTTTAAAAAACTTTGAGCTTTTGGAGCCATTTGCTAAAAGATGGTCATTGGGTAAGCCCTGTGTCTGTGAAATGTAGCGAATCTGAAAAGGGAAACAATTTCTTGGTTAATTTTTTCAATGATAACCTTTGTTTTTCCTCATGAAAAATGGACAATTTGTCCAACAGATCCCTCTAAAGAGATAAAATTCAAACTTTGTCCTAGAGCCTCATTGTTCATTAGTGTGAAAGCCCAAGACAAATCTTAGGAATCAACATGTGTAACCATAATTTCTCTGCAGAAGATGAGGTTTAACCAACTCCCAAGATCTGATTAAAAATTCTCCTTTCTGACTGCTATACATTTCCTTGGTAATTAGTTACGAGAATTTGGGGCTCTATGAAGAAAAATTCTCTGGCCATTTGATGCATTTGCCTTTTCTCATCACCCAGCTGCTAAACAATGTATAGATTATAAGTGAGGAGAAGTTACATGACAATCACTTCTGGGAGTTAAAGGTTTGAGGTACTTGTACTCTCATAAGAGTAAGGCAAAACAACAGATAACATTAAACGTTAACATTAAATTTTTTTTTTAAAAAATAAAAATTTTAGAAAAATGCTAGTGCATGATCAGCCTGTAGTGATCACTGAAGTTTTTCCACTGAGAAATGGTTAGAGTTAGGATTTATCACATCATTTTCACCCAAAAGATTTTTGTTTACTGACTGTAGACAAGGATATATTCCTTGTTTTTGGATACATTACATTTTGTTGCAGGAGAAATCAAGTAACCTGAAAGCTTCTACAGTTAACAATTATAGCCTAAACAACATTTTTAGCCCTGATGATAATCCTGGATTTAAGCCAAGCCCCCCTGCTATTCTGAAAACAGCCACCTGGAAGATTTTTTGAAAACACAAACATGTAACATGCAAATGTCTGCAAAAAATAGCAGTATGCACGTTATTAAGTTAATATGCCAAAATAAGTTTGGTTGAGAAAGATTACTATAGTTGCAACAACTGGTAAAAGAGAAACAATATTATAAAAAAAACTCAGCTTACTATAAACAGTTGCATCGCAATTAGCTAACCTATTTTGGGTAATTATCACTAACAACATGAAGTACATCTGGATATCACTGTAACTTATGTACATGTATCTTCTGTTATGCCACACTAATGTTTTACATGTACAGTTTATTTGAATTTTAGCATTGTAGAAAACAGACCCCACTGTAAGTATGATTTAACCATACAAATTAAAAATTGAGAAATGTTACATTATGTCAATTTAGCCCTGTTTTCCATATCACTACTATTTTTAAAACAATCTCAAATCTTCCGTGCTCCTCAATTAGCAAGAAAAAATGCTCAAAATCACAAGTTACATTACATCCTAAATTTAGTGTCTTTTTCAAGCAGTTCAGTTATTTACTTTTTTTGGGGGGGGGGGGGGGGAGGGCTGCAACTGAAAATTTACAACTGACGTCCTTTCTCCTTTGTCTGACTAAAGTGTGCTTTGGTAAGGCATGTCCTTTCTAAAAAGAATATGTATTTGCATCACTGCTGCCCCATCAATACAAATACCTCATTAACAAATACTGTACATAACTTTTCACCTTTCACAGGTTATGCTATTAATGGGGTTCCACTGTACCATAAGCCAGCAGTGACAAATGACACATATATGTACGTTTTGCTACAAATGATTAAGAACATTACCTGGTCATATTCTGAAGATCCTGGATATAGTGGCCATCCTAAAAATAACTCTGCAATTACACATCCTAGAGACCACATATCAATAGCTTCACAAAATGGCAAACCAAGGATAACTTCAGGGGCTCTGAAGAAGAAAGACACAAAATGTTATGGCTGGTACTTGTACATTGGGTGGCTCCCAGAAACTACTCATACGCACCCAATGGAAGGTGGAATTACGAGGGGGAATGGGGAGGAGGGGGGAATTGGGGGCTTAAAAAAATGGGGGGTGAGTAGTATGGACATCTTCTGGAGAAACACATTGGATGTTATAAAATAACTAAGATAGTAAGCGTGTTCTGATTGGTTAAAAACCTATGGTTTATTGTACTGGTAAACTAATAGAAAACTGAAACATGCTTTAAAGTTATTTTATAAAAGCAATAGACCACACTTTCTACGGGGTTACCGTGATGACCCACTTGGGATGTTGGGAGAACACAAAAAAAGCTTGTAAATCACAAGCCGTAGGCTCATGATTTACAAGCTTTTCTCATATTCCCCTAACATCTGGCATGGGTTATCACACTGGTAAACCCATAGAAAGTGTGGTCTATTGCTTAAATAATGGATATTGTTAGTTAGATAAACAGTTAGCTGGGAAGATCAAAGGCCTGTTTCATGACAGTGCAGGAAAACATTTAAAACCCTTGTTTTTTTAATAATCTATGTCAAATATATAACACAACAAAACATTTAACAAACAGGGTAACAACTAACATTAAACTAGAATACAAAGACTACAATACAAACACTAGAATATATATAACAAAGGACTCAAGAAAAACAAAAAATATAACTAGCACTAAATTAAAACTAATGTATATAGATTTGTCTACACTAACATACCAAGCAGACTATTACTTGCGTTAACAGAGTTTGCTACTTTACAAATTAAAAAGAAAAAACAAGCAAGCAGCTACATATACTAATGAAATGATAAACAGTTGATTTGACATTTAGATTTGTGCTTTTCTATGCCAAACTGCTTCTAGGAAAGTGAGAAAGGTTTGAGAGAAATTGTGGTCTTCTTCTCTTGTGGCAGGGTAAATATAATATTTGGCTATTATTAAACAGAGGTCCAATCCAAACTTTAGTGCAAATTTAAATCCCTATACAGTTGATCAAATTACAAAAAACTTACAGGAGAGGTTTAAGTAATCGATTATGTGCCTACAACAGCACATAGCAAGCTCATTAAGGACTCAAGCTTTTTGGACTGGTGTAGATATTTAATGTTCCTCCTCTTTTGTATCACAGAGACATTGAAAAAATCTTTGTGGTTCAGAGGTAAGGAGGTTGTTACAAACACAATGTACATAAAACTAAATAAAGCAAGTACCATGTCTAAGAATAGTTAACATTGAGATGAATCATTTAAGGACAGATCCTCAAGGGCAACAGAATTGTACAAAGACTGTTAATTTTTTGCTCTGTGTAAACATTAATTTCACAGTTTGATCAGGAGTTCTTTGAAACAGACCTCAAAAACACAAGCTAAATTAATACTGTTAGCGGCTGAGTCTTCTTTTAAATTGTAAAATGCAATGTATAACTACTTAAAGTAGGAGGAAACAAAGAGGGTTTGTTTCAGAAAACAGTTATTCGAATGCAACAAGAGCAATATAAGTGCACTTCCACTACACAACTTAATTCATCTCACTGCTAATATAACCACCATTGCTGTTGCTGTTGTTATTATTATTATTAGTACAATAACCAAATTTCTCAAAATTTAGCCCACTTAGTACAAAGAACAAAAAAATTTTCTTCAAGTTATTGGATATTTGAAGTGGGGGTAAAAAGATTATTATTTAAATAGTTCACTAGTTCCATAACAATGCAGTCAGAATTTCTTTCAGGTTTACAGATCAACTAAAATTTACCTAGTTTTTAAGACTGAAATATTACAACATTTGTAGAAACAAACCTTATAGAACTCTTAAAATAACCACTGGATGCATTCAAAAAATGAATTTCTGCCAGCCTGCCAACCAAAGTGTTCTTAGTGTAGACAAAACAGTAGAGCTTATATGGGGATGATTAAGTTTTGGTGTTATCCACATAATTATCAAACTGACTCATGGCTTTTTTTAAACCTTATTTTTGGTTAAAAGGGCCAAACAGTTTTAACTATCAACTTAACTCTAGAGTTTTTTACCACAAAACCCTACATGTACATTTTGTATATCTATTCTATTCCTCAAATTCCACAATAATATAACTTTCAAAGATCTCTCACTTACAAAAAAGACAACAAATTACTTACTTACACATTCCAGAGATGACTAAACATCATTATTAATTTTCAAAGCAAGTGTTGTTTTAAAAGATATATTTTTTCACACCCCCAGAGTTCTAGCTCATCCTTTGAAAATAATAGGCTTTGAATTAACAAAACCTCATTGAAAAAGACAACCTTGATAGTCCTTATTAGAGAGAGCCAGCAAACAGACTTAGAAAAATTAGAGCATTTCATTTCCCTATAATTGACTCTGGGAATGAAAAATGTTCATAAAATTGGATGTCATTTCAAATTTTGAAAAGGTGACAAAGCTAGTCAAAATGTGGAGACCCAACAGGAACATAACAATCTCTGCAATGAAAAGCCCTGATCAAGTTCTTAGGTGTTTTGCAATTGATGAGTACAGGTTCAGCTCATTTAGTGTTTTTAAACACAAACTTTTGCAACAAAAGTCAAACAAAAAAAAAACATTTACAATTAGCTGGCCAACTAGTTATAAGTTCGCTATTTCAACAGTTTATTATTTTACTGTTAACCAATCAATTTCTCACAAATATCTAATTTTTCACATTTTTCCCTCAAATTTTTCACTGCTGCATGAAAATGAATGAGAAAATGCTCGCTGCAATAATAATAATTTTATTACTCAAATTTATCTCCCTAATCCTGCAAGAAATGAGTTGAAAATCTTAAGGAGTCCAAAAAATTCCTGTCCCTTCTTAAATATGTGTTAATTTACCATAATTTTATGTCCCAACTTCTTTTCTAGATATGTAGACAACGGCCAATGTACTGAGAGCTACAACATAAGCTTTAACTAAAGGGAATACCCTGGCAACACTTTATGGGGCATACGAAAAATTCAAATACAATATACAAAATTTTATTTTGGATTAATTTCTGTCTTAACAGTGACCTCCCCTGTGTGTTTGCATGATTTATTTTAATATAGCCCCAGGAAATACTTTTTCAAAAAACAGATCACTAAAAACTTGGGAAATTTTGACAGCTGACTGCCCCTTTAAATCTCTCACATGCAAAACTCCTTCCTGATATAGCCATCCTTCCTGATTTATTTACCACATATTCTTGAGTACAATTTCCTGTCATGCAAAAGTGAAGGATGACACTGTAGCCAAGTAGAGTGATCAACATGTTACCTCTCCTCACAGTGTCAAAACAATGAAGAGAAAAAAGAAAAAAATTAAATTGTGTGTAAGTGCTACAATTTCACACAGATATGAAAAAGGATTTTAATTTCCAGTTTGCTGCAGCTGTCTGAAATTTTCTTTTATGCTTTAGGGAATCAAATTTACTGAACCTATTTATTCTTTTCAAATGTGCATGTGCATGTTATTACAACATATTTAATATGTATAAAATTAGTTTCAAAATTAATTTTACTACCATTTATTTACCCCCATCAAAAACCTATGACAAGACATCAAGGTTTCTGGGAAAATCCGTCCAAATTTTTGCCAAAAGCACAAACAATCCTGTGATTTCTTCTTCTGGAGAAAATGCAAATTTGGTACTTGAGAAACTTTTATCATTGGCCTGGCATGAAAAAGATCCAGACAGTGCCAAATTCAGACTTTCAGCTGCTTGTCCCATAATTGAAGTGTAGGTTCTTTGATTAATAATGTCTTCAAATGCAAAACTCAAACTGAACCAAAGAAAATCTGTAAGTCTTAAGGATTGACACATCAGCCACCCACCAAGATTAAAACAGGACACACAGCAACATCCTACATATGTGTAACAATGACTGATTTACCACAGCAAGAAAAGCATGCAAATAATATTAAGCAACACTTTGAAAAGGATTACCCTATATCCAACCAAAAGCAAAAAATATTAGAGGTATCAGAGGTATATTAGACGAGATATGCTACAAATTACATGAAAGACATCACGTACAGAAATTAGCTTAGAACAGTGGAAATCTACATTAGCAGCTTTCAAAGGAAATCGCCAAACAGAATGAACAAGAAAATTCCCTTTTTAATGAATTTCTGTACTAAAATAAACGTAATCCTAGAAGTTTGAAAAACAAATTAAAGATAAAAAAAATAAAAGAAAGTGCAGAATAATAATTTATATTCGTCCTCGAGTACAGGGAAATTCTATGAAAAAAAATCTTACCTGTAATATCGACTTTGTAGATATGATGAGCAGACAGCTTTGGATACTTGTGTAGCAGAGCCAAAATCTATGACCTTCACGCGAAAGGGCTGTTTTTCTGGATCCACTAACATTATATTTTCGGGCTTTAAATCAGCGTGAATTAGCCCTAGCGATTTTAACTTGGACAATGCAACCAGGACTTGCTGAACTATAGGTCGAATGTGTCTCAAGGGCAGAGGATTGAATTTTGATTGCTTGAGGTAATCATAGAGATTTTGCTGAAGCATCTCAAAAACCAGACAAGTATGATTCTTGTGCTGAAAACACTCAATTGCACGCACGAAATTAAATGCCTCTGAGTTTTCCGCACTCAGCTTCGCCAAAATTCCGATTTCTATTTGTCCCTGGCGGGCATATGATGGATGGTCCTTTAGTATTTTGATAGCGTACAGCTCATTAGTTCCTTTCTTCCAACATTTTACAACTTGTCCAAACGTTCCACGGCCGAGAAATTCGAGTACTTCATACCGTGAGGTTGCCGAACACAACTCCTCATGAAGCACTACCTTGTAATCCCCTTCACTGTTGCTATTTCCAGCAGTTTTGGAATTTTGCCGCGATTTTTTCTCACTAGTCTCGGGAACTTTCAATCCACATCTTTTGTACGTGTTTACCAAACTCTTTGTGAGCCTCCGAAGCGCGTTCTTCCTCGCTTCGATATGAAGTTTGTTCGAACAATGGCCAGAAGCTCCAGAAGGAAAAATCGTTCCATTTGGTCTGTGAAAGGAAGTGAACGCGCTCGAAGAATGTGTTACCAATTCTGCTTGAGCCATTCTGTACTCAATATACATTAGAAAAGTTTTTGTTCGATTCTATGGTAGGTTTTTGTCCTCAAAGCCATTAAAACATATCAAATGTGGCTGGTTCACTCAAAGTAAATAAACGAAATTGACAAAGTTACTTTCACGAAGATTTCTTCGTAATATTCCTTTGCGATGTTCGCATTGTTACATATGCCACAATCTTTCTCATGGGCTGCTTTGAGCAAAATGTTTTGAATATAACTAGCCGGACGGTAGTCAATTGTAGACTCTTTTGAACTTGTTTTACGTCTAACCTTATGAAACCGCAGTTGTTTGTTAGTGATTTCCCTCGAGTCGCTGGCAAATCCAGAAGAGACACAACACTGTGTTTCTTGTCCAGACGGGAGAACTCGACACGAAATCCATCTTTGCTTTGGTTGGATTACGATAAAAGTAGGATATGAATAACCAGAGTTTTAAAGCCCACCGTGTGAATCCAATACACTTTGACGATATTGCGTTAATTGTTTATCGAACGACATACACTGACTGTGATCAAACGAAGAAACCGACTAAACGAAATCTCTCACTCACTTGACACTGATTTGTAAAAACTGAACGGAAAAATCTGCTGGAATATTTCTTCAATGAGACGATCTATAATGCTTCTCGCGAAACCTTCAACGAGCCTTTGTTTTAGCCAACTTAATGGCACCAGTGTTCACTTCCCTTCTAACTAAAGTCTTCACAAATGGTCTACCAGTTTGCCATATGTAATATTTAAGCAATCTTCATCAATACTTGATAGCTTGCCTCCATAGTCAGTTATTTTCCTTCACTGGACCGTAGAATGATTCAAAACACTCTTGATGTCTCTAATTCCTTAAAAGTTTAAAAAATTCACGTTGAGAAACTCGCGGTAGATTTTAATTCTTGAAGTAGAAGGAATCGAACGCAGCCAGATCAAGGTTTCAACTTTAAGAGATTCGTCCGCTTTCCAAGTCAGGAATCTGTTTTTCACGCATCAACAAAATAAACCATGTAGACACAAATAGCTGTATTCTCTGATCACCTTGGCATCAACAATATTTTTCAGCGTTCTTGCAGTAGAAATGTGAACAACTCCAACAACTCCAAAAGATCTTGACAGTCAGGATTTCGCCGAGGGGGATAGCATTAATACCAGACAGGCTACGATTTTCCAAAACTACAACCTCACAAACGCCAAAAACACGCAGTTTTCACTCGCATCCTTTCAACTACGAACAAAGAGCAGGAAATTTCTTTCCGATTAGAAAAGAATTCGTCTGCTGCCAGCTAAGTAAACTACATCCTCAATGCGCTTAATGCATGGTGTTGATTTTGTAAGCTTAGCAAAACCGCGCGCCATGTTTGCTAGTGTGACGTATGAAAAGTTTGCTCGCGACCAATCAAAACACACATCATGGGTCTTCTTGGTGACGTCATGAAATGCGTCACTTGTTGCCAGGGTAGGATTCGTTTCAAAAGAAATTTTTAATTTTATAAACCCACACTGATAAGCTAAAAGTTTGTGCTCTGTAAGTGAAAAAGAAAAACAATATATAAAAATTTGAATAATCCAAAAAAAGGCCACAATAGAGTAGCAAAAAAAAAAAAAAACACCAACAATTGTCACGAATGCGCCTGAACTGTACGATTTTAAAAAAATGTTCCTAACTTTTTAAACAACACCGTTTCTTAAGACTAAATTATTGATGAAATTCCAGACCTGGTTTAAAATTAAAGAATTCAGCTCTGTGTACACAACCTCAATGAAACTGACGTATTCTGAGAAAGTGGGCTGATACTCGCTGAGCGCTGTTTTTTTCACCTGATCTAGCAGCTGATCACACTATAGACTTGCCTACAAGTCGAGCTCAATTTTTTTCACGAGCGCGAAGCGCGAGCGGTAGATTTTTCATGTTGTCTGCGGCAAAAGCGAGCGAGAGAGTGAGACGAAAATGAGAAGCGAAGGGGCAGGGAGGGGGAGGGGCAGCCTCGATCCCGTGCACCTTCTTGAATTTCACCAAAGACGACGGCGCAACGAGAACGTCACAAGGTACATGTTTATGAACAAAACAACAATTTCGCATGTGCAGCATTCTTTTTCGTCATTTCCTGATCTTTCCTGCACAACCACGACGTTTTGAGGAGGACGTGAGTGTGAAAAAATTAGCGAGTTTCTAACAAGGTACAGAACGGCGGCAACAGCAAAACTGCAAAAGCGTTACTTTTAATAAAATTTGTCGTCATTTTACTCCAAATTAGACCGCAAAACAGTCCATATTTTTGCGTATTCAAGTAAGCGCGAGAAAGGTCTGGAACGAGGCTGAAAACGGAGAGCGAGACTGGGCGTGTGAGGCTTTTTGAGAAAAAAACCGACTGTTTTTCAGTCTTCTCCAAATCGATAAATTTGTCAATTGCCGAATTCTCCTGATATCACTGACACCGTATCCAAGTTTAAAATGAATGGCAACGCCATTGGATTGGACGGTCCGCATATTTACAAGTAAGAATAATAAAATCATTTCAGCATAAAGCTAGGAGTGAAAAGCTTTCTTTTCTTGCTAGACCTGAATTAGTTGCATCATTATCAAGGCCAAACACTGGAGGATATTGGGACCGTTTATCCTGGCTCAAACTTTCTCATTCTCCGGGGAATCGACCACGTGACCAAAAGAAACGACGGGCTCTGGGCATGGGATGAGCTGAATGCGGTCAATCGATCGGTCTCAATGAACAGCTTGTATGCAGATTGATCGGATAACCGATCAAATTGTACGATTTACAGCCTTTTGGTTTGAAGGCATATCGTGGATAATTAAAATATTGAAAAACATTTACCTGTAAGTCCCTCGTTAATTATTCTTGTCAGAAAACCCCAAATGGAAACTGTCGTCAGCTGGCCGTTTTCCCTTCCAAATATTGTTTTCGAAGCTGAAAAGAAAAGTAAAATAAAACAATTCGGTAGTTTGCCATTTTATAAAAAGAGAGCTTAATTTGATGTCATAAAACAACCTTGTAGGTGTTAAGAATAAGTTAATGTCAAATCTAACTCATGTAGTCCTTCTTCTGCTTCTTGTCGACCACAACTTCGTGAGCTCGGCCTTAAATATACTATCGGCTTTTACAGCTAACAGACTTCGCTTTCGCCGATTATCTTACAATATATTTTTAGGAAATGATAGTAATTCAGAATAGATCAAAGGATAAACTTGGGACACAGGCGCTTTTATTTTTTACCCGAGTGCGTCAAAGGTTATATGGATCATGGCCAAGTATTTTCTCTGCGAGTGGGTGCCTCCTACTTAACAAATATTGAATACCATATTATCAGCTATTCACAGAAGCTGCTTATTTTAACCACAGGCATATCCGGCCAAGTATGATCAAAACAGTCAAAGTTTGTAGGATGGTTTTATATCGAGTTTTTTTTATGAATGTTCTGTAAAAAAAAAAACACACAGACAGACATCTTAAGTTTGTGCGAGTGAGGAGAATCGAGGTCTTTAACAAAAGTTTTTTTTTTATATATATAATATAATTAATGCAGCCAAAATTAGGCAATTTCATATTTAAGTTATTTTATATTTTTTCAGACTTACAGTCTCAAATTTACAGTTTTATATATCGACATGCACCAGACTTTTCTGACCCAGTCTGTTTTTTTTTTAGCTTTTCGACGGTCGGGCCGGAACGATGAGGTGGGGAAGTCATCACGGTGCATGCTAAAACTAAATGAAACGACAATCGCGAAGAAACTGAAGTATCAGGCTATAACTGTTTTGTGCAACAATATATTTCCACACTTGCCACGTGTAGGCTTTTTTAAAAAGTGCTAGCGCTTACAATTTATTTATTTATTTTATTTATTTAGTCACTCACAAAACTTGCACAACAAGAACAAAAGGTGTTAATTAAATTATAAAATTAATGTGACAAGGAACCCTAACGAAGCTTGAAGCTTATATTAATAGGCTTCCTTAAACTACTAGTAAACTAAATTCATGGCTGAGTGCAGAGTGAGTAAGATCAGAAAATTAAACGACAGATCGGCTATCAGTGAGATAATTCTTTAAATTTTTTTTAAAAACAGATATAGAAGGAGAGCTAATTAGTGAAACAGGCAACGAATTCCAGATTTTAGGTCCACGGTAAAGGATACTGAATTGCTTTATATTTGTTCTACAAAAAAGAGGTCTATACTGAGAGGCTAGTCGAGTTTCGTATTGATGGACTTGATTACTACTTAAGAACAAGTCATGAAAGCTATTAGGCAAAAGATTATGGTGATAAGAATACATAAAGGTAGCGACAGAAAATGAATTAATACTAAATATGTCAAGGACTTTAAGCTGGCTAAATAAAGGGGCGGTATTTGCTAGATAGTGAGCTTTTGTTATGAGGCGCACTAGACGCTTTTGCAAAAGGTAAATACAGTTTAGGTTGGAACAGTAGGTGGAGGACCTGGCGACATTACAGTACGTTAAGAAAGGATATACAAGGGAGTAATACAAGGTCATCAAAGTTTGGGATGATAGGTAAAAGCGGGCTTTCGCGATAATTCCCACACTTTTCGAAATTTTTTTTGAGACGAAATCAATATGTGGTTTCCAAGAGAGATGCTGGTCAATAAGAACACCTAAAAATTTTGTCTCCGTGACTTGCTTGATCACAGTATTTTCCAGAGTAAGAGGGACATTAACATTGACTTTCTTTTGTCTTGGATGAAAAATCATAAAATTTGTTTTAGTCAGATTTAGAGATAACTTATTCACTTTAAGCCAAATAACTATTTTTGCAAGTTCATTGTTAACAATAGAAACGAGGTGGTTTGCATCTTTATGGGAACAAAAGATACTTGTGTCATCAGCAAACAGTAAAGATTGAGTGAGACTAGAGACATTAATGGGCCCAGAAAGAAAGAAAACCCAGCATTTTTATGATGGGAATAACGTTTAAAAGTGTCCTTCGAAAGAAAAACAAAAAGCACTATTGTCTTCCAAAAATGCAACCTTAACAATGGGCAAAGATTGATAACGGAAGAAAATAGTCCCTATTCGATCTCAGATCGGTTGTACCGCAATAGCAGCCTGTTCACAGACGACCCTCTACTTTCTCTTTGAAGCCCGTCGAGTGCACGTGATTAAAAATAAAGCGCAGAGGGATTTACTGACCGCCAGCGCTCCGCGCTCGCTCTCGCGCACGCCAATTCGCAATTAATGCTTTCCAAAAAAACGAAAAGAAAAAAATAACAATGTCTGTGTACAGGCTACCGCAATAGCCGCATTTGATTTATTCAACCTTTAGTTTAAAAGGGAGATCCAGACTCGATCGATCTTAGTTCTTGCCAGGGCGGGGAAAAGCTCTCCTGATAACTAATTCCTGGCACTTAATTTGCTCATTTCGTTAGCACAAATTAAGAGGGATGCTAGCATGCAATCTCGGGGTTGTCAGCATTCGTTTTGAAGCCTTCAAGAAGCACAACTTGAATCAAGCAAATTGGCTTACGGGAACACGTTTCAAGTGAAACTCAGTTGCCGGGAAGGTACTGCCTGAAAACAAGTACTATGTAACTGCCTCCCATCCTAGTGGTAGAAGCTGGAAACAAATCAACAAGTGGACAACAAATAACAAAAGGGTGGACTTCTTACTTGATTTAATAAGGTTTTACTAGATGTTGGCCGTGAACGCAACAGCGTTAAGCCAATTACTGCGGGCACGCCCTTAAAATAATCCCCTCCCAGGGTCAATGTCTTCTCTTGTCTTGTGGCATTTCGAATTGAACTAACTCCACCTCTGTTTTAATTTTGCCGTGTAATAGTTTTGAAAGTGATACAATTTAATTACCAGATAACTAATAACAAAGCGCAAAAATCTGAAACGTGGGGTACATGACGGAGCGAAAAGCAAGTCAAACTTCGTTAATAATAGAGAACTTAAGCAACAGCGTTTTCGAGCGACGGACGTTAACCGGAAGTGGGTTTTTTGCATCATTGGGCAGTGGTTTGGTTAAAACTCTCGGGTAAATCGTCTTTAACAGAGAAAAGAAAGTTAGCGATGAAAATTTGTTAGCGTCAAGGCAGATAAAAAGGAAGAAAGCCTCACTTCCGGTTGACGTTCGTCGCTCAAAAACGTCTTTGCTTAAGTTCCCCACTGACGGACATTGAGGGGTTCATAGAAAGTATCCGTGTGAACGGGGTCTCCGTTTAAAAGCGGGTGGAACTTAGAGAAAACTGTCCATGATAATGAGGTATCCATAAATAGGGGTTTGACTGTATCCAGGTAAATGAAGATATGATCCAACCTCGTTCCCAGGTTCTCTCTCCTACCCGTAGGGACGGGTAGGAGAGAACCCTGGGAACGAGGTTGGATATGATCGTCGCAGTGATAATTGTTTAGCAATTGCAAATTAACCCGAATTAAAATTCGGGACTTCAACGAGATTCGAATCCATGGCCAATGCGTTAGCGCTGCAGTGCTCTACCAACTGAGCGATGAAGATCCATACGTTGGGATCAGGACAGTTTATTGAGTTTATCTTAACCCGTGAATGGAATGAGGGGAGATTATGTGAAGCGCGAAAATACAATTTACTCCCCGGGATAAGATGAACTCAACAAATTGGCCTACTCCCAATGCATGGGTCTGCATAGCTAGGTTGGTAGAGCACTGCAGGGCTGACGCAGAGGCCATGGGTTCGAATCCCTTTGAAGTCCTGAATGTTTTCTGATTAATTTCCAGTTTCTTAAATTGCCTTACCACAACGACGATCATATCTTCATTTAAATTTGTATTTCAGCAGTTCACATTTTCTCCATTCCATGTATCAGTTAGTTATAAAAACATACCCGTAATCTAAAAAACCCATATTACACCGTATAAAGCCATCAGTGCACAAGACAACGACGGAACCGATTTTTTCCCTGACAATAAGAGTGAGACTGCACTTGTACTGATTTCTTGTTGGGTAAATTACTTTTTAACCAAAGAAGCAAGCAAAGTGAATGAGACACAATTCGTTTAAAAATTTGTCTTTACTGATTAATAAATTTCGGGTTGTCTTTGAAGCGAGGCGGACCCCATCATTTCATCCAAAAATACAACATCACAATAGATCATAAACTAGCCAGTACAAATCGAATTCATGTTTTTACAAACACGAGGAATTTTTTCCGTCACCTTTTAAATAGTCAAAGGCCAACGTAAGGACGTTCTTCCAGTAATTGAAAAAACACTTATCACTCGACATTACAGTGACGTCATACCTTATTCACGAAAATGCGAGCAGTACAAACTCAAATATAAGGATTTACAGAACACATGCACTGAGATAAAAATCTTTAAATCATTAAAAAGTCTAATAAAACAGAAATTCGAGACGGAACTGCATGGTTACCGAACAGAAACAAAAACAAAAATCATAAAATGTCAAGGGCACCCAACGAGAATATAGTTCAAAACCACTTAAAACATGCCACTGTTAAACGTATTTTAGTATTTAAAAGGTAGATATGGGCATATTTTTATCCCTAAACATTTTTCATCTATTCGGATTTCCTATCTGAAAGTCTAGTGATCCGAAAATTATAGGATCAAAAGTTACCTTTTCGAAAATTTCAGCTAGAAAGCTAGGTGACCTTTTTAGGATAAAAATCCCTTAAAAATGAGCAATTATACCATTTTCAGATGTTCGAAAATCCTAGGAGAGGCAGGGAAGCAAGAAATTTTACAACAAATGTTCCGAAAATTCTAGATCTCAAATCGTCGTCCGAACAGATAGGATTAAAATTTAATTTAAGCTAAGCCAATCACTAATACGCCCTCAAATGACGCACTTTGTCAAGAACAACTCGTGATAGAGCCCGTCACAAGGGCAAAAAAAAATGCATTTTATATAACAAACAGTTACTAACCCTTTAGGCCGTACGCGTGATCAGCATCAAATTTCTCCTTGTAATATTAATGCTTTGTAAAACAGAGTGGTCATGAGAATTACGGACATGATCACACAAGATGAATTTGCTAGAGATTTTATCAACTTCTCCCCACTACATCTGAGTGTAGGAAATGAATAGGGGCAACAAATGAGAATTCGAATTTTGATCTTAGGGTTTAAAGGGTTAAAAGGAAACGTAGGTAATTTACCACTGGCTGAGTTGAACGAAATAACTAGGTGCTAACACCTCTCACGTCCCAGACGCCTGGGTATGAGTCACGTGACCCTCAATCCGCCATACGCCACTTGCATATCTCCCATAATGCACCTTATTTGCCCCCCCCCCCCCCCAAAAAAAAAAAAAATTGCATAACCTTTGTTTTTCATTTCCCCTGGGTATTACAGCCGTCCCAAAAGAAATTGAAAACAATGCTTACGCAAAATTTTGGGGGCAAATAAGGTGCATTATGGGAGATATGCAAGTGGCGTATTGGATACGCTCTTACTCAACTAATCTAGAACTTTCGTTTCTTTTCGTATACGCTTGTGGGATGTTCAAAACGTCAACTTTTTGGTAACTTTTGATAGTAATGTTGTTGAGCTTAAGGATAAGGGCACCGCTATTCCCCACTCCAGAAACTATGAGGGAATGGGTACAAGCTTTTGGGGCAACGATTTCTGGCATCGTTTGGGTGGACAAACGTTATTTATGATTGGTCGGCATCCATTTACCTATCACAGCTAACGCTTGTTTAGCCAAACGATCCCAGAAACCGTTGCGCCGAATGCTTGTTCTCATTCCCCTTACAGCTGCAGTTTCTGGAGTGAACAATTTTACCTTAATTGCTCTAACTTTTGCTTTTAATCTCTAAAAAATACTGATCATTTGAGAAGCTGCATCAAACAATCGAAAACTATATCATTAGATATCCTATCTACAAAAAAGGGTATTACATCTCTTTCTGTAATAAATCCTTTCTTACGGTCAATCAGCGCAATAACAAGTGTTGCAACAGTTGTAGAGTCTAAAAAGAATAGCCACACTCGTAAACGGTTTATTGAATTAAACCTTGGTGTTGGAAGTCTGTTAAAACGTCTGATGCATTAGCACCAAGTGTGGGAAAGGTAGTTCACATTTTTTGTCTCCCTCTTCCTGTTTATAGGCAAAGAGTGAATGAAGAAATCAGTGGAAAACCTGTCGTTACCTTCATTCGTCAATGCAACCGTAACGAAAACAACTCGGAAAAATCCTTCCAACGTGCGGAAATCCCGAAAGGCCCAAACAAACTACTCTCGTCTAGGATCAGCCCATATCGGGGGAACGTCACGAAAATGTCAGGGCGAATAATTGATAAGGCGTTGCATGGATTCTTAAACGACCCACAGTCCTTCCACCCTAATGTATGAGCCGTACTCTTTGCAGTTTGCTGACTCTTTCTGGTTTTTTGCCTGACATAAAAAAGAAACCAACGTCTCGTTTTCATGGAGTTTCTCTACTGAACAAAGACACGTTAGGTTTACAGTAGTCTTCCGCGGCATTCCGCTGACCCACAGTAGCAGTGCAGAACTTTGCCCTTGACGCTGTCCACTTCGTAAGCATAGTCCCAGGTCAGCTCGGTTCCAGCAGGCACATTCCTTAAGGAAGGATGGGAATGTGTTACGCAAGTTATACTGATTCGATAAAAGAGCTTAACTAAAGAATCCACGGTAAATAAAATAAAAATAAATACGTAAATAACGATTTAGAGGTAGCACATCCACTAAGTGGTTCTTCGTCTACCTGATTCCTGGTAGAATTGAAATTTGGAAATGCTGGCTTTTGAGGAGAGGGAAAACCTTTCGTTCTAACCATATAATAAATTTTCTATTGACCAAGCTTGTTTCGCAACGAATGCTAAATATTGGCCTCATTCTTGTTTTTGCGTTTAGAATAAGACGAAAAAGGAACTTGGCCATTATCCAGCCATCTTGACGTCACGCATAGTCAGTAACCCATATTTACCGACTGTTTCGGGAAATGACCAAAAATATTTAAATAACCCATTATAACTGAAGAAAGACAAAAAAAGAATAGTAAAAAAGCCCGGCATTTAGGATATCTGGCCTATAATGCATGAGAATATACTTTGTTCTGGGCCGTGATTTCTGTGAATAAAACTTTCGTTTTGTAAATTTGAAGTTTCGGTACAGCCTTTAAAGGAATAAAAATACACAGCCCCTCAAACAATACCATACAGCGCGTTTTCTGTCACTGGACCAACGGATATGTTAATTTTTTGCAATGAAAGAAAAAAAGTTAAACTCTCACAGGACTGGTTTGGGAGCTTAAGCAACTACGTCGACAACGGCCATAAAGACGCCATTGAAAACAAATTTGCGTTTCTTCAAACTCGCTTTTATTTAGCGTCGTCAAATTTTTTAACTATGGGCGAATTTCGCCGCAGTCGAATTCATATGGACTCTATCCAAGTTCAAAAAGAAAAAGAAAAAATCATCGTTGTGTATTTACTTCCTTCTTAAAAGAGAAAACGTTGCATTGGCAAATTTCACATGGTTGTCGTGCAGTGGACGCCTAGGAAATGTAATAAAAAGCGTGATGCACATGCAGCGCTGTTGTTTTGACCATGAAAACAATTGTCTTTCGATGGTTCCAGTTGCTTAAGCTCCTCTTACATGGCCAATATGACGTCATGTGTAAACGTTCTCTTAGGCCACCAAAACCACACATTACCAGTAGAGATATAGTGAAGTAAAAACAAACTTACTGTTGAGTGAAAAAAGCTACCCAAGGAAATCGGAGATCGTGAGTATCCACGAACACGTTCTGGACAAAGAGGTTCGGCGAGCAGCTATGCTGTGAAGACAGGCACGGACAGACTCATTAGTTTCATAAAACTACATGATTAAAATCAACTGAAGGCTAATGAGTAAAACGTAAATATTACTAGTAATAATACTTAACAATTATTGGATGAGGTTTTTGTGATATCCGGACTAATCAATGTCGAGGTAAGTGTTATCAGCTGAGCCGAAAGCCGAGGCTGATAACACTTACTGAGACCTTGATGATTCCGGATATCACAAAATTCAAATTTAATAATTGTTTTATTATACATTCTTTTGAAGAAAATATGGACAAACACAGCATCGCATGGGGCAAACTTTGACATTACTCTTGGAAATCACGCATTACGCGCGCAACCCACAGATTAGTCACTAATCTGCTAGCAGATAACTAACTAATCTGTAGGTTGCGCTGATTTCCAAATTTAACTGTAGGCTCTTAGCCAATGAGAAGACAGATAGTACAATGTAAAAAAAAATAATACTAAGTCGCCACTTTAGAAACGAGGAGACTGGAACACCGCAATTGTTTGTGGGATCCTTATTGGGGAAGCGCCGGTCAGCTATTGGCTATTTTTTTTTTTCCTGTCCCTAGCAACAGCCCCAGAAGTCTTTGCGAAAGTTAACTCGACCCAGTTTTTTTCTAAAGTGATGACGCCTGCGACTGTTACAACTACCAAACAGCGAAATATTTGGTAATCATTACTTGTTTTCAATGTCCTTGTGTTATTTACGACTTGAAGAGCTTTCTTGACGATACCAAATAGAGTAGCACTTACGTTTAAATATCTGCCACAGTTCCCATAAGCCTTTGCATCGATGACGTAGCAGTGCTCTTCTCCAAACATTGACCTCGTGCTCATTCTCTTGCTACTGGACGAGGACTGACGTGACAGAGAGGGACGTGAGGGCGAGGGAGTGTTTGGTGAGGCTTTAATTGAAGGACTGGTGGAGGCGGGCTTTGGCTGAGAGCGAGAATAGTGGATCTTGGGATTGTTAGCTGCGAGACATAACACATTTATGTATTATTTCATCTGGGAATGCAGACCTTCTCAAGAGGCCACGTTTGTATTCAAGTCAATGACGTGAAACTAGCTACCAAGGGCGACTCAGTTGGGAAAACATTTTTTAATAAGGCGTTTTCACATGACGTCACGGCAGTCACGATGGTGTTCCAAACAAGTCATGTGGGAGTTGAACTCTTTTCTTATTTACACGTTTTCTTTTGTTTCAATAAATTTGTATGCTGAAACTGTCTCGGCTGCATCCGTAACCGCGACTGAATTCGTCCTGTTGGTTGAAAGCTGGTCTGAGGAGGGGGAAGTCATGGGTTCGATTCGGGAGCGAGGCTGGTCAATACTCAGGCTCTAACTTAACCTGCGATTAGGCTTTTTTTTTCTGGAGAACAGGAGAAAAAGGACAAAAGATATACTGAGATCAGATGAGATATACGTTAAGCATGACCGCAGGTTAGGTCTCACTGACGAAGAAAGAACTACCACTCTATTAGTTACTTCCAGTTCATTAGGGAGTTTAAGAAGCGACATTTTTGAGCCACGGACGTCAACCGAAAGTGGAATTTTTGCGAGCTTGAGCCTTGTTTTTGAACAATTTTTTGGTCAAATCATCTCTAAAACAGTAAAGACACTTAGCAATACAAATTTGGTAGTGTTAAGGTACATTAAAAGAGAAAAAGGCGTCGCTCAAAAACGTCACTGCTTAAACTCCATGAATACGAAACGGCTTACTCTTGGTTCAAATACGTAGGTTCGCAAGTACTGTATCGCTACTTTACGCCTCCCAAAGTGAAAAACTCTAACGACGAAGAAAATGACGGGGGCACTCCTATGTACAGAGGTTGCTAATCGAAATGAAAAACAGTTGCTAAAGAGACTGTCACTTAACTCTAGATAACATCGTGCACATCCTAATGCACCCATAAAAGAGTTTGCATATTTTTGTTTCATGCATGAATTCTAATGACAATCGCGTCAATAACCGTATTTCACTACATCTGGCACGTTTTGGGACTTTTATTCCTGATGGTGCCGAGGTCGAAAAATAAGAAAACGGTTTCACTTTCACTCACTTTTAAACTTTTTCGCCGGCGGCTTCGAAGACGTTCCACCACTGCGCCGAGAACTTGCGGTTGAAATCTCTGACTTCCGGTCTAACGACTCTGTCTTTGAAACATCCGAGCGCAAACTGGCCGGCGAGGCAGGGCAAGACTCTAAGTTCTCAGTCTCTGGGGACGACGCATCCGAAATGGGTTCCACTGTTACTCCAAAAGGATTTTCTGCACTTTCAGGAGATTTATCAGAAGAGCGCTTGTCTAGAACGTCTCCAAGCAACTGCTCATCACCGCCATTCAAACTGGAGTCTGAAGAAGGTGGCTGGGTGGTAAGAACGCGCGTCTTTAACCGCGAAATCATGTCCTCGAGGGAGTTTGACACGCGCCGAGAAGGCACGTTCATTTTTATTAAAATCGGCGGTTCGTCCGCCACTGTTGAATTTTGCGCCGCGAGTTTGGAAAGATCTTCCGCAGAAATAAGCGGAGGAGCGGTGTCCGTGTTCAAGTCTTCCACTTTCTGAACAGTTTTGTGCACCTTTTCAACCGCTTGAGAATGACTCTGTGTTTTCTCAGAATCCGGTTCAAGTTTCAACTGCAGATTCTGTTGCTTTTCAGAACCTGATTGTAAGTCACTGTCTTGTTTAGTTGAACAGCTTTCGCTTTCAAATTCAACATCGCTTGTCAAGTCAATGATATTCAAGCCATTATCTTCAGTGTCCTTGTTAGAGCCATGTTTTTCAGTTCCACCCCCTTGTTTTGTCAAACTTGGCATATTTAAGCCCTCATCTTCAGTTCTGTCCTCAGCCGTGTTATCTCGCATTTTCTGACAGAATGACTCGTCCACTTCATCAAAATCGAACTCACTGCTTTGACAGACGTTCTTCTCTTCTTCATCTGAGAAGAAAAATAGGGAAAGGCAAAGGTCTCATAACAATTTCACTCCACTCCCAAAACTTTTTATTAAAAAAAATCATTTTGTACCATCCTCGGAAACAAAAACTGACAGTACCATTAGAGAGTGCACAAAAACATATCTTATTGAATAGTGACACAATGGATTTCGTCCACAAACTCAACAAGTGTAATTACTTAAATAATCGACTCTACAAGAATAAGATTAAGTGTTAGCGGGATTAGGATAGGATCTACGTCCAACCTCGTCCCAAGAGCTTCTGCGCAGTCAAGAGCCATGGCGATGTTACAGTTACACGGGCATCCCTATTCTCAAAACCCTAGTGATATGGGCATCCCACTCTCATAATACCTTAGCGATTTGGGTTAGGGTTAGGGTTACAGGGGGTGCCCATCACCACGGTTTTGGGAATGTGGATGCCCATATCACTGTGACAGCGGCACTAAACGAAACTCTTCACACTTGTGAGAGAAGATGACATGTGAGTTCGAAACGCACTAAAGCCGCTGGGCCGAGTTAGCCGGCACGTGAACAACTAAGCTTATGAGGTCCCTTTTGCTTTCACTGATTATTATAAATTCTTTTACTTCCCAAGAACAATAAACGAGTGGAACGTTTTGCCAAACGAGACAGTAAATGCCTCTTCTTTGACGGCATTCACAAACTACCTTTAATTTAATTTATAATATTATTTATTACTTTTATCTTATTTATTTATTTATTTATCGACCGCTGGCCAATTTGCAAGAATCATCCATTATGTGATGGAGGCAAAGTAATGGTAGATAGATAAATGAAAGGTAAAACTATGGGATTCTGTCCAGAGGCTTAAAAATTAATATAACATTCTAAATAAATATAACCATGTGAAAGTACCGCTCAGTGGTAACACCATAAGATTTTGCCTGCAGACTGCCGAGAAGTTTGATACAGGTACCTCCATTATCGATTCTCAGTGGAAGGGTTGAAAGGAAAAGAGCACACGGACATTGGCATTAGAGCGATTTTCGTATGACCTTGAAAAAAGGTTTCGGTAAGTGTTCGTTCTTTGTTTCATCAGCCAATGGATGAAAAGATCAAAACATGGCCTCTTCGTTTTCCTGCCAAAGAAACCCTAATATGGAGAAGGCATTGTTCGATTGGCCAATCGTGTTGCAGTATGACGTCAAAGAAATTTCTAGAAAGTTCTTCGGGCATGAAGTTTGTTTACCCGAGCGTTCGCTTAGCCAACCAAAACCCAGGTGCGTTTGTATCCGTTTCATACACCAATCAAATCGCTCTATTTCCGTTCGTTTGTTGTTTCTGTTTTGTTCGCGCGTTTTCATTTCAAGATCATACGAAAATCGCTCTAACGGCAACGACTCTAAGCTCCCAGTTAAGTCAGTTTTTCCTCATAAATTGTGAAATTTTCGGAGAAAAGAAATCAGCGCAAAATGACGGGTCACACGTTTTACCTTTATCTTCTTTGAGTTTTCCTATATCTTTAATAATTTCTTCCTCCGGTTTCTCTTCAGTATTCTTGACACTGTCTACAGCACGTTTAGCAGTCACTTCTCCCTTCATCATCTTTTTCAAAAACGCAGCGGCTTCTTTTTGGTTGTCGCGGTTACGTTTTAAAGCTATGAAACACCTAGAGAGAAAAACAGCTGAATCAATTGGCCATTTTCACAGGGTTTGTACTCTTTTTAACTTCAAATTCGACGACTTTCCATAACCTTTTCAAAGTTTCAATGACCTTCGGATGAGCTTTTACTTTCCTTATTTTAGGGTGGTTTTTGACTTAAGTCAGTTCAGTAGACACAAACTCTGGTGTCTACCAAAATGCGTGCCGTTTATAATTACTTGTCTCTATCTCCATCTCTATCCTTGCTTTGACATCTGCAGTAACCTATTTACCAAACATAGCATGATTTTCCACAATTTTCCATGGCCAACAATTAGATTCCATGACTTTCCCGACCTGAAAAATGAAATTCTTAAATTTCATGACTTTCCAGGTTTTCCATGACCCGCATCACCCCTGTTACAATATAAACGCGAGTGTTCTATGGTATATTATGTAACGACTAAAGGTTAGAAAGAAGACACACTGAATTCTGCAAGGCTGATCATACTACGTAGAATTCAGTGTGTCTACTTGGTATATTTTTGCTCATCAGATCTTTTATAGATCCTGCGTTTTGCGGCATGTTCGTTTGCGGTCCTTTGCAGTTTAAACGTTCATTTGTTACTATAGCTAAAAAGCCTCGAGGCGCTAAGACTTACCATTTTTCATCGGCGAGGTTCGACAGACAGTGAGCTTTGGATTCGCGTTCGACCATCAGACTTTCCTCGCCTTGTACACCACTGTAATAGAATGAAAAGTTACTTAACCCTTTAAGTCCCAATAGTGTCCAAGATCAATCTTCTCCTTACAATTATCCATACACTGTACATGTTTTTGTATACTTTGATCTTTGAACAAATTCTCTCAACTAATTCTACAAGGAAATGTATGGAGATCAGTTTGGAGAATTTGTATGTGGATACTGGGGCTTAAAGGGTTAACATGAGCAACAATGATGAGAATGTCAGGTGTCTGGGTCGAGAAGCACAGGAGCTGCTTCCTGAAGCCGACACCTTTTCCGTCGGAACGAAAAATAACTCATGTCCTCGGTGTCGGTATTATGATCTTAATTTCTGTCGGTTTTGAAAGGCTGACAAATACAGCTCTAAGGTGAAGATACAGACAGGCCTTTCCATAAGCACGACAAAATGCACCACAATAGATCTTTCCCCAATTTCCCTCCAGTGAGTATAAAAATGAAACGAGGTCAAAGCTGAGGTGGATAATTTTATACAAATTCCTCAACTTTGTCAGACCAAACCTCCAATTAGTGACTGTGCAAGGATTTGAACTCCCGATTTCATAAGCTAGGTGTACTTTACCAATAGGGCCTACAATTCTCACGGCCTCTGTCAGCACTAGCTATGTTCGTCAACCCTTACGCCCTGTTCACATGAAGCTGGGGTCCCCAGGTAGGTGAGGTAACCCGCTTAGGTGCGGTAACCCCCCTGACTGTCCATATAATCTCTCATTTTGATTTGATCACGTTTACATGATGGGTGGGGTGACCCGCCACATGCTACCTCACCTATCTGGGGTCCCCCCACCCTCAATGTAAACGGGCCTTTAATATCTAAACACCTGAAACATTTCTTAAGCAATACAACAAAACATCTTAGTTACCGTCTTTTCTTCTCACTCTTCCCTGATGATCTCTAAGGAGGAAAATTAAAACATAAACACCAGTTTAGTACCTTCTCACCCCCTCATTAAACTTCGAATGTTATGCCTTTAAACTTAATTAATAAAGGTAATAAACCCACTTTAACTTGAAAACTGAAAACGTTCCGATTTACATTTTTATTATCCTTGATCTACCACTGCTCAGCAGCGCGTATCATTTGATGACCCTTGGGGAATTTTATCCCCTTTAAAAGAAAGTTGTAACCACCATACACAGTAGCCTCCCACGCAGACATTCTTAGGGGTTTGTCACGCGTTCGTTAGTGGGGCAGGAACGCGTGACGAACCCCTAAGAACGTCTGCGTGGAAGGCTACCATACACAGTAGAGAGATTTAGATTCAAGGACAAGAAAGACTACGACTACGAATACGAGATTTGACCTAAAAGTTTTTTCGCGTCTTCTCAAAATATAGACTCTCCGGAAAGCTTCATTTTACCATTTTTCACTGGAAAGGTTAGCACTGTTACCTTTAGTGAACATTTGATAGAGCGATTTTCGTATGACCTTGAAAAAAGGTTTCGGTAAGCGTTCGTCATTTGTTTCATCAGCCAATGGATGAAAAGATCAAAACATGGCCTCTTCGTTTTCCCGCCAAAGAAACCCTAATATGGAGAAGGCATTGTTCGATTGGCCAATCGTGTTGTAGTATGACGTCAAAGCGAAGTATCGGTTGATTTCTAGAAAGTTCTCGGGCATGAAGTTTTTTCACCTGAGCATTCGCTTAACCAACCAAAAGCCACGCGCGTTTGTATCCGTTCGATAAACCAATCAAATCGCTCTATTTCCGTTCGTTTGTCGTTTCTGTTTTGTTCGCGCGCTTTCATTTCAAGGTCATACGAAAATCGCTCTAACTTGCTTCCGCTACTTCGACATTCTCGCTAAAACTCGTAGTACAATGACGACGGCTACCACGTTTTCCCGCCAAAATGACGCTGGTTCACGCGCGAGCACTATTTAGTATTGAGAAAATCTCGTACTCGTCGTAGAATCTAAAGGTCTCTGGTGTAAGGTTATCACACAACGAATAACTAAGTAATCGTGCCCACGTCAAAACATCTGCGGATTGCGGATTGGTAGCAACAGATATCTTCCACAACGTTTTAGTAACACATTGGTCTCGTTTATTCGGTTTATTATAGTTAGTTACCATCTCAAAAGTTACAACCACAACACGTTCCTGTTGTTCGACCCGGGGTTTTCACACACCATACCTTGCCCCTTTCAACCCATCAAATAAACCAGGAAATGTAGTAGACACACTTTTGGCATGGTACAGATTGCAGTTTTGAATAACTTAGTTTTTCCGATATCGACATAGCGATATCACAATAAAACAACACTTGGAATACCAATGGGACGCTTACTGACTTAATTTCAACAATCAATCGAATCAACCTCGTCCCCAGGGTCTTCTCGTTTACCAACGAAAACCGAGAAAACCGTGGAGATGAGGTTACAATCGAGAAAATGAAGCAGTGGTTGAGGATTTGATGGCGGCAAACGTATTTAAAAAACCAAACAAACCTTCCGTTTCTTTCTCCTCGATGTCCTGTGGGTGTTAGTTTCGCTATCTCCTTGTCTTGAATTCCTTCCAGAGCTGAAACTCTCATCACTGAGCAGAGAGTCAGCTTCAGACGAGTCATTTTCTGAAGAACTGTTTAAAACGAAACCGAACGAAGGAGCGAACGAGTTGTTACAAATGATGTTTGACATTGCAGTGTTGGGTTCACTGCTCCTTGTTTTCACAAATTTTTAAGCATCTTTAATGGGTGGATTTAGGGGTTGGCCAAGGGCACCGTGGCCACTCCTTTTTCTGTGATTGTTTAAGTGTTCCAGCCACCCCTTTCGTAATTTTCTGGATCCGCCCCTGCCATTTGCAGCTCATGAATATCCTTCCCTTCATTTCTCATCTCTTTACGTTGGTCAAGGATTCCAAATTTCTTACAGGATTGGTAATAACAAAACGGATCAATCAAAGAGTAATTTTTACGGATGAAATTGTGTTATACAATTTTCAACAAACCCTGCGGAAATTCACTCAATATTCACCAGCTCTGCCAAGGAATACGATTTTCCCCGACCTTGAAAAAAATTGTGTTTCCTGGCTTTTCCCTCGCTGTGACAAGCTTCTGAGCTACCTTTTATTAAGAAACGTTCCAAGAAAGCAAATTAATGTCAAGGAAGGTTCTGTTCAACAAGGATAATGTGTATTAAAGGTTTCGTTACTGTCTCATTCTAAGAGAGGATCTTGCTAATTCTTAACTCTCCAGTGGCGGATCTGGGGGAGTGGCCCGGGATGCCCGCCCCCCCTTAGTTTTAGACCAAACTGAGGCCCGAAGGGCCAAAAAAATTTAGCATATTCGTTTCCCAAATACTGTCCCACTGCATAGAGATTTATTTGGTGGATAGTGCTATCCAAATTAGGCAAATTACGTCAACTCCTGAAGTTGAACTGGCTTCTTGGACGCTTTGCTCGCTTTCTGATTGGATATTGCGACAACACTGCGCGCGCGTACGTCGTTTTCTGATTGTGGTTGTGTTTACCACAAAGCAGAGAGATCCCTGTGCATATTACCTTTCGCCGCTTTTGTCAGTTCCGCTTATGGTAGAAGAACTCTCGCCGCCCAGAGTCTGGTAAATTACACTGTCATCTTCCTCTAGGTCCGACACGTTAGACTCATATCCCTCCTTAGCTTTCTCAACCACCTCTGTAATGACAGTATAAAAGATGAAACATTCAGCAAACTATTTGTAAGATGCACTGCCTCTGTAATAGTTTTTATGTCAAGAAACTTTGATGAGCATGACTTCAAGAGGACTGAACATAAGTTTCGCACCAATAAACTAAAAAACACCCCAAAAAGAAAGGTTATATAGTTCCATTACAAAATAAGAGTACAAAATGCTGGCAACTATTTTGCTTAACTTCTAACGAACGCTTTCGCGCCTTTTTCTGAAGACGCACTGGCCGTGTGGTTAACGCCTCGAAAACTGGAACTGGCGGTTCGGGTTTAAGTCTTGCCGTTACGTTGTTTCTTCAGATATGATACTTAGTTCCCACAGGTCTATATATGGGTGCGGGCTAAGGAGGGGGATCTCCGCGATGGACGTGTATTCTGTCCAGGGGTGAGTAGCAATACCCTTAGTTACTTCAATATCAATTAAACCAGGTTAAGGTTCGAACATGAGGGCGTCATGGCCTCATGTCCGCCTTTATCTCTACCTCTGCGGTCTTTTACTCACCGATATGATCTAATTCCGCCAAGTACTCATCTCCGAAGTCCCTTCCCTCCTGTCGGAAAGTAAACATTAGATTAAGTTTCAGTGGCAATCCTGTTTCCTGTGCAATTTATCTGTCGCAATGCAATGCTTGCGTAGTTTCGTCAAAGAACAAAGCGTTTGGTTCAGTATTCTCCCCAGAAGGCATTTTAGCCTTGTCTAGCGCACTTATTGCCCGTCTGCTGGACAAAAGTAGCGCGGCCTTTTTGAACCGATAATGTTTTACTTCGCCAGGTCAGTGGCGCAAAAAATTGAGTATGAACTATCTATTAACTTAAAATGCAGCTTCTGGTGGATAAAGAGGGAAGCTTACATCTAAAGTTTACCCGTTCACACCTTGTACTGCCCAATGTAAAAAAAATATCAAAAAAATTCCAAATTTCTTTTAGTAAAATCCCAAGAAGTTAAAAACACCATGTAAAAATTCTGCCAAAGAAATTTTATTTGAATGGTAACACCACAGGATTTTAAACAGAGCTTTAAAGAAAGAGTGACTAATAATCACGCCGTAGTAATGATTCAAACAGTGAAAGGATTAATGAAGTAAAATCTAGTTTTGCCGCGCTTTGCTTCGTCTATTGAGCAACGCAGCACCACAGCCTGTTAATAACAAACTAAGTGAGATGATGTCAATCCTTTGTTTTGATGTGACTGTCGATGCCGTATTTAGTACGAATTGAGGACCCCGTTTTTATGTCAACGTGACAGACAGGACCCCGTTTTATGTGGTCATCTGAGTCATGCAAGAGTCAAGCAGCCATTTTTGCAGGACAGAGGCAGTATCTTTATTTCTCATTTATTTTAAGACTTGAGTATTGGTCCATTCCTGGAACACTGAACCTCCTGCTCTGCAGTCAAAATAATGACAAGAAATCTAACCTTGTTAGCCATGTCTTCATTAAGAATCTGCCCAGCGTATGTACAGACAAAAGTACCCATAGGAATGTCATCCAGGCATCTAAGCCCCCAACCTCTGAAACATATAACGAAAAGAAAGTTAATCCACGCATCTACTCAGCACTAGTGTTCAAGCAGATGCACCTGCGTGGTCTAGTTGGCAGATCTGCAAAATACCCCAACCGTGGTAAGCCATTTCCGAGCCGAAGGCCTCTGTTTCAAAGTGAGGCTAAGTGCGAAGCTATTGATATGAAAATATCTTTCATTCTCATACAAATCAAACTCATTTTCCAAGAAAGGTCGTGCACTCAGCCTAGTAATGAAAGTGAACGTTTTTGGAACACGGAAATTGCTCCACAGCAACGATCAAGACCTTCAGTGTATCTGGACTACTCCCTATCTATCATTCTGTCACACTACTAGCAAATCATGTTAGTAATTCTTTCATTCACATTCATGTGCCCTGCTTTCACGTGAACTCAGTGAAAGCCCTGCTTCTTGATGCAGCTTCCCCGCAATTTACAAAGCAGCGCTACCAGTGACACTAAGAGACGGTTGCGAGTTTCCTATGCTGCCAGTCGCTCGCAGTATTTTGCAGAGAAGAGCATTATTTTCGAATCACAAACTGATGAATGTAATTTACACCGCAACTTCTCGAACAGGAATGCCTTGCATGTGGCTGGTCTGACAGCATTGAACAACTTTCTCTTGTCAGAGCACCCTAAACCCAAAAATTGCACGATTGAGCAATCCCTACCTGTTCTCCGTCTTGAACACTTGTAACCTTAGCTGGATGCCATTCTGCACAACTCGGTTGAAACACTGCGTACCGCATGCGCAGTTTTGATTACATTCGTAGATTCTAAAGAAGATACAAACAGGTTAGAAAGAGACAGCAAAGTACGACTGTTGCATGGCTACATTAACATTCTAATGTTCTGAGTCCAGCCTTTGGTAAGTGAATAATGTCGGTAATTCGTGGCTAGAAAAGTACGTTTTCTGCTGGAGAATAGACCTCTGTACGTCACGTAATAGTGCTATAGAGAACTGAAGTACTTTGCGTAGCTTTCGCATATGTCACTAGTTTGATCACTGTGAACCCTTTTACAGAAACACGGGTGGAGTATCAAAAGTAAAAGTAAAGCCAGTGATTTCTCTGACAAAATAAATTCGCTAAAACAAAGTTTTGCAGCAGTTGGCAATCTCACCCTGTTTGAACGCCTTCCTTGAGCTTGCGAAACTCATAACCAATTGTGGGATCCTCTTTGCCTCCTACGGCAGCTGAGGCTTGTATGGTTAACTGGGCGCATGAGCACTTGGACTTGTCCTTGAACGAATATTAATAGCAATATTAATGCCAATATTAATACTAGTAATCTCAACACTCTTACCAAACCAGTCAGTCTGGAAGCTGCTGAACTCTTGCTACTGGACTACGCACTAGGGCACGCACTCAGGGAATTTCTTCTTTTTAGTCCAAGTTCCTTGCAATGACTTACTCGAGGAAAATCTCTCTAGTTAGCTTAATATTGGTGTCTGATGATGAAAGGATGGCAATTTCATCTAGTTCACTCTACATTTGAGGACCCTCAGAAAATGTTAGACTAGGGATGATGCCACCAATTCACCTGACAGTTATCCGTGCAGTCACAGCATGCCAGGAAGGCTGGGTCGAGAACCATATTGACTCCTTCATGTAGAATCCGTCTGGATACGTAATCGATCGGCGGCGGAAAACACGTGTCCACTTCGTTGACAACCTGAAAGGTGTCAATCAAAACGGCCGAATAAGTACCTCCTTTTAATTTAGTTAACGGCGCAATGTGATTGTTTTGCCAAACAGAAGCAAACAAGACGGTGTGGATTTTGGTTACTTTTGCGTACAGGCAAATCAAAGGAAACGGATCAGTGCCGGATCCAGACCTTAAGATAAGAGGGGGGGGGGGGGGGGGGGAGCGGTCATCCAGACCCTGAGATAAGGAAGGGGGGGCAGAGTCAGTTTGGTCTAAAAATAAGGGGGAGGGGGCCTCCCCTGGATTGCCACTATCTTTCACATCACTTGGGTTTTACCATTCCAGGATGGGAAAACAAGTACGACTCTTTTCTTTTTTTCTAATGGCGTTTTCTCAAAATTGAGATTTACTCTTTAACGCCCTTCAAATTCCAGGACTTTCCATGATTTTTACTATGACCTTTTTAAGTTTTCCATGACCTAAGGTTTAGCTAACACTTTCAAAAATTTTCAAAACCTTCCGGGTTTTAATGTTTTTTTGACCTTAAACAGTTCAACAGACACCAACTCTGATGTCCCAAAAAGGCGTGCCATTTGCGCTGTTTAATTACTCCTCTTTATCTTACATTGTCCTTGCTATGTCATCTGCAGTAACTTATCTACCCCAAAAAACTTTAATTTTCCATGACTTTCAATGACCGACAATCAAATTTCATGACTTTCCAGGTTTTTTATGTCCTGTACGAACCCTGTTTTACAACGAGCTCAACTTCCCTCTTTACACACTACTACTTATACACTCTGCACTTTGGTTTGGTCATTTTCCTAAATAGTTACTGGGGGGAGTGGAGCGAAAGAAGGGATTTTCATGTGAAAATCTAAATTAGAGGCGCTAATAAAACCCAGAAACCCAAGTCATATTCTTAACAACACTTTTCTTAAATTTCACGAAAAATTCATCTCCGCAGCACTTGATAGCGTAACAGCAAAGCCCATCGCCAATTGACACAATAATATATTGAGGAGAGAATAAAACAAGAATTTAATCACTTCAGGAAAAATTCATCTCCGGCAGCACTTAATTGATACAGTAACAGCAAAGCCCACCGCCAAGTGACACAATAATATATTGAAGAGAACAAAACAAGAACTTAATCATTTCAGGAAAAATTCATCTCCGGCAGCACTTGATACAGTAACAGCACAGCCCACTGCCAAGTGACACAATAATATATTGAAGAGAGAACAACACATGAACTTAATCATTTTCTGTTTTTGAAATAGGAAAGCGTGTTAGCGAAAAACAGTGTTTTTAAGTACATACCGAGATTTCCACTCTTTCTGCACCTCGAGAGATATCAGGACAAATAGGTTCCTGGCAACAGAAAAGAAATCGTCACGCGGAAACAGTCACTATGCAATAAGAATTAGAAATGGTTTGAAGTAAAGAAAGCCTTAATGACTTAAATAGATAGAAGCAACTACACGTTACTTTTACCGCCCATCTTGTATATAAACGAAAAATCCCGTCCCGAGTCACAATCGAAACCTGTCTCACCAAATACCTGTTGGGGGTGTAAACCACCACAAGATCAAGCCAGGCACAATGGCGATAAGCCCACATTAATAGTAGAAGACGAGAGTTTCACAAATCAATTATTCCACGGAACGTTTTATGTCTATCGCGTGTTTCTGAGGGAATCGCCGGTGTTTGAAAATATTTACTAACCAAAGGGGCCACGTTGTTACGCTGCGGTATCCACAATAAATAACATTTGTATCAACGTTCCTCCAAAAACAAAAAAGAAGTGCTTGAACTTAACGTTTTAAGTTGTACGTACTAAGTTCTATGTCTCAAAGAAGTTTGTTTTTTCATTTCTTTTAAAACAAGACTTGTTAAAATCGTGAGCCCCAGGTTCACCGGCGTGGCCCACGTGCATAATAACGCTAAAAGGTACTCGAGTAAAGTACAGCGCAAATACAACGAAATTGCTCTGACCAACAATAATGCACGCATTATTTAAAACATTAATTTTTTCATCAATAACTGAACTGAAATTATTCTTACCACATCTCTGAACACAGTATCTTGGCAGGAAACATCCGGGTCAAATGAAAACTGATCTATAGACACATTGGTGGTATTTGTAATTGTCACTAAAGGAGAAGAAGTGAAGACAACCTTGAGTGAAAACGAACCAATCAACCTGTAGAAATACCCCTAGATGTTTTACGTTACAGAAAGCAGGTTATGCTCCAGCCGTGCGAGCTTTTCGGCTTTGAGAAGTGAATAATATCGTTTGTACTCACAGTAACAACCAAGCTCTGGCAAGGATCTCTGCAGAAAGAAAGGAGAAACAATATTAAGATAAAAAAAAAACGTTCTGTTTTAAGATGCACGAGTGTGAAATGAAATAAATCACTATTGAAGAACACCAAATGGCTTCCTACAAGAAACAGACCATTGTAGCTTGGTATGTGAGTTTTCTCATTACAACGTAACTCCAGGTGATCTGTGACGTCATTGCGGGGGCCTGGGGAAAGAAATTTTAATGCCGTATCCCATAAACCAACGCGCACCAATTCAATTCAATTCAATCTGTTCCCGTCAGCTTTGGTTTATGGGATACGGCATTAAAATTTCTTTCCCCAGGCCCCCGCAATGACGTCACAGATCACCTGGCTGTACTCTAGAGAACAAATTTCCTCAAAGGTATGGAAAAAATGGATACAATGATGTGGCCACGCCAACCTCACTTAACGGGACGGACGATTACCATAGTTTTCCGATGTAGAAAAACAATGGGATAAACCCCACATCAGAAACTTTAGAAGAGTGGGTACAAGCTGATTTCTGGGGTCGTTTGCGGGGTAAACAAGCTTTAGTTGTGATTGGTCGATGGTATTCAAAGCAACAATAAACCAATCACAAGTAATCCTTGTCCACCCAAACGATCACAGAAATTGTTACGCCGAAAGCTTGTACCCATTCCTCTTATAGATTCTGGCATGGGCTATTGAAAAACAAACATTCAGCTGACATAAGAGAGCTCTACTTACAAGTCTTTTGTTACAAGGTGTACGATAATAAACGGTCTTCTTGTTACCAGGGTGACGCTGTGCAATTTCCCTGCAGAAAACATAAATAACGGACCAAAAATAAGGAGTAGCAATTAGATATCAGTTCCCGCGGAGTTCCAACATTTTGTTTTCATTTGTACCTCTATCTCCATCCTTTTAAGGCGACCACAAGACCACGTTCCTTACATGGGCAATGCACTGGAACTAGCCCACAAACGAGGCTCCTTCGAGAGAATCTTCAACAGGCCCCGGTCGTTCAAAGGTTGGATAGCACTATCCACCGGCAAAATCGCTATCCAGTGGATACTCATTAAGGAAACCAATAACGTTATCCACTGGATGGAGATTTATCCAATGGATAGCGCTATCCACCTTTTGAACACCTGGGGCCAGTTTATTTATAAAATAACCTGTTACTTTGCTACTATGCTGCATATGTAGTCAAGTTCAGACAAAAAGCCTCGTGAAAAGATAGCTAACCACCTGCAAAAAGTCATAGGTACAACATTTGCACTGAGACACATTCCAAAGGATATGATTTCATATCAAAAGGAAACCTTCATTTCGTTATAATTTTTCCAGTTATTTCTTTGCATTTGTTAATGTAGCATTGTGTTTTCATTCAACGAAAAGTCTAACCTTTTCCACTTCAGTAGGAGGGGAATGGCTCTTGGGTTATGTTTGACACTTTCCTCGGCTGCAACGGTTTGGTTTGTATAGCAGAGGCTGCTGCATTTATGAGGCCCTACAAACAAAATAGCAATAACAATTATGAGGTGATGTAAATATAGAGCGAGTTTCGTATGACCTTGAAAAATGGTTTCGGTAAGTGTTCGTTATTTGTTTCATCAGCCAATGGATGAAAAGATCAAAACATGGCCTCTTCGTTTTCCCGCCAAAGAAAACCCTAATATGGAGAAGGCATTGTTCGATTGGCCAATCGTGTTGCAGCATGACGTCAAAGCCAAGTATCGGTTGATTTCTAGAAAGTTCTCGGGCATGAAGTTTATTCACCCGAGCGTTTGATTAACCAACAAAAAGCCTCGCGCGTTTGTATCCGTTCGATAAACCAATGAAATCGCTCTATTTTCGTTCGCGCGCTTTCATTTCAAGGTCATACGAAAATCGCTCTATTAGGCATTTAGGTACCAAGCACTTAAAATGTATTAAAACAGTCAATTCCGCAATAGACCATTTTACAGTTGTGGACGTAGTACCCTGGTCTTGAGGCTGACGGTGACCTTGTTTTGATACAAACTTCCTTCTCTTTGTTATGGAAATTGTCCTTGAAAAATACTAGTTAGCATAAGAATAACTTGATTTACATGATAAAGCAGGAAGGTTAGCATCAAAACAAGGTCACCGTCAGCCTCGCCTCCATCTATAACTGTAAAATGGTCTATTCGCCGGACAAAATATTCATACTTGGCTGCGAGGCTTGGGGGAATAAACAAAAGAAATCATCTTCAGGCTCAGCAATGAATAATACATTTCTTTTGTCCACACCTGGGAGCCAAGTATGAATTTTAAAATACGTCACTTGCACATCTCTCACAATGCACCTATTCACAATACTCAAAATCGAAGCGCGAAGCCAAAACATTAAAATAACAAGTCTTATGCACAAGGGTATGCTGGTGCACGGGGGGGGGGGGGGGGGGGGCCTGAGTCCCAAGGGGTAATAATAAATGCCGTTGAACACTCCCTCTCCGCTCAGTCTCTGATCAGCGCCAAGGAGGAAGGTGGAACGGCCCACCCTCTCCAACCCTTTCTTTGCTGAAAATTCGTGTTTGGATCGGGAATCGATTACAGTTTCCATCCCCTCAAGGGCGCTCGATCAATTTTCCCATATCTTAATAACAATGAGCGCGAGTAATTGAGTGTTGTGAAATAGGATACTTATTTGCCCCTCAAAATTTTGCATAACCTTTGTTTTTCATTTCTCTTGGGTATTACAGCCATCCCAAGAGAAATTGAATACAATGCTTATGCAAAATTTTGGGGGCGAATAAAGTGCATTATAAGAGATGTGCAAGTGGTCATGCCATGATTCAAACATTCAACTCACACAAGCAATTCAAACTTTCAATTCAGATCGACAACCATCACAATTCACCATCAATTCCTTGTAGCCCCGGGGGTTATTCGATATAATAGTCTACACGGGGAGGCTCCGCCCGAAAGGGGTACATCAAAGAGCAGGGAATTCACAAGTTGAAGTATATGAAAGGGTAGGAAAATCTATCATTTTAGTGTTAAATGAGCCTTAATAATGTTTCGAAAAGACCCGCATTTTGCCCATTTAGTTTATTAAACGTTACACGAAAATAGCAAAAGGAATTCCTGTTTTAGCGATTTATTCTTATTAAGTAGGTATGATAAAGGGGTGCTACATTTCAATGGAAGGTATACGAAGTGGGTACTTTGTCCGTCAAAAGTGGTTGTCTTGTCTTGTCTTGGTATATGAAACGGTAAGGGGTTCGAGCTCGGGGCGGAGCTCTCCCCCCCCACCCCCCCCCCCCCCGTTCCTCCCCACCGGCCTATGGCCTACCTTTAGGAGCACTTTTGCTTGAAAACACCGAATAGTTAGGAGTTTCACGCTGCTCGTCTCTCAGCGTCCCCTTGTCCAAGCTGCTCTGATTGAGTCTCAATTGAATTAGTGATGCAGCATCCTGTTTGTGCTGGTTGTTTGTGGAAATGTTGAAGGCTGGGATCCTTTCTCTGCCAGTACCTCTGACATCCCGACGATTTGTACGAAGCCATGGTGCTTCCCACGACTGTAAAGATTGGTTGAAATGAATCAATTGAATAGCAAAACAAGTCTCGCTACAGTAAATTATAAGTAGTGTCTTTATAGGAGGTAAGTCAAGCAAAACGCACGAGAAAAGCAAGTGGCCACGCGTGCAATGGAGACCCTTGCTATCGCTTGTTGCGTCTCGCTCCCGGCGCGCGCACGTACTACGTCGCTAACCTTGAAGAAAGATACAGATGTTCGCAGTCTATCCCTACAGATGACAAGATTTAAGTCTCAAAGAACTGGGTCTCCCAGAATCGAGTGTCAAGTACATGCACAAGACTAGAGACTAGATGAAATCCTACAAAGCAGGGCAGACACCCTTATAGAAAGTCACCTTTCTACAGTGTTCTGTGCTTTTGTTTTCATGAGAGGTGAATTATCCTATTGACGAGGGTATCCATCAAGGGCGGTCACTCTTTGCCGTGCATACAGCCATTTCGAGAAAGGTTGTCGGAAAAAATCTGCACGCGACAATCCCAAAAGGTAATATGGGATATCTTTAATACACTGTTCCTAACGACTGTAGCTTTCGAACCTACTTTTAATTTGCTGCTTTCCTTTAGCACTCGCAAACAGATGTCCATGGCCTCCCGTGCCTTTCTTTCAAATTTCTTTGAATAACTGAGTGAACACAAAACCACCCGCAATATCTTTCGGGATTGTCGCGTGCAGTTTTTCCGACAAACGTTCTCGAATAGCTATATGGTTTAATAATGCCATTGTCACTAGTACGATGGTGGAAGAACACTCAAACCTCAGCTATGGGACACCTCTCGTTAGCAAACAACCCTTGAGGTCTGCAGAATCTAAAATCATTTCTCGTGCAAACAGTTTCACAATCCACTACAAATAAAGTCCTTATATATTCCATGTATTAAGTAAAACAGAAGTTGAAAAAAGAGTTGCACAGTTTAATGAGTACGGTAGCAGTTCTGTCGATATATACAAGGCTCTAGCCCTACTTTTGGTATGGACGAGGGAAGATCTGTGATCGCTGAAGTCGCGAGCTGATAGGAGAAGAACTGGGGCAGGCCCACCCCCAGAAATTTTTATAACTATAAGCACTGAAGCAAAATTTTCAGCCTTTGTTCAAAGTGCTCTTTCAATTGGGAATTATTTTACAACCTCTTTTTTTAAACTGGCTTTCAAGCGAGTTAAGTACTTTGTCTTGCCTCTTGCAAGCTACAGCCTGTGTATACATTTTAGTATAAACAAGTTTTTTTCTTCTCCCCGACTCAATGTACGTAGTGACCAGTGTATATGACATTGACCCAACCTCCCATAGGGACACTTCCCAAAGGCGGGTACCTATTTCCGGTCCCGGGGGTGTCCGCATACAGGAGGTCGGATTGCAGTGATGTAAAAAGGTCATGCATGGTAATTGTGTGAGGCGTCAGTGGCCATGCAGTGCTGGTTTAAGCTAAAGAAGGAAAGGTACTAACATTATAAAGGTCATCCAGTATTGAGGCGTCTGCATTAGGAACTAGGTACTGAAAGTTAAAAAGTTAGAAGGATAAGAAGAGAGAAGAAGATCGACAGTAATACAGAAAAAAAGAACTGAGAAACGTGGAGAAATGTAAGCTTTTCGCTCTTTCAAAGTTCATTTACTTGATATGTAGAAAAAGCATTGCTCGCTTGTCAATGATAGTTGAAAGCATTCAAAAAGGAGGCACGCTGAATTGCTTGCAATTATACTCTACACGTCGCTCGTTAGCGAACTATAACTTAAACGGCCGACTCCTTTACGGATCTCTCTTTCTTCCAGGTCGTCCAAATAATTAAAAAATTCCAATATTTAATTACTAATTTGGGTGCTTCCTTCTGGAATTTTTTTACCAGCTTTTCTGGACACAAGCCTGTCTAGAGGGAATGGGCACGAAGGGACTCATAGATCCCATGCGAGGTGCCATCCCTACCCAATCCCACAACCTGTAAAGGTTGGCCTCACCACTGGGGTCAACGCCCCCTACTCTTTTCGAACAGTGGTGTGGGTTCTTTTACGTCCCACAAGAACAGATCAGTGAAAGTGCTGTGAGACGGGACCTACGGTTTTTCGTCCTTATCCGAGTAGACTAGAATGTCCTTACAAAGGCAGCACTTTCTTCTCAGTTTTTTAAAGACCCTGAGTGTTGGTCCGGCCGGGGTTCGAACCCGCGACCTCCCGCGCGGCAGACTGGCGCTCTCCCAACTGAGCTAACCAGGCGGCGGCGGAATCAATGTATTGGGAGTTTTAGCAACGACAACGGAGACGGCAACGACAACGTCAACGAAGATAGCAATAGGTGTATTAAGCAAAACAACAAATTTGCACGTGCATCACGCTTTTCTGTACATTTCTTTGCCGTTGCTGCACGACCACGACGTGAGAATGCCTAAATTTCACGTTTTATGGAGGACGTAAACAAGCGACAACAAAATGTTCTTTCTCTTTCTAAACTAGAGTGCGGTCCCAAAGAAATCAACTCCAGAGAAACTTTCCTACATTAGACATTTTCAGCGAATTGGAATAAACGAGACAAAGTTTGAAAAACGCTAATTCATTTTAAAAGTGACGTTTTCGCTGCTGGAGCAGTCGTCGATGCGAAAACTCCTTAATGTATCCAAGAGAGGATAATGGACAGAGAGAGAAACGCCCAGTCTAGCGGCCCTTGCTATATGGAATTTCACTTAAGATATTTTTAGACCAAAACCGCTTGAAATTTATAGGAGCCGGTTTCCCGAGAGGTCCGCAAACTTTTATTCAGTATTGTCAAGAGAGAATTCAGCAGTTGCCTCTACAATATTCGGCGTTGCTTGCTCTGAGGCAGTCGCGTGTGAACTTGACGACGTTTCAAACGATCGATTAAACCGTGTCGGGAATTAGACTTCTGTTTAATTACAATCTCTAAGCTTAAGCCAACGCTTGGCCAACGCCCTAAGACTCCCTCTCTGCCCATAATTCTCTCTTGAGGTATCTGTCTGCTTATTTGGACAGCAGTAACATTGTCAATGTATGATCTTACCTCATTCTTGTGTGATGCCAATGAATTTATCATCTGATCTGATTCCACTGGAACACTAAGCATTGTGCCATTTCCTTCCAAGTCAATAACTTCAATGCCATTGTGTCGTTGGAAGTAATCCTTTGGGGTACCTTGAAAATAAAGGAATCATTTAAACAGAACAAAGAAATGATTGAGTGTTTTATACTTCAAGGTCACAAACCAGTACTTGAGACTGCCGATCGTCAGGGTGTCACAGACGGTTCAAGATTTACTATTGTGGTGCGGATGACATGTGCACACTATCACTTGCAAAGGCAAGAGGGTGCAAATTCTATATAAAAGAATTTGACAAAGGCAGACTAAACACGAAATGCTGGACTAATTACAGTAAATATGTGATCTTTTTTTCTCAAAAAACTTGCAGTTAATAACTAATAAATTTGTATTTGTATTTTAAATTAGCATTTTTATTTTCTCATTCACTTTAAAATACAACAATAGCCTGCGTGGTTGGCTCGACTCATAGCTGCTGTTCAGGAAATAAGCCCACACCAGAATCAAGAAAGCGGCAAGCATTGATCCTATCTGCATGGCAGGCTTTAGAAGAAGACAGGAAAGGGTAAATTATGGCTCCTAAGTCCTTCTCCTTTCCCCTACAAAAGTCTGTCAAACAGACTATGATTACAAAATAATAGCGAATGACAAGAAACAGTGAAACAATTGATACGCACAGCACTTTGGATTAAACATATAAATAATGGAAATCAAACTTTGTTTTGTGAAATTTGATCTGAAATCACGTGCATGTTTTCAAACTCTGATGAACGCGAAGTGAGAGTTTTATTTGGAAACGTGAGTATGATTTCAGACTTAAATTGCATGTTGACATAACGCTATATAACTATATTTATTTATTTATTTATTGAATTTAAGGGCTATATCCACTTTGAAGTAGCACAATTTAGTTGCCAAAATACAAAATTTTAGTCAGTACGAACATTTTCTTGAACCACACTGCTGACAGTCAATCAGTATGCAAGGATCTAGAGCGATTTCAAAATGGATGTAGCAAACATATAGATAACTAACTAAATCAATACTACATGCACATACATAAATAGAGAGGGAAATAAGGTGGATATCAGGGTTGTCACTAAGATTTCAAAGTTGCCGGGAAATATAACAAGTAGGTGGGGAATCAAATAGCTAGGGATTTCTTCTGGTTCCCTTTTTATTCTATTTTCCAATGAAATTAGCCGGGGACCACATTCATAGAAGCCGGGCGAAATCCCGGCCCCCAGCTCTTAATGACAACCCTGGGATATTAAAAACGTTTCAATACCTAGGCCTGCAGTGGTTTTTTTCCTAGCAGTACTAGCCTGGAAGACTGACATGGAGCTGCCGTTACAGGTGCCACACCCATTACACGCTGGATTGTTGCATTTGTTAACATTGCCTCTGCCCTGTGCAGTGGGAGCAGAGCAGTGATCACCTCCGCAGTCAGCAGGTGATGGAGAATCCAAAGAGGAAGAGGTGGCTTGTTTACCAGAACTGGCTTGAAATGAACCTGCCAGGAAAAAAGTTTATAGCAGAGCTGTAATGACGGAAGGTTACACAGTGCACGCAACAACAATCAAAGGCTAAAGCGCCATCCAAAGCTGGTGCTATGTGAAAGATACAGGTGATAGATAGTCAAAAAATGCGTGATCAGAATGTCCAATGCGTTTTACGGAGAACTGGATAATATTTTGCCAGATTTAACACTGCAGGATGATGGTTTAGTCATTCAGTCATTTTACAGTGAACAAAGCTGATTCGTGCTATCAATGTAACTGGAATCAATACCACAAATAAATCCTTTGTGCCCTGTGGATGCAACTGCGTTGGGCAAGAATGAGGATTTTCTAAATTTGTCTGTTATGCATTATTTTATCCACTTTGCTAATCGTCCATTCAAATATTAATTTATACATTGTTCTAGTGAGGATGGGACCTGACGAGAAACCAAACCAGTCTGAAAGGAAGGTAAAGCTAATCATGGATTCATGGGCTAAGATTTAAACCTTTAGTTCTTTTTCATTCAAAATATTTTTGTTTCAAATTAGCTTAAATCTCTAAGATGATTCTGCAAAAGCGGCTATCATTAACCAAATAGAAAAAAAAAACATTCAATAGATGACCCCTGGTTTTTAAGAATATATGCCAAACTAAACATCCCTTCACATTCTGAAACTCTTAAGAAAAAGCAAGTGTTTTGAACATGAGAACTAGGCATAGAGGTAAGTATGTTTTGAGCTTGCAATAAAAAATTTTGAAAGAGTGATGACACAATAATTTTGGATTCACCTTTTCCTTGATCTGTATAATTCTTCATATCATACATAAGCTGAATTCAATAATAAATTGCTCATTACCTGATGGCTGAGTCCCAGAAGCAGTTCCACTTCTAAGTCCATCACTACTCCTGCCGCTACCACCAGACAATGCAAGCCTCGATAGTGAAGAGTCACTTGAGCTCCTATGCAAAGGGTCAGCCTGTCTTGAGGATGTGCTCACAGTTCCTGGTGTAAAGCTTGAGGTGGTAGATGTCGAAGTTCTGCTACTTGAGGATGTAGTCGAAATCGCACTTGATGATTTCAAGATGGCAGACATCTTTTTATTTTCACCTCTCATTTGTTCTTGTTGCTGTCAAACAAGTTAAAACAATATTCTAAATGCTAAAACCTGATCACTCATGATAGAGTAGGCTGTCACTGGTGAAAAATTGCATTCTTCTCTCTAGGGTGACTGGGATGACTAAGATGGCAAGGGTGACCAGAACGACTGGGATAACTAGAGTGGCTAGTATGACTGGAATGACTGGGATGACTAGGATGACTGGGGTGACAGGGGTGACTAGGATGACCATGATGGCTAAGGGGGTGTTTACATGAGAAAACTCGCACCGGCGCGAGTTTCATACCGACATGACTTTTTGATTTCGTATCGCGTTTACATGATGACTGGGTTATTTCACATCTCGTTATTTGAAGGTACACTTCATGTTGATAAAATGCACGTGTGATTCAAAATCGCGAACATTACGCATGCACTACCCGTTCCAGTCTACCGGCAGACTGATTTCACACCGGAATGGGTGGTCATTTCGTGTTTACATGGTACCGTTGCGAGCTTTCGTACCGGAGTGAAATTGTCACCCCGGTACAAGAACCGTGGTGAACTCACGTCGGAATGACTCGCACCAGCATAAAATTTGTGGTGGTATCATGTAAACAAATATAGAGCCATGAGAGGGAACTGGAGTGCACTCGCTCCAGGGCGAAAGTCGCCCTGGTGTCATGTAAACACCCGCTAAGGCCCGGTTCAGACACCGAACTTTTCATGAGCCAAACCTAATACACTGAATTACTGTAGGTACATGAAAAGTTTGGCGTCCGAAGCAATTAGGAATGCCTGAGGCAGAGCCATTCTTTTCGCTTAGCCTGGCCGGAGTGACTTTGGAATGGCTTAGATTCAGACGCCGAACTTTTTATGTACCGAACCTAATGCATGAATTATTATAACATATTTTGTGAGCAGTTTGACCGAAATGAGCATTTTTCTCCTTTTTAATTTAGTTCAGCTGCAATTAAAATCAGCATCGGAATGGAGGCAAGGAGACCATTGATGTACATGAATACACATGCTTAGGAAACTGCAGGGTAGTATTTACCTGTACACATTACAGCACAGAAAGCACAAACGTATTCATGAAACACCATTATGATTAGCCAACAACAACAACAACAACAACAACAACAAATGCAGCCTGCTTTCTCTGAACATGTATTACACAGCTAGGTGGAGAGAACTAGTTATTACAAATGCAAAACATAACACTTTAGTCAAGTTTTGCTTTAATTCTAATTCTAGAAAATATTACAATTCTTTTTTTTTTCATCAACAAACCTCTTGGTGTCGTTGTTGCTCGAGCTGTGTTTGTTGCCGTTTCTCTTCCAATTTTCTTTGCTGTTCACCTGGTAGTGAGTGCATAATTTAAGTCATAACAATTTAATGAACTAAAATACAGTCAAAACCCTCTTTGCTAGTGCTTTGAGTCCCAATATCTAAACACAAATTCTCCAAACTGAACTCCATAAATGTCCTTAAATAAGTTGAGACTCCAAAGCATTTTCCCTTTAGTGTTCATTGTATTCACGATATTGTTAAGAGAAAACTGATTTTGATCCCTTCTGGGACCAACAGGGTTGAGAACAGTTTTCTCGGTCCCAAAGATACAAAATGTCATACAGACTAAAACTAGTAAGTGTAACTCACCCTTTGGGTCTGTTTTGCTGTATGGTGAAATACCAAAACATGGCTTGGTGATGCTGTAGTCAATAAAAGGTTCTGTGGGCTTTCCTGAAGCACCTCTTGTCAGCTTACGAGACCTCTTCTTTCTAGCAGTAGATATCTTGCCATCCACCTAATTATACAAAAGGGCATCAAGAAACTATCTTAACTATTAAATCAAAAAAATTTGTCAGTTACATTGAAGAGATATTATATATATAAGAAACAGTTTAAAATTCAACCAGTGCAAGGATGGAACAGAGTGTTCATTAGGCAATCGGAGATCAGAGAATTCTCAGTTTACTATGCAGATTTCTCAGGCTAACGTTTGGTAACCTATGACTATTTTTTATTCAGACATGGAGCCCCCTTCATAATTTTTTCCTGTGATGTTACACCTTCCTACTGCTACTAGAATTCTTAACAAAAACCCAGATGGAAAAGTTAATATATATACATGTGAGCTATTTATTTATCAAAATCCTGTAAAAGTACAAAGCACATATTATTATAACATTAAATTTATAATGAATATCTCACCAAGGCACTGTATAGAGGCTCCAGTCGTGTTGATCCTCTGTAAAGCCATTCAGATCGATTATCAATCTGAAACAACATCTACAAAAAAACATGCATCTGAAATTAATCTGAACTGGACAACTAGGCATGACACAGTCACAGAATTTACTTTTGTGTTGTAAAACTTCAGCATTGTATTAACTGTAGACACAGTGATCAGAGATTATTGGAATAGTTCCTTGGTAAAATCTACCTACCTTGACTAAACTGCAGTCCAGCTGCATGACTTTTGCTTTCAGCCTAAGAGAAAAGAGAGAGGGGTAACTTGGAGACATTAATAAATATTAGACATTGCAGACATCAGGGCTTAGCTGTACTCGGGGGCTTATTATAGCAAGGCAATTTGGATTTCAAAATTCCATGGCCGGCTTATATGAGAGGGAAAACTGAGTCAGCAATTTTTTCATTGTATAAGATTCATACGCTGAAAAATTGCCATCTCTGTTGTTCCTTCAATATAAGTTAGCTGAGAGATTTTGAAACAAAAATTATTTCCTTCAATTTCCAGTGTATATCTGTATATCATTCACCACAGTTGATTCTGCAGTTCATATTTTGGTAACTCAGTGTTTACAGACATCGGTTATCTTGGGATATTGAGCAATTTATTCACTCCCTTAAACTTCTGTAAAAATCTAACATTTGCACATGTGCTGTTGACCAGCCAACTTTTACAGGCATGGCCTGAACGGTCAATCAAATTAACTTTTAATGCCTTCTTTTCTGAAACCATTGAGATACACTAAAACAGATATTCTCTTACATTTTGGTAAACAGAGGTTCTAGGAACAACTATCTCCTGGCTCTGTGGCTCCGAAAAAATTTTGTAACTCCAACTGTATTTGCCAAAGAATAATATTATTGTTTAACGCTATGTATGGAAATATTTTTTTTTTTACCATTGGCCTCTCCACTCAGTCTTCACCCACTGACCAGCTTTAAGCTTTACCATTGGACGCTGTTAAAAAAGAAGAAATTGAAATGAAACTTTTATATCACAACTCAAACAACAGGATTAACAATGATCAATGACATTCACAGTGGTCACTGTTCGAGAGTAACAGGGATGAAGCAAGAAAAAAAATGCCTTTTACTTTTTTAAGTGTCAAGATACATGTTATTAAAGGAGGATTAAGGCCCGGTTCAAACGTCAAATTCCACATATGCCGAACTTAATGCAAGAGTTAAATGCATGCGAAGTGCGACGTTTGAATCAATTGAATTCGACTGTTTAAATTAAATGCGATGTTTAAAACAGTCAAAGATTCGACTTAGGTTCGACTTTTGATCCAAACATCGCATTTCACATGTGCCGAACTTTTATGCATGAATTTTAGTAAATTATCATTGTTTTACTGAGAATATTGATAGCGAACAGAGTTATACTCGACAGAGTTCAGAGACTTAAATTCGATGTTTGAATCAAATGCCGTATTTAACTATTTTAGTCGACTAAAATAGGAATTAAGTTTGGCACATGTGAAATTCAACGTTTGAACTGGACCTTACCCATTTATGACAGTTTTAGATCACCTTCTGGAGGTGAGATCATAATTTTGAAATTGCAACTCCCAAATGTAATCAGTGAACTGAATGCAATGTAAATGGTAAACAACTGACGTTTCAATTTGGCCTTACACTGTACACTTCCCTCCACTGCAAGCCCTCATTCTACAAGCTAGGTGGAGTGATCTTATCAGAGATTTGACCTGAAAAAGGGTACATGGAAGTGAAGCTGCAAACTTACATTGGGGAATTCTTCAAGATATTCCTGAATGAACTCCTTGGAATGTTCAGCAACATCATCCCAAGCTTTCTTTCCTACAAAAATATTACAAATTGTACATTGTGAAAACTGAACACAATCCAATCCATGCCGTTACATCATGATGAGGATGTTATTGTAGCTAAAGTTCCATTTTTCATTACAAACATTATTTCATTTATTTATTTACAGCCTTTATTCCAAATCTCTTTCATGATGAGCCCCAAAGAAAATGTGTCCAGGAACTGACCAATATATCATGCAGGATTAAAGTGTATGTTTGCTTCAGGGAGCAGAGCCACTGCAAGTAGCAATTTATATCGGGAAGTTTTTTGTATCTTCACTTTGGCTCATACCCATTTTTCTGCAGTTCTACTGCCAAATCAATGAGGCACTAGTGGAATAAAGCACTCAACATGCAAAATTCTGCCAAATATGCTGACTACCAATGGGCTGGAAAAATATTTTCATATAACAAAGAGATGTTATTGTCACATCACAATCCACACAATGTACATTTAACTGTAACTGGGGGCAAATGTCATTCATTACACCAGAGTAAGTAGAATAGGGATTCTTTTTATTGCTGTCTTATAAAGGATGCAACATCCTATGGGGATATAAAGTTAGAGTAGTTGTAGTATTGATAAGTGTAAAGTAAAATCAATATCTTTGCATGCATCCAGACATGCAAGCCTTCCCCTAACCCACCATCCTGTACACTTAAGACCTCTTATGGATTTAATGAATATTCTACACCTAAAACAACAAAGATCTCATTTGGTGCACTTCCTCTTCTTCAGCTAACTATCAATAGCAAGGCTGTGCTCCTAGAAAAAATTGAAGGAAGCCCAGTGCTCCCAGGATACCCAGCATTATGATTTCCATGAAAAAATAAAAGAGTTTCTAGTAGCCCAGGGCCGAGTTGTTCAAAGCCGGGTTAAGATAACCCAGGGTTAGTGCGAAATTTGAATTCAACAATGAAAGCTTAGAAAGTAATTTCAGTTTTATTCTTTTTGTCTACAAGTTGATGATTGGATGCTCTTAAAAATAACAAAGAAAATTATCCGAGAAAATGCTTTTGAACAAGAGGAATAGAAACCCGGGTTAAATTTAACCCAGGGTTAAGCACTAATCGGCCTTCGAACAACTGGGCCCAGGAGCAAAGGTTTGGTACCAGGGAATACTGGATGCTTCAAGAGCACAGCCTTGAATAGGTTAGTGTGTTTACCTAAGTTGAACGGGTGTCTCGAAAACTAAGACCTAAGACCTAAGACCTAAGACCTAAGACCTCGAAAACTAAGACCTCGAAAACTAAGACAACGTTGGGGGGCTATTCATAGTGCTTACTTTGCTTCTTGCGCGTCGGTTGTTTTGAGGGTAAGCCCTGACATAAACCTACAGCGAGTCGGAGGACCCCGGGTTCGTGACGTAATTAGCCTCGACAGGAAAACAATAATTTTCGCAGAAATGTAATCTTAGCACATACATTGCTGAAGCAAAAGATTTATAGTTTGTCTGCTAAGTCTAAATGAAAAAAAAAACAATAGAAACCGTCGGAATGTTATACGAGTTTTCACTTAAACGGTAACATAGAAAAAAACGTATTTTGTATTGCTTACTTGCTTAATCCAGAGTGAAGTGTTTTATCTAAGATCATTTCCGGGATTATTCGATGCCAAATGAAAAAACAAAGAACAAAATAATTGTAGTTTCAAGCGCTGTACCGCAATGCTTGCGAGATAAGTAACCCCCTGGATCTTTTGTGGTGTCGTTTGTCGCACATTTTTCAAATACTACTAATTTCCGATTTTACTGTGATTAATTTAACCAGTTAGCGCAGAAATCGAAAGGAACGCATATTCCCCGTTTTCTTTCACAATTTTTTATGTTAAATTTTTACTCTGGCTCAGGCGCCGAACATGTAACGCTTTTAGCCTTTTTGCAGGATAAAATTCTTTCGACGTGACAACTTGGCTGGGAAATGTAACAATGCGTCGGGTGTTAACCAATTACCATCGAATTTTCTTTATTGGCTGCGACCGCACTTGGCAAGTTAACCGGGTTAGTTTTTGAAAAACCCGGTAAAAAAATTCTTCGGAACGTAACCGGTTAAAAGAGGTTAACCGGGTTAATTTTTATCGCCGGCCGGACTCAAGTTAGACTTTCACAAAGTTATTCAATGTTGCGCGGTTTTGTTTTTTCACTCATTTGGGTCACTCATAACAGTGAGTAACAAAATTTGACCACGTATCGCTGATAAAAAGAGGTTGACTTCTTAAAAGTTTTAACTCCATTGTGTTTATTAGAAAGAAAAGCTGAACTTGGGGCAAAAGAAGTATTTTTCGAAATGGTTGTGCTTGCCTGCATGATAACGATGTTAAAGCCAACATTTGGAACATTCTCATGCATAGGCGGAGATGATTGACTGATTGATAACGTTAACCTGCGTTAAACTACCTCGCGAGGTGGTTAAAAAAAACCTAACCTATTTTTTTTAAATAGGAAAATCTATTGTTCTTGCTTAATTTGCATAACCCGGTTAAAACTCGGTTAAGACTGAAGTCAACCCGGCCGCACTCGCTGTTATTTTAAACCAGTTAACTTTAATTAGTTAATTGGCAATAACTCGGTTAAGTCCCCTAGTGCGGCCGCAGCCATTATCATTTCCTGTTTTGTGGTATGCATGCTCAACGCGAGTGCTGTCGGTTGAATCGTTGAACTAAGCCGGCTTCAAGTCATGTCGTTTAAACTTCCACGGCCAAAGCCAAAACTTCCCGAAAGAGATGTTTTCGATGGTTTGACTCAGTTTAAATGGGAAGAGTTTAAAGAGTTAAAGGAAGTGGGGCAAGGTAGCTATGGTGTTGTTAAGCTAGGACGCTACGCTCCACGAGATGCACCAAGCCATGAGGAGGTCGTAGTTAAAGTTCCTCGTAACATCAGAGGAAATGAAAGAGAGTTTGTAAAAGAGGCAAAGCTTTTGAGCAGTGTGAATGGCCATCCGAACATCATGTTATTTAAAGCGATATCAACCAGGCCATTCGGACTAATGACTGAATATGTCAAGTTTTCCTTCAGGCCATTTGAGGACGATACCGTTGTCAGCTCTCTTTCAGAGTTTCTATCTCACGTCGATTTGCAGTATGGCTTTGAAGGATTCGAGCACGCCATTCCTTTAATCGCCAAGGAAGTTGCAGTTGGATTGAAGTTTCTTCACGAAAATGGGATAGTGCATAGGGACTTAAAACCAGCGAACATTCTTCTCAGCAACGACCATTACATTCACACGCGCGGCGATGAATTTGAATTCATGTGGGAAAATAGCCCTGTTGTGTGCAAGCTTGCGGATTTTGGGGAAGGTCGTTCAAACATTATTCAAACTCAAAGTCTGTTAACGTCTAGGGTGCAGGAACTCGATCGTGGCACGCCCGCTTACATGTCTCCTGAAGTTTTCCTGCCAGAATTAAGACCACAAGAAGCTACCCTCGAGCAACTCAAGGCCGTAGATAGCTGGGCTTTCGGCATGATTCTTTTTGTCCTCGCAAATCCTTCCGTGGGATATCCATACCAAGAAGAGTTGCAACAAGAAGCATCTCTGAACCTTGTAAAAGATCCTCGGGAAAATATGCGGGAAATTCTTCGGCGTCGGCAAAGACCAAACTGTTCTAAATCCTATGAGGTGCAACATGCCACAGTATGGAATGATATCCTGGTTTTACATGAAGAGTTCACAGATTTCGACATCAACAGGAGGAAACGTTCCATGGAGGATGCTCTTGCCAAGCTGAAAACTAATTCACCTTCTCTTTGTGTAAATATCAACCTGCCTGTAAGCCAAGCTACTGCAATTGAGGCTCAAGACTTAGAAATTGCAAAAGTAATGTCAATTGGCAATCCTTGTCTTGTTTCTCATATGGAAGTGCCTAACGATGCAACAAACGAATGTGTTTTCCTGGCATTGCAAACATGCGACGCCATAATAGGTGACTGTAGTTATGACAACAACAGTTTAGACGCAAGGCTAGATGACATACCCCAGATAGCTACGCAAGTAATCACTAACTACCCGACAGAGTTGAACAGAATTCGTGAGATATCGTCCTTGTACACTGTCTTGGATGCCAACAAGTTGATGAAAGGTCACAACCACCTACAGAACGACTTTGAGTTTACAGAAGAATTACCACACGCCGAAGGGGTGTTTGCTGAAGTGAGCAGAAATCGCCTTCAGGAAAAAGTGCAGGAGCTTGCCGCTGGAGAAACATTCTTTTCTATTTACACTTGTGAGCCCTTTGCATTTCTCATTGGATCTCTGTCGGGCAAGATGTTCATATTGGATACCCACCCGGTCCCGGAAAATTGCGGCGGAGATGGAAATGGACAGCTAAAGGTCTTTGAATCCACTTCACCCGAATGCTGTCGTGCTTTGTGCCGATGGCTGTGGCACCGATTAGCAGTTAGTGGCGTTGACAAGTCTGCAGGCCAGTCCTTAGCAGTGATTATTAGGTGAGTATACTTTTGAATGTCTAAATGCACATTAAAATGATGAAGAAGAGATGTATAAATAAAAAATCAATAACGCTTAGTAATGTTTCATTCACGGATGGACATATAAATTAAGCGACGAAGATCCCGGGTTGTTTCCACTTGTTTCCAAGCAATGTAAGTTAACTCTTCTTGTGAAAAGAGTCAAACTCGTTGTTAACCCTGACAGCTTCGATATCATTACACATAAAATTATCGTAGATCAACGTGCGTGTTCAATTACACCGATATAAAATTATGATAAAATATCGAAGATTTCTCGTTTGTTACTACCGTTTGCATATATACGCGATTATCGAAATCAAAACACCCGCGGAACCGTTTCCAAGATTTCCGTCAATGAATGTTTCAAATGACGTTTTGCATGAGCAATCATGAAGTTTAACCGGCGATTAAAAAAAAAAAAGGCACGCAATGTGTGCAAGAATAATTTTTTGAGAAACGTTTTCAGACTGTTGAATATTGGATTTTGCGTAGTGGGAGAGATTTATTACCGCATGTTCAAGAGTGTAAATCAGAACTCTTTCAAAAGATATTCGTTTCGTTGAAAACGTAAATTCTCATTCAACTGCAAACAAAAACTGATTCAATTATTAAATTGTCACGGAATGATGAGTTCTTATATTCCGTTGCCGCTATCGATCGTGGTTGATTTGATTTTAACAGGAAAACCATTGGAAATAAACACAAATACCCACCATTTTCACCACTTTTGGTAGTTGGCTACTTTTTGGATTTGTAACAAACCGTCAAATTATATCCCTCTCTGTTTTAATGCTACGAATGTGCTTTTCCATATTTCTGCATATTTTCCATTCCACTGTATCCTCATTTCAGGGGTTCCGCGCATTTCGGGCAAAACGAAAATGAAGAATCCAGTGCAGATATTTCCACGGCTGGCAGTGAATATCACAGTGAAGAAGGCGATAAGCCTGCGGATGACAGTGGAAGTCACAGTGAAGAGGCACGTAGAAGGAGCAGTGTAAATTTTCCTGTAGCTGACAGTGGCCGTCACAGTGAAGATGCACGCGGACGGAGCAGTATAAATATTCATGTGGATGAAAGTGGCCGTCACAGTGAAGAGGCACGTGCACGGAGCAGTGTAAATGTTCCAACAGCTGACAGTGGACGCCATGGCGAAGTAGCAGGTGGTCGGTCTGGTTTAAACTTTTCCGCGGCTGGTAGCAAACGCCTCAAAGAAGAAACACTGGTGAAATCCCCTACAACCAAAAAAAGGCGCTCCCGATCCCCGGAAGTTGTTGTCTTAGGCGACACTGATGATTGGCCTGAAATGGTACACGATGCTTGTGGAACAACCCGTGACAACTGTGTCGTCGTTAGCGAGGTAAGATTTTTTTTTGCGTACGATCATTTCATCTGCGTGTTTCCTTGGGGTTCTCTTTCTGTTTATTTACAACCCGCTGTATAACCTTTAACTACAAAAACGCAAAAAATTCGCTGAAGTGGTATATTCGTGCAGCGAGTTTTACTACCTTTTAACTTGATATGGTTTAATGTGTGATTTAATCAGGACGTACTAAACATTTCAAGACTGAAGAAAACTCTGAATTCTCTCTTTCTCTAAATGGAATCGTAATGGAAACAAGAATGTGCCATATAGCCCTCCTTTTGCATTTGCAGGATGATGTACAGATCTTAAGTACTTCACTTGATAACAGTCTGCAAGGGCGGAGCCAAATACCTGGTGAGGTCAGTAAAGCATTGGCGTAGAAATCTACATATATGTTATTTGCCGGCCGGGAGGTCCGTACTGGGAAAAACTGTGCTCAAGACCGGGGGCACAGTTTTTCCCAATACGGACCGACCTAGGCCGGCAAATAATGTGTTAATTTTTTTTTCTGTGGGAAATTACTCAAAAGAAATATTTGTGTTGATTTTTTACTGAAGCAGTTTCACACGTTTGACATGTTTTTTTCGTCTGGATAATAAAATTCACTTTCGCTATGATAGCTGTCATTATCCGAATCCATAATTGTCTAACCTTTTGTCCAATGTTTACATTTCATGTAGATTTTCAGTGTTACAAAAAGCTGCTAAAATAGCCGCAATCCTTTACTGGGAAAATTTTTCCAATGGCCATATTTTCCCAGAGGAGAGCTTTGATGCGTTTATTGGCTGTTTTACCAAGTAAAAATTTGACTGTTGCCAATGAAATGAAAGACACAATGAGAGGACACTGTTTATAGTTCACACTTACTGTTATAATTTATGTAAGTTTTGTGATCTTCGTGCCTATTCAATACGAAACAGTCACTGCAATTCATTGATATTTACCCCATGCCGTGAAAAAAATAATGAAAGTGATTTCAATATTGAATTTTTTCCAAACAGGACGACTTTGCTCCGTCCCAAAAGATCTATGAAGATGACGAGGCACTGCCGATCTTTCAGGCGGGTAAAAAAGAAAGGTACACGTTAAGAGAAGCAGTGAATATATTAAAGGGCAGACTGGGCAGCGCCAAGTGCAGTAAGACACCTCTCAGAGTGAGGGAAAACCTGTCATTTTTGATTAATCTCAGCACGTACAAAAACTGGGAAGATATCAAGAGTGATATGAACGGTGCATATAGTCATGTGCTGCGTATTGGCACGTGGACTCTTGACGTTGACGATGATGGAACCGTCGAAATATTGGAGAAGAAGAAAGTGCCTCTTAAAAAGGAAAGCGAGGTTCATATCCACATTAATTCTAAGAAGAGTAAGTTTGGATTGTGTCGGTCTATCTTCTTTTTAAGTGGTAGAAGCGGCGGGATTCTGAATGACACTTGCCTACTTCAGTATCACATCGACGGGAAAAATTGTGAAAAGTTGCAATTTGAGGTCGAATCACATGGGAATAGGAAACATGGAAAGAAGCCTTTCTATCCCACAAATAAGAGCACCATGGAAGTGATGAAAGAAGAGTTATCAAACAGTGCTCCTGCAGTCGCATTTAAGAAGGTTGCTTCTGCTTCAGGAGGAGCGTTAACAGCCCGAAATCCGGGAGAACTTCCAAGGTCTAGGCAGCAAATGTATGACCTGAAATACAAGTTGAGAAAAACTGATGAAATAGAAGAGCTGTTGGTGTATTCCAAGCAAATGGAAGAGCCAATTATTATTGAACACCATGATGTCCCAGAAGACTTATGGATAATTGGAAAGAAGCACATGTGTCAAGACCTTTCTCGATTCTGTACATCTGACACTCTGAGCCACCCATTCAGCGTCGATCCGACATTTAATTTTGGTCGTTTTGAAGTAACTCCTTTCTCTTACAAGCATCTGCTGCTGAAGTCAAAGAGAACGAATGACTGCCCTGTGTTCCTTGGGCCAACTGCTATTCATTACAGTAAGAGCAAAGGCGCATTTACTAAGATCGCAAGAGCAGTCGTTTCCAGTTGTCCTAACCTTGGTGCAAAAGGAAAAGGTTTCATTACAGATGGGGAGAAAGCACTCCATGATGCGCTCTCAGACTCTATGAAAAAAGTCACGGGCTTACGATGCTTTAACCACTTCCGACGAAATTGTAAAGATAAGCTGAACGCTTTAGGAATTCGTAAGAAGGAGGAGCAAAAGTTCTTTCTTGATATCGTTTTTGGTAGCGACGAGAAAGCGATACTCGAGTCCAAAGACAAGAATAATCTGGAGGCCAGCCTGAAAGCAGCTCAGCCGCTTTTAGATGAGGAAGAGAAGCGTCTCACGTCCACCTCATCGCCACAGTTTTGGGTCTATCTTTCGAAGAACGAAAAGATGATGCGAAGGTGCATGATCGCAACTGCAAGAGAGAAAGCAGGTATGCCCTCTGACAAATCGGGAAAAGTTTTGCGGTGCTACACCAATCAGTCCGAGACCGTCAATAACAAGCTCACACGGCAGAAGGAGGCAATCAGTGGAAAGGCAAAGAGCAAAAATGAACTGACAAAGCTTGAATTTGTACGTGACGTTTGGGAAGAAGTGGACAATCAACAGCAGTTGCAGTCAAAATTGGCGATTTGCGGTATGAGTGACGAGTATGAACTTGCACACGTAGCAGCTCATTTAGAAGTTAATCCAGACGAATGGTTTAGCTGGCCGGAAGAGAAAAGAAGGGAATACGCTCGTAAGTTCAACGAACTTTCTATTGAAGACGTCAACAAAAAGAAGCCCATTGTACTGAGTAACCAGTTTACTGAGGAAACCACAGGAAAAGAGTGGAGGGAATTTTCTGTAGAAATTCAATCACTCTTTTCTCTACAGGGCCTTTCCAAGCCTCTTGTGGAAACAATCGTAAAGGAAGCAGAAAAACTGCTCAACTATCCTGAATTGATCCAAAAAATGCCTTCGTTGAGCTCCGCAGATTCCCCAAGAAAGTACCTTGTGGCTGCAAAAGATTGCAAACGGCAAATGTACGAATGTACAGTCCATCGAGAACATGTGACGTGTACTTGCCCCTGCTACAAGTACCATGGGCTGTGCAAACACAGCCTCTGCGTCACGGAAATGGTCAGCCTTTTAAAGGAACATATCGAATTTCTGAAAAAGTCGACTCGTTTCAAAAGGCCCATCAAAAGTAATCTTGTCCAGCCCCAGAAGGAAGCCACTGGAAAGAAAGGAAGTAGTCACAATAATCCTTGGCGACAGAGCCGTGGCAACAAAGAAAGCAGTACCAGCCTTGACCTCTCTTCCAATCATCCATACAGTGCCATCCATCACAACGACAGGCCTCTCATTGTGCGCTTCCTTTCCCAAGAGCCAAGAGCGACTGAATGTAGGCAGTGCAAAAAGGAGTTCCCTCGAAGGAAATTGCAATTGGTAAAATGTCTACCATTTGACATTGTTCTTGCTCACGAAGAGAAATGGATGTATCCTGATCCACAAAATCGAGGAGCAAAGCTTCCATCGGCGAAGTATACCACGAAGTTTTACTGCATTAAGCGTTCTTGTGTTTTAAATAGATTCCCATACTTCGACTCTTCGTACCTAGAAATTTCTGCAGATGTCAAATCGAGGCTGAAGGATGCGCATAGAAAGTTAATACAAGAGGAGCTTCACTGTGGTGAAGAATAACTTCAAGTATTTGAATCAGAGCGGTTTTCAATTAAGTGTCGAAATTAATTCTTGTGTGATTTGGATTTGCTTCACTATCATGATAAGTTAGTGATTGGTTAAAACAATTCGGGCAATTGGCTTCGGTTTTTGTTTAAATTTATAACACTAGATAAAACCGCTCAACAGGCGCTGAAAAGAGTGACTAACATTTAATAATTATAGTTATCCGAGAAACAAGTAGTAATGTAAGGGTTAAATAATGCTACAAGATGTAACTAGCAGCAATTGGCTCAAGAATCTGTGAGGATAACGCGCCACATTAGTACGCCTGGTGTTCAGGTGGACACTTTAGTTTATAATTTACACGAAAGTGTATTGTTTTTGGACTAACCAGGGAGAGTACTTTTTTCCCTGTTTGTTGTCAACGATTAAGACTCTTTTAAGGTTTCTGTTATTTACTTTTTTTGTGGGGGGAGGAGGATGGGCAAATGTTCTTTTCTCTGTTTATGCTGTGCATGAATTTTTGGGGTAATTGTCGTAACACACCTCCCTCCCTTCAAAAATACGATGGTCCCTCCCATCCTCCCATAAAACAAACGCTTCTTTATCGCTTTCTTCTGTTTAAATTGGTAAAGTTCATTGATTTTAACGTACAAAAAATAAAGCCGAGTTATGTTAAAGTTTCGACTAAAATAAATTAGGGGTCACATTAGCGCTGTTATATTGTTGGTGAAATACGAAG
>JBBMOI010000009.1:16855000-16870000 GCA_038088405.1 Porites divaricata | reverse complement strand
TCTTGAACAATGTACCATCCACCCTCTCTCCCCCCTGTTCCACCTCTACTTTTACAGGCATTTGTACTTAAAGGGGTGGAATTTCTCCTGTGTATATTAATTTCTGAAAAATTAAGTCCTTCTACTTTTTCCTAAAATTCTTAAACTTAGTTCTTTTTTCTTTAAGAACCAGGGTCCTAAAATGGTTTAGGGCTCCGGGGCTCCAGGCTCAAAATTGTGGGGCTCCGGGGCTCCAGGGCTCCGGACCAAAATAAACAGGGCTCCAGGGCTCCCGAGAAATTGATCACGGGCTCCAAGCTCCGATATGCTTTTTTAATGCTTTAATCCAAAAGCAAATCCTAGAATTGAGAAAATACAGCTATTTCTATTTTTTAAACGCTGATTTTATGTTTTTCTCCACTCTACTCGTGTTTGACAGTTATCTAGAGTTATTTATCAGTCATGATCAATGGATACGTTTATATAATATTTGACACAGTGAATGATGTGTCAGGATTGGAAGGTTAAAACGAAGCAAGACCATGACTTCTTTCATAACACAATGTGAGAGGTCCAAATGTTTGAAAAGTTTTTCTTCATCGTGGCATTTTCGCTAGTAGTTTCAAGTGAAAAAAAAAAATCATGTCGATTGCAGAGGAAGAAAGAGAAGGTGAAAGATCCAATGAGCCTACGTTGATCCGCTATGTGTATTTTTCCATTGTCTAGGTAGGACAAAAGCTTAAAAACCTCAATCAAGCAGTACATATCTCAGTAATTTGGAGTTTAAACCTGTATAAATGATGCAGTTAAAAAGTGAGGATTGCAGCGCACACCCAAAATAGCATCAGTACAATGAAAAGAACTCGAATGTTAGTTATTTTAATTTTGGGGGCTACAGGCTCCGCAGCAAACGTTTTGAGGGCTCCAGGCTCTACAGTATAATAGTATTAGGGCTCCAAGCAACGAAGCGATGGGGCTCTGGGCTGCGCGGAAAAAAAAATTAGGGCTCAGGGGCTCTGGGCACCCCCACTCCCCCCCCCCCCCCCCCCACCTTTGGGACCCTGAAGAACCGCCAAAGACGCTGCTAAGGCTGCAATAAGCGCACTCAGCCTCTTCCATTCTTCACATAGTGAAATGCACACCCTTTCATATACATGAAGCCTGGAAAAGATACCCCATCATAGGGGGTTCCCCCCCCCCTACCCCCAGGCCAAGTCTATGTTCACCTATTGCCAGCCCACGTTGGACTCTAGGCCCGTTTGAGTTAATACCTAAACCTAGTCCTAAGCGTAAACAATAAAGCAATGGACGAAATAACCAATGTGATGAGCTTGAATATAAATTGAACTTGACCATAGAGATCTGTTGCAAGAAGACGAGGAGTTCGAAAGGCAAAAGCTTGTTACACAAATCGCTGAGAATTGAGACCACAAGACCCTCAGTCAGAAGCTAGCTTTCAACCTATGTGTATGTCAAAATCAACATAGTCAGTTCAAAGTGGTAATGCTAAAAAAATCTTGTGTCACTTTGAAATACCATTCAAATCCAGGGAAAGAAAAGGAGACCTAATTGACAAACTTTCGTCTTTCATACAAGAGTGCACGTGCTTTTCTCCATCTGCTCAGGAGTGAACACAGGGATTCTTAATTTAGTGTGATTAACAGCCAGCAAAACTTTTGGGATTATCGTAAACAAAAACTATGCCTTTTTCTGCATGCCAAATTCCTAATTTTTACTGAAATGTTGCTAATTGGCGATAAACACAATGCTCTGTTAATACCACCCTAAAGTTTATAGGGTAGCCTATAGTTAGCTAGGGGTCTAGGAAATTTGTATGTTGCCTAAAGGACTTTGCAGGCGTGGTCTTATGGTGTCGCACTGGTATTCCTGAAGTTGTTTGTGAGCTATTTCCAAAATATTAATTGTTAATTCTGTAATTGAAAATATTGTGCTACTGCTCGTGAATAAGAGTGGCCAAGTCCAAGCGACTACTTCGTACCTATTTGTCATGTATTACACCATCAGCTGTCAGGGGATACTGACTCAGTTAAAACGGTCGTAGAATGAATAAATACAACAGCACGGTATTTCCCACCCGTAGAGAATCAGACTATCAATAACTATGACTTCAAAAAAGATATAATAACATATAAGAACTCATCGATACACGGCCCCTCTGGGGGGATGCGTGACGGGCCACAGTAATCAAAATATTTTAATTCGCGTAAACATATCTTCTTTTGCTGCTTCTTCCTTGTAAAAGAAACAGGCCTAAGGGGATTCTAAGTCGTATATCTTTCGTGTCTTTCCGTGGAAAGAAGAGATATTTTTCCCTTAAAAATGTGAAATACAAGGGTTATATTTTCTATCAATTTGTTGAAACAACGCAGCTAAGGCTAATTTGCATACGGGGAATGAAGTCACATTCATCGTCGACAAGAGAAAAACCCTAGAAAAAGTGATTACCAAGTTTTCTCCACATGTTTTCAAAAGTCCAACATTTAAAGGTTCTAATGACATTTGGCGATAATTAGAAACGTTAAAACTGTGGAAATTAGTCGATCAGATGCCGACCATTACAATTCCAGCTTTGCTGTCAAAATGGCGAATTTTGGAACAGTAACGGAATTTTGTACAGCACGAGAGTGAGAGTGCCCACAAATTTTATTGCATTAAGAAGTAGACTGGTCTTAGTACTTCTGATTTATCATAGACTAGAGTCTGGGTCAGGTGCCACTTTTGCGAAATTACCGTCCAACTCTAGTTATGCAAATTACTTTTCCTGCTGAGCAAATTAAAGGTCATTTTAAAAAAATCATATCTCAACCAACTTTCCACAGAATGCAACCACTAAACCTTGAAACTATTAACCAGAGTTAAAACTTTTGTGTGTAAAATAATCAGCTTATTCGGCCTTGTAAGGTAGGTTTGACAGAGCCCTAAAGTTTCAGCAAAATTGCACCACTTCAGATGGCAAACTGGCTATTTTTAGGTGACCTAGAAAATCTTCCTGTAAAATAGAGAAAAAATTAAGTTGGTCCAAGTAAATGTGATATTTCTTCATGGGATAGAATAGATATCTTCCACTGAAAAAATCAGGGCAATCTGTGATAGACCGAAATTTGCCTTATCGGTTCTAACGCGGACAGCCTCTTAATTCCCTCATGGTTTTTGTGTGCCAAACACTAGTCTTTCTGCATAATAATCCTTACACAAGCCCATTTGATTCAGTGGCCTGTGTCTTTTACATTAAAAAAACTGATGACTTGAAATAGGAGGCTCACACCAACTTTAGAGGTTAAACCAGCCTAGTGCCCAGTTTCCTCACAAAGCATTCTGCATGACCATACGTCAGGGTTTGTTACATTATTCAACTGTTCTAGTTTTCTTTAAAAGGAAGCAAAATTTAATGATGAAGCTATAATGACTATACATAGAGCACAAAACAGAAATACACCACAACAATTTTATGCAGACAAGAACAAAATCAGTCAAGACACAGGCACACAAAGCCTTGGGAAACAAGAAGAGAAAGAAAAAATTAATGTCAAAATTAACCTGTAGAAGGTTTCCGCCAAGATGCGTTCTCTTCAGCTGTGTCCCTAGGCCTTAAGGCTAGTGGAAAAAAGTGGGGAGTAGGCGTCAATGAAGCTCCAAATTTAATGACAATAATAAAATATCAGCTTATTGTTTTAATTATGTGTAATTAATATTTAACTTTAGGGTTAGGTTAGCTTACAATAATATTTAATTATTATTCAGAGGCAGACATCAGATGAAGAGACAGTAAAGGAGTGTTCAGATGACTTCACCAATGAGCACATGCAAACAATGTTAGGTCATCACTGTTAGCAACTTAAAATACATTAAAAGTGCTAAAAAAAAACAAGAACAAGAATTTAGCAGCTAATTGTACAATCATGTAAGTGCAAGCCTTGTGTCAAGCGAACATGTTTGCTTAAGATTTCAAACAAAGCTTTCAATTATTATAATAGTAACCTGCATGTAAATAGGTTTGCAGTGTCTGGAAAGCATCTAAAATTATTACAGAAGAATAACTTTTTTACATGGAGTGTAAAACTAGACTAAAGTACAAAATGCAACTTATAGTATGCATGTACAGCTGTAGATATGTCTATCAAGTTATTGAATAAAACATCTCTATTTCAAGTTACAGACAAAATTATTATCATTGGTCAGGGCTGTCAAAAAGGCTTTTAAGTAGCAGGCTGACAATGAATAGTAGGCAGCATTGGAACTCACACCAAAGGCACAAGTTCTTAAGGAACGAGGCATCTAGGGACATTTTGAAATTAAATTTTAAAGTCTTGGAAATGGCGTTTCCAGGGGCTTTCAAGAGGTATTTTCCATGGTGGACGCCATCTCATTTTGTCAGAATACAACCATGCCGTTGAAATGTCCCAGGCATTCCACAAAATCGCACGGTTCAAACGTTTTGTTTAAGTATGGGTTCAATGTCATTCAAAACTGGGAAATGGATGCTTTACAATTAAATTTTTATTGGTGGGTGCTCATTTTTTTATTACCAGTTATGGTAGAAGGAGATGAAAGTAGGCAGCCAAGGATTGACAGCCCTGTTGGTGTGAAATTATAGGCCCTGATGTAAAGATTCTGTATGTAGGCCTTATTATTCATTTCATTTTGCCCTTGACTGTGAAATTCAATATTCTTTTGTAGTTTGTACATGTAGATCACTACAAGACATTTGATGAGTGAAAATGACAACTGGAATGAAGACTTTTTCCCCAAGTGGCTAAAGAAGGTGCTCTGTGCATCTGGAGCTGCACTAAATATCACTTTTTTTACACGTCGTATTAGAGAAAAGGTGAGGGAGACTTTATTTTAGAATGCTTTGCTACAGCAAGGCTGCCACTGTAATCGCTGGGGGTTGGGATTTCCCCTGACTATTATGAGTCTTACCCTCAGCCAATGTCACGGGAACAAACAGGAAAATAGAGCCAAAAGAACTTCCTAGCCACTCAATTCCTGTAGTTATTGCATAAACCTGAAAACTTGAAATCTTAGTGACAGCCCTGCTTAAGTAGTCAATCTGAGTAGTAGAGCTTTCCCAACAGTGCATGCCCTGTTTTGAACACAAGCTAAAGTAATTAATCTGAAAAGAACCCACACCCTTTACATTGCAAAAAGGTGCAGTGTCAGTCCTCCTTCTGCGAGCAGGAATTCTTAAGCCAGCAAGCTCTAAGCTTTCCACCACATGCTTAACCTCTGTCATACTTAACCACTGTCCAGTATAACACTGCACAGACTGTACATACATATATTGGCACAGATGGGAGAGAACAAAGCACTCACCTACAACACGACTGCCAACATTCAGCCACGAAGGATGTGGATTAGACTCCAGTGAGACTTGGTTGGATGACAAGAGGCCCCTTGCTCCTTTGTCAAACTTTACTTTGTACTTGACCTTCTGCTACAAAAATAAAATTTTGCACAGGCTTGTTTCTAAAATATGGCATGCTGTTACTAATCAATTAAGCATCCCCCCATTAATTAACCTTGTGTTATTGCCACCCTGTTTTATGGAGAGAAAGATATTTACTCTTTTTGCCCAGAAAATTTTACTTTGCCCAGAGACACTTTTTGAAGCGCATCGGGCAGTTTTCTGGTTGCTACATGTACCTTTTTCTCCTTTAGACCTGATAATTAACAGGAAGTTTCAGCTTGCAAAGAAAGTAGTGTCTGAAAACCTGGGCTAGTGGATTTTGCTATTGGGGTAGTGAATTCTGTTCTTAACTTGCCCAAGGGGCAAGTGAAGTTTTTTGGGGAATTCAAAATACAGATGAGTAAATCAATGTTCACAAGAATTTGGGGAGGGGGGGGAGGGTGTAGTTAAAATGACGTTTTGGCTGGTACATGCTAGCTACAGCTTACCAATTGAAATGACAAGCTGTAAAACCGTTCTTTGCACAGTCCTACAAGTTTGCAATGTCAACTTTAGTTCAATTAATGAAGATTGTCCAGATTTTCATTTAATTTGCTGGAAAATCAAGGCTATAATGACAAACCCAAGTAATCTGTACAACAGAAGAAACAAAATAATTTTTTCCTTCAGACCTTACATAGTCTTGTTTCTTTGCACAACGCACTTAATGTCACATTGCACAAATCCAGGAAGATCTTTTCCACAGGAAAATTACCTTAATCTCAACAACATCCAATTCCAGGTGTTTCCGTTGAAACAATGGAAAAATAAAAATTAACTGGAATAAAAAATAAACTACAACATAATTCTACATGTGGTACATGTACATTATCTGGCTGAATAATTTTAAATGTACATATTATGCAAACAACCATACCTGATTATTTTTGTCTGGTAATATCTTTTCTATGACACCTTCAGGAAAGAGAAGAAGAAGAAGAAGAAAAAATAGCAATTAAAAGTAGACAATATAAAATAACAGAAATAAGAAGGTATTGGCTCTTCGCTTAAGCAGTAATGAAAATAGGGCCTTCTCAAAACAGACCCAATAAGACCAGTGAAACCTTTTGATTTAAGCACCAGTAACTATAATTGATGCATGTAACTACAGTTAAATTATTATTTCTTAAGTTTTAATATAATAATATATTAAAATTTAAGAACTAATAATAATTATTGTTATAGTTACAATAGCCTGCGAAAAAAGCCATTTCTCCTTGCTCCTCGATGTTTCAGATGTTTCTCTGGGAGAGATGTCAGCGATAGAAATTCCACACTGATGACGCAAAATCTGCCTGGAATCTGGTCAGGAGCTCTAATTGGTCAACATAGTAGTTATGTTGTTTTACCTACAGCATATTGTTTACAAATGACAGACAAAAGACAAGAAACAAAGTTCAAATGTAAATGTGATGAATCTATTATAAAACAGCCGTTTTTCATGGAATACATGTATATTCTTCTCTAGAAAAACCATTTGAATTTTGCTGGAGTTCATTAGCAGATGAACACAAAACTTTACCAAAATTGACCAGAAGAAACATAAATCGAACAAATTTGCATTTGGAGCCCCATGACTACTGGATTAATGATCTATATAAGCATTAATTTACATTTATTTATCAGTACGGCATTACTGTCACTAACGTACAGACATCTCCCTTGGCAAAATGTCCCAAGGGGCAAGGAGCAAGGAGAAATGGCTGTTTTTGCAGGCTAAGGTTATCAATACCTGGATACCACAGCTCATCTGCTCGTTGTCCTACAACTCGAGTACCAATTTCAAACTTAGGAGGCCCTGCAGGGGGACTAATACAAGTAACAATATTGTTAACTATTAATTCATTATAAACAAACCAGTATTGAAAAAATTTATTGTTTGAAGCATTTGTGCAACAAGAAAACAGTACACCTATGGATCCATGTTTACAACTGCAGGCTGAAGTTTATCATTTTACATGTATCATTTATCTTTTTATCATTTGCAGCATTCTCTGAGAAGAAAAGAGTCACTTCAAATTTTAATAGCATTTGCATACATTCACCAAAATATTTCCAATTCTGAAGAAATATGCTGAAGTATCGATGCATATGAAAACCACCATCCACCATTGAAATGTGGAGAATCTACTGCAACCTGCAGCTGGGGCTCAATTAACTCCTAGAAGTTCATGTTTACAGATTCATATGGCTGCACAAAATAACTGTAACAAAATAGTTATTTTGTGTCAAAAAGAACCAAAAACTCTTTATCATTCAGAGGAAAGGTGGTTGCACTACAACATACTGTACTGTTCTTATCAAATGAGCACTTTCTAAAGTAAGGTACACTGTATCTGCAAATTAAGCATCAAAATGTCTTTGGCCAGGATAATAGCAATAAAATACTGACAGTTACAACAAGACAACATATATCACTTGCACTTTAGGGACAACAAGGCAGAAATTCTGTAAAAATAGTATAAATACATACGCCTTCTCTTTTTCTGGGGCAGGTTTACTGGCAGATGATGGTAAAGGTTGAGGTGCAGTGGAGAAAGAGAAAGAAGATGTTTGTTTGGATGTAGAGGTAACAGAAGGCGCACTACTTGGCCTGAAAGTTAATAAAAAGATCAAAAGTATTATCATTATTATTAACACTTACATGTACATGTAGTGGTTGACTATGTCCAATAAATGTACAATGTACTTTTGCGTCTCAGGAATCTCAAAGTTTACAAAGAGGTTTTTTGTTGGTTCTCTCACATGTTCTAAGACGTTATTCTCTAGGTACAACTGTAATCTGATTTTCCCCTTTCCCCAACAACCAACACTTCCAATTCTAATTTGATTAAAAATAAAGCCATCTGTTAAGATTGATGTAACTTTTAAGTCTTTGGACAGAAACCTATGAAGTGACCATTCAAATGAAACGTCTTTACAAGTCAGTACCGTATTTCCTCGAATAATAGCCCTCCCTCGATTAATCGTCTCCCTTTTAATGGAACAATATAAAATAATTGCCTCCCTTGAACAATCACGCCCCACCCCTTTTGTTATCTTCTCCTCTTTTTTATTCCCTTCCTGTTAAGGTAAAAGTGACACCTAGGATAACAAACAAGCAGGGCTGTAGCTAGCATGAGCATGAGGCAAGACAAGACAGTTGCCTCATCTTGATTTTGGCCTTTATGATAAGATTAAGATAAAACCAGTTAATATAAGGTGGATGAATTGAGGAGAAAAGCATTTTAATGAGGTTAATTTGTTTCATGTGAACTGTGAGTAGCGGTTTTTCAAATGCTCTAAAATGCAGATGTTCATTAACTTGGCACCAGTATCACCAAGCAATGAAAAAGTGAACTTCTACACTTGCCCAAGATTGACGTTTGTGAAGAAAAGTACCTAAGAAAATGCTTACAAGAGCATTTCTGAGCCTCCGAATTTCAAAATTTTCTGGGGGGGGGGGGGGGGGGTGCATGCCCCAGACCCCTCTAGCACCTCCTGCCTTTGGCACTTGAAATTTGCCTCGTCTTGTTCTGAAGTCTGGCTACAGCCCTGACAAGCTTTCATTTACTGATTGTTTACAACTGAAAAGTTACAAAACTGATCAGTGATGACTCAAGCTCTGACACCCAGGATACTGAAAATAAATTAATCAAGAAAACAAATTTGGAATACTTAAAAGGCCCATGTTCAGTTTATTTGATGTGATTATTTTTGATACATGCAAGTAATGGAATAATAAAGCAAAATTGTTAGTGCACGACTTCCAGCAATTCATGCATTTTGAGCAATACATGTACATGTATTGAAAAACTTGCCTCTGTCAAATAATTGCCTTCCCTTGAATAATCGCCCCCTTTTGGTGCAAAAAAATTAATAATCCCCCCCCCCCCCCAACACTATTAATTGAGGAAATACGGTACTTTCAGTTGGTACCAATATTGTTTCTCAGCATTTTTCCAAATTAAAATTAATTGGGAAATTTTGTTGAATTCTGACTTTTTCCCCTTAATTTGGAAGTGACAAGGTTAACATCACAAACAACAACTATACCTGACTTCCCTTGAAGACACAAGTGAAGAGGTAGTTCCACTAGTGCCAGAAGGCTTAACACTTGGTACTGCTTGCTGAACAGGAAGTGATGGAGGTGACGATTTTAATGCTACACGCTGTGATAACAGCGGTGCACCACTTGGGACAGGCGGATGTAATGTTCTATAAATAACAAGCGGGGTTTTCCCTGCACTGCTTACAGAGTGCAGGGCAATGTCTGACTGTTTAGATGTGGTAGGAGGTGGAGGTTTAGATACTGAATCAGTCTTTACTGCAATTGACTGCTGTGTTGACACAGCCGCAGAAGTGCAGGTATGTTTTAATGGAGTGTCTGTATTTGCCGTTTGTGGTTGCGGAATGTAGTTACCATTCCGACTTTTGTCCCCAGTCTTGTCTGTTTTTTCCTGGCTTGCCTGAGTTTCACTTGCAATGTCTTCAAATGTAGCCTGGCACGACATATCAGCAACATCAACATATTCTGCCTCATCATCATCAATAATAATAACTGGTGCTTTGGGTTCGGGTTTGTCGTGTTTATCCTTGCTGATTGCAGGAGCTTCTCCATTTTCTTTTCCTGGCAAACTACATAATCGGCATTGAGAGAACAGAAAAAAAAAACTGAGACATGATCAACTACATGTACAGTAGAACTTGTTAATTCAGCCTTCTCAGAAAGTTTTCAGCCCAGAAAAATTGGCCAGCAGCTGACAATTTCGCTGCGCTTGGTGGAATATTTGCTGCCTAATCAACACTTACCTGTACAGTGTAGGTTTAGTAATAAATTAAATAACACATTATTAGAAACCGTTCTAGCACACAGCATCCAAAACATGGTTAGTTTTCTCGATTTCTTTGGGACCCAAACAAAAATAATCTGGCCATGATATTTAGGCTCATTGGTTTACCACACAAATTTAGGTCCTCGCTGCCTGGTCATCCTGCTTATTATTGTCAAACACTTTAAATGGCCTGTGTCATAAAGGAAAAGGAGACAACTTGGGACCTGGCTGTGGTGGAGGGTGAGGGAAGAGTGATAGGCTGGGGGCATGCCCAAAAAATTGGATCAAGATTTTGCCATTCCTCACCTGCTACTACCTTCTTTTGTTGCACCTTTGGTTAGATTTCCTTGAACTTCCTTCAGCTGTGAATCAATGGAGTCTAGCAGGCTTCTCAGAGCAGAATGGCTTTCTAGTAGTAAAAGACAAATTCAAACCAATGAGTTCTAATAAAACTGTTGTTTACCACTACACCACAGCCACAGTCAAGACAATTTCAGGGGAGGACTCCTGATCTAATGCTACATTGTCATTTTAATATGGAAGCACATACATGTGTACAAGGCAAATTAAAAGGAGACTTGATCTAGTGCTTTACCAAACGTCACTCGGGGCGTTCTCTAAGTACCGCTTCAATACAGTGGAACTTTGACATAATAAAGGGCTGAGGGACTGGAAAACTTTGATTGCCAAAATGATGTTTCGTTATGTCCAGGTTTTTTTCCATATATATTGTACTATTACTGGGAGAAAGAAAATCCTTTGACATACTTAGGAACTATATGGAAGTTTGTTGAATCAAGGTTCCACTGTAACTACAGCTGTAGGTGGAAGTGTACCACTCAATCTTCAAAACTTGATTTCTTGCATGTCAAAAGACAAACAACTTGAGTTTCAAGACAGACATTTCAACAAGCAAAGCTCTATGTTTCTGTTTCGAAAGTGCAGAATGAGTAGTACATTTTGCCAGCTCTACGACTGCCTCTTTCCATGCTAATACATGTACATTTTAAATTTTACTACTATTTTGTTTTATTGTGAAGGTAAGGGAGACAGATGCAAAAGATATTCATCCCAATGACTGCATACTTTAGCTTCTTTGACCTCAACAAAGAACCTCAAGGAGTGCAGTCTCTTCTAGGAATTTGTTTCTCAAGAGATCAGTCAAGTGATAACCTCTTTACATTTCTCAACTCAAAACTTTGGTCTCAAATCTCAAAAGTCTTGTCTTGAGGCTACTGGCTTAATTCTCCAAAATTTTGAGAATTGAGAAACAAGTATTGAGTCTCCAGGATCAGAGGGAAGTGACTGTCAGCTTACTTTTGAGCAGTACTGTTAATGTCGCCTTTGGGGCATAACATGATAGATGTACATTTACAGTACTCTAAATCCTGCGCGCGTTTCAAGTTTGTCTACTTCTTACAGTATATAATTCATCTGAGTGATAGTTGTGCTGTCATCTTTATTAGTAAATAAGTTGTAATAAAATCAAAGCCTATAGCAGATCCAGACAAGAAAACACACTGACCTTCAACAGCTGCTGCCCTCTGTAAAAGAGTTCTTGTAGTCCTGTAGAATTTTGAAATGGCATGCCATTGTAATTTTGAAAAGATAGAGTGGATAGTTTAGTCCCAAAATCTACATGTACATTATCCAGACTGATGTACAAACATCTCCTTAATGAAAACTTGCTAATAGATCAGAGCATTTCCCCCTTAATAATCATTTTAACTTATTTTTTTTATAACCTTACTTTCTTGATAATACATGCATGCATTGATACTATTAGGAGAAAAATGATCAATGTTGTACTTCTAAACGTATGTTGACCCCTTTTTTATTGCATGTACATCTTTATAATAAGAACAGTATTTACTGTGAATAAGAAAAAACTGGCAGAAATCTATATCCAGTTTTCTGGCAATTTAACCAAATTGTACTATGACGAGTTGAACAGCACAAATCCAAATTAGGTCTACTTTGGAGAGTAAAGTAATAGCAAAGGTAATCAAAGGCATTTCCTGATGTGTGGGTGGTGGATAAATAATAGAATTAAGTAAAATTTTGTGTGATATCACAGACATCTTGGAAAAACATTGTGCCTATTAATTTTTGTCTAGTTTTGGGCAGCACGTGGTGGCTGTTCCTGGCAGCATTGTGCCATGAAAACAAGACAAGTGAGTGCCCCCAGCCTTATATTATGTTTTTATTATCTTCTTGCCTTGTTACAATAGTGTACCAAATTTCATAGAAAAACTTCATATCAGGTTCCTTCACTAGGGTATAACCTTAACCCTTTCAACACTACGCGCTGGTTTTCTAGTGCAAACAAAATGTCCGTGACACTATGCGCCAGTTTTCCAGTGAAACAAAGCAACTGTCTTTGCTGTGGAATTACTGGCACATATGGACAACTACAGAACAGCTCAGCTCGTTTCATGTATATCGAGGCTCCACTGTATGACAAACATGTAAACTAGTAAACTTTCCATGTAAAATAAATTTTGAAAGCAAGTTTTCTCATGATTTGGGAGAGATGAAGGAATATACAGTTGTATCTTCACAATGGTACAATCAATGATTGCTGAAGCCATAAAAGTCATTTGAAGCTGGTGAACCATAAACAACAAGATGGTCTCTTGACTACAGCAATGTTTTTAAGATAAATTTAACATTGTGCAGCAGGACATGTGCATGCAACACTTTTGCTGGTTTTGGGAATATTTTCAATGAAATAAATATCACCATTTTGGTTCCTTTGTTTCCTGTAAAATTCTCATTGAAATGATGCATTTCTTTATCACATATAAGCTTTGCAGTACATGCAAGTTTCATTTAAAAAATAATCTTCTACGCCATTTTTTTCCTGCAAAATCGCCATTTTCCATAATGCCAGTGTCTGTGCAGTTTTTTTCAAAATATCTGGTGGTGAAAGGGTCAAAGATTATTACACATAGATAGTAAAAGGGAGTGCTAAAAGAAATTGTAAAGCACTCACAAATTGTAAGTCCTTTAACCCAGAGTGATAGCAGCCACCCCTGCACTTGACGTTCGTTTGTGTGTATCATCCAAAATACAAGGTAAGAGATTGTGTATAAGCTTAAGCTTATTGTGTTAGACGAAGGAGAACACAAGATATTCTTCAAGGTGCTGTTACATGTACCAATTTCGTAGCATGGCTACCGAGCATTTAGAGGCACTTTATGCCAGATTCTTCACATTCTTTTGTTGGTTGGTTGGTTGGTTGGTCACATATTTGTGCCATTTTCGTTGCCATTTTGAATTTGTACAAATGTATGCATGTGTCATTGCCATGCTATGATGTAATTCACACACATAAATACCCTATGAACAGAGAGCCCATTCACAGGCTAAATTTTGAATATTGTACAACTATCCACCCAGGAGAAGGTGAACAGTGGTGAAAATATGCCAAGACGCTTTGGAGGCATATATCTAGCACTGTTCACCAACCTTGAGGGGGGATAGTTGTTTTAGTATTTTCCAAATCAGTTGGATAAAAATGAAAAAAGTAACTTTCTGTAAATTAAAAATGCCACTTACAGTAGTAGAAACTTTATTTACAATTTACAAATATTTTGGGGATTTTGTCAAGTGTATTTTTTCTGATTTTGTTACAAATCCAGCATAAAAATAATTTTCTACCTATCAGTACATGTAAATGCCGACAAACCAAAGATAGTCCCTTTCTTGGTATTTGTTTGTACGACTGCTACATTTATCGCTCAAATTTCGTGAGACACCACCTTGGCTCTGGTTGCAAAATAGTGAACAGCCAAGGATATTCCTAGTTACGGGAGCCAATCAAAACATGCGAAAAGTGCTATTCACTGATTTGGTAAATACTAATTTGCATTGTTTAAGCAATTTTAATGTTAACATCAAGCATTTCATCATAAACTCCAGCATGTCAATCAGCTCAAATATAACAATGCCAACAACATCTTTTGCATGCATTTTGTGTCATCGCAAATTTGTGACAATCAGAGTCAACGAGTATTTTTCACACAAATAGCATCATGTACTACTGTAAATCCTCTATTAAGCCCCCTGGAGGGCTTATTTTTTTCAAGCAGTTTTGAGGGGGGGGGGGGCTTAATAGAGAGGGGGGGCTTAAAAGAGAGGGGGGGCTTATTTAATTTAGCAAAACGCATCACCTGTAGCAAAAATACCGTGGTATGAGCGAGAGTGGACTTACGCGTTGTACAATTAAAGTCACTGTCAAAAGTATTTAATTAACTTGTGGGAGCCTAAAAGTAACAAAAACAAAATTCTTATTCTTCAAAAATGCACTTTCGGCCTCATGTTCTTCAGTAATTTTTATGAGAACGGTTACTTGTATTGATTTGAGAAAGCTAAGCACATGAAGTTGGAGGTCATGCCGCCAAAGACCAAAACAATATGAACTTCAATTCCAGCCTGAATAAATCATAACTGATCAGTCCATGTTAACCGTTAATTTTTTGTGAAGAATAAGGATTGGGGGAGGGGAAGGGGGGGGGCTTAATAGAGAGGGGGGGCTTATTAACTTTCCTCCTCTGAAAAGGGGGGGGCTTATTAGAGAGGGGGGGCTTAATAGAGGATTTACGGTATGCGTTATGATGTCATCTATCATCCCTTCCCTATCAATTCTCAATATTTGAAGATGGGAGTTTTGACAGCCCTGCGATTGTGGTCTCCAACAAGATGAAACGAGTGATGGTGCTCATATTCCATCGATCA
>JBBMOI010000009.1:16607500-16852500 GCA_038088405.1 Porites divaricata | reverse complement strand
CCCTCAATTCCTCGTCGATCATGTCTTCCAAATCAAACCCTTCCTGCTGCACCCGCGAAACCATTATTCCGATCTCACCCATGAACCTTAATAAGGTTTATGACGCTTTCACATTACCGTTGTTTAAAATCGTCTCTGGAGGATTCCATGTTCACAAAAATAAGTCGTGGTCGCCTTGCTTTTCACAAGAAGAGACTCCTCCATTCAAGCGCGCGAACCCGCGAACAGCGCATCTCTTCACTGCAGAGTCCGCTGACACGACAACGCCAATAGGACGGAGCGGGGAGTGAGGGATGGGGAGGATGTAGGAGATTCTCATGTATTTGAAGAGAAATCATCTCTTTTGCAAAGGAAGCAATGGGAGGAAAAAATGAATGTTAAAAAGACGTTTGCATTGGTAATAAAGGACTATTTGTCAAATAAGGGGGATAAACCTTAGAATTTCTACCATTTCAGTGTAGTTTAGATTAAAGAAATGCGTCGATTGTTCTTATGCAACAGTTCAAAACAGTTCAACACGCTTCGACCCTTTAGCAACCCCTTGGGCAACTCCCCAGCATTTGAACTTTTTTTGAGTCAGGCCTGATCAAATTCCCATTATAGCCCAATGTACTGGGCAAATATCCCTTCCAAAGAAGAAACGTTTTGCAGACTTGTACTGTGATTTCAAAAACGAAGACAAACTTTGCATTTATTTTGGTGGGCAGATTTTTTTATAGTCAGTATAAAGTAAACGTTTCGGACGTCTAAAGTAAGTCGACTCGGACTTATTTCTCGAAATGATAATATACTTTGTATCACAAAGTGAAATTAAGGTCACGGTAACAAAATTGCATAGATGTAGTTTTTTAGTTCTTGTCCAACCAGCCATTCGTTTACAAAGGGAGTGTTTTTGACTTCTAACTAAGCATGAGGAAGATCGCATCTATCGATCGCAAACGATGTTGCCAGACACCGAATGATAAGAAGAAGTGTTAAAAACTTGACACTTTCAGTTCAAATCCAAAGCAAAGGTCAAATTCCCCACTCTCCAAGTACAAGTACATGGTCAAATGCCCGGGGTTTACCCGGGGGACTAGGTTGAAGTTTCGAATTTGATCGGCGCAAAACTGTGCTGTTGCGTCGGCTGGAGGGGGAGTGAATGACAAAGATTTCGTTTTACCGCGTCGAACGAAATTTTTGCAGGAGTTTATTTTGCGTATTGGTGATTTTTTGTGTTTTGCGAGAACTAATTTCTACGATTAGGACAGATTGGTTTTTCTTGCTGGGAATTAATTTTTGCGATTTTCAGAAAGTACCCAGTACTCAGCGGCATTGATAATATTTTCGCTTTTATTGAGTACGTGCAATAGAAATACACATTTTCAAACCAGTATGTCGTTGTTTCTGAATGAAAGAGACAAGTTTTGATTGAACATACACGATTTCTTAGTACTGTATTTTGTGCAGCGAATTTAAGTATACGGTATATGTTTGCATCACGAAATTTTGTTCAAGTTGTAAATACATAAAAAAGGTTACGGTACCCAAAAGGACACTTTTTCAGTGTTCTTTGTTTTGTCAGTGGCCTTTTAATTTTTAATCTCTATAAAATCACAAATTGTTCTTGTTTTCGCCACCCGAGCTACTGATTTTTTTTTTTTTTTTTTAAGTCTACGGGGAACCTGATTGGCCTTAGGCCTCGTTTTCATGTTCACGTCGGAAGTGTATAGTGTGAACATTAGTCTGAAATGTCCTACGTCTCCAACCCCTATGACATTTCAGACCATGTGAACATAGCCTAAAATGGATAACGATCAAAGCAGAAAATCCCCGAAGAAAAAAAAGAAGCATATTTTTTTCCTTTTCGTCTCCTTCAACAGTATCGAAGATGTCGCCTAGCTGTTCACCTATACAGTTTCACCAACAGCTTCCGCCTGTTCACCTATAGTCTATACACTGCCGGTACAAGTACGTGATGCAGTAGATGACATTAGCGACATGCAAATTCTGCATGTTCAAAATCGGTCAGCGATCTCTTAAACCAAAACGCATTCCTGGAGCAGTTATAGTAAATGAACGTGTGTTGGAATGTGGACGGTGGAGAAACCCACCTTGGGCAAGGATCCTTCGGAAATACTCATGAAACGTCAAGTCTTTCCGATCGGAATGATTATTACAAAGCGCAGCAGCGCAGCATTCTAAGAACTATAGTTTTTTTTTCGAAGTTGTAGGGTGTACTTCTGCCACTTTAAACGCTGTCTGACACGTTATTGCGCTGTGGCCCTTGGGCCTCGCGTTCATGCTTACGTCGTAAGTGTGTTTACCGGATATAGCTTTTGCGTCGGCATGGAAACTATACCTTATAGGGCCTCTGTTCACACAAAAGAAAGATGATTTCGGCGCAATTTCTGTAACAAAGCGAAGCTGCGCCGTGCCTATCTCTAAAGTGGCGGGTCACATATCGAATAGGTGTTCATACTATACCGGATAGCTTTTCGTGTCGCGGCACGAAAAACAGTTATCCGGTTTAGTGTAAAAATATCCTTAGCCTAAGTTCACACTATTCGGCTCCTAACCTGATAACTTTTCCTTTGGCATGAAGACCATACCGGATTGATAGGGCTTCTGTTTACACATAAGAACGGTTATGATGGCTCCATTTCTGTAACAGTGCGAAGCTGCGCAGCAGCTTGCTTGCAAAAGGAGATAGGAAAGAGAAAACGGTTGAGACGCGCTATATGTGTGAACACAGCCTTATACTTGCGGGCGTTTAGGCTTAAAAACCTTACCATTAAGAGAGGTTAATCATCACGTTTACGTCAAACGGCAAACACTTGACCAAGTTTCCTTTGTACTTGTCGTTTACTGCTCATTATTTCTACTCCTAAATTAGTAGTTTCACGAAATTTTTTATCCATGAGAATTATTTTAAACTGTTTTTATCTGCTCATTTTCTATTTTCAGAAATTCTCAACTTGAATCTGACTTTTGCCATTTAACGTAAACGTGACCCTTATTTGAGACATTTAGCGACGCACGCCTATTGCCTTTTTACTGCTGACGTGAAACTCTGGGTTGATGTCTGGAGTTTGCTGTTTGAGGTTCCAACCATTCTCCACTTAAGCATGGCGCGTCAACGTTACGTCAGGGATTTTGTAGCCTGCAAAACTACTTTTTTTTTTCGGCGCGGAGGAACGTCCGCGCGAAACGTCCCCAGCGGCGAAAGAGCGAGGAGAAACGGCTGTTTTCGCAGGCTAAGGAATTCAGTAAGAAATATCCGTTATCAAGGAATAGGGACGGTTTAAAACAAAATGAGCAAGTAAGATCACTCTTGAGATAAAAAAGCAGCCTTTTTTCATTGCAAAAAAACCCATCGAAAGCAAAGTACTACAACAACACGTCTTTCCTTGAGGCGGTCGCCATATTGAATTTGCTGACAGCAGCAGTGCTGTTTTTAACTTAACCACAAATAGATACATGCTCACTCTTTGGCTTAAATAGACAGCTAAACATGTCTTCAAAAGCTTGCACTGCACAATGATTACATGTTTACATGGCCAAACTCAAAATATTCTACTCAATTCCCTCTCCGCGTCGGAAACCAGAGTTGAAAACCTCAAACGTGACCTAAATACTTATCACGTGGTCTTCGACGTTTGCTTTTAGCGGTTTTCGCCTACATGAAAACGTCAAGCTAATTACCTAACGATTTCGTGCCGCACAATGTTCTTTTACGACACCGCGAGACAGCATAAAATACGCAAAAAAGATGGAACTGGTTGTGGCAGTAGTGACCTGATAGTGGACAACTTGCACTTTTTGAAAAAATCATATAAATGCATGGTGCTGAGCAACTGAGTGCAGTCCCTAGTATAAAATTCTTGGCCGAAAAATGAAACTTTGATATGGGCCAAGGGAAATGCCATGATATGATATTTTTTCTTTAAAATCTGATTTTTTAGCAAATAATATTAACATCAATAACAGCATACGTTACAAAATGTAGTTGATCAGAAGATAATTAAAGGCGTCATTTTAGTACATTTATTCTTGCTGCATTTATATAAGTATTGAATGGAAAAGGCATTATAACAATACATTTTATTTGAGAGGCTGGCCATATATACCTAGTCAGCCTAGTCTGCTATAATCAATAGACATGTATACGAACTTAGTAAACATAGAAGTTCTACGTACTAGCCCTGTAGTGTGTAGTATAAATTACAAGTTGAAGATAATCGACGTAAATAAATGAATTCAAGAGCTAATAATTAGGGACTTCAAGATCCAACGACGCGACGGCAACGAAAACGTCGTTTAAGAAGTGAATTTACCTTCCTTCAGTCTCATAACGATCATTCCTACCCACTTACTTTGTCAAATGTAGGCGAACCCTCCTGAAGCTGAATTTCAAGGGATCATAGCCAAGCTCAGAAAGAGGAATAAAATTTCGTCGTTGCTTGTTTAAGTTCTCCATAAAACGCAAAATTAGGTATTTTCACGTCGTAGTCGTGCATGCAAAAACAGGAAAGAAATGTACAAAAAAACGTGATGCACGTGCGAAGTTGTTGTTTTGCTTATTAAATGAATTGTTTTTTCGACATTCTCGTTGCCGTCCGCGTCGTTGGATCTTAAAGTCCCTATTACAAGTATACGGCTGGCAAACTTTGAAATGGTGTAATAGCTCCGACAGCTCTAGGTACTTTTTGGATAAGCTGCATAGGATATTTATATATCTATTCTTAGAGACTTTCACTGTATTCTTCAATGGGCCCATTAAATTCTTTGTAAAATTTCACGCTTCTGACAAAGAATATTCGGCATTATGGTGATTGAACTTTTTGAAAAATATCACGTCAAATGGCATAAATCTTTGTAACTACATTAGAAAATTCTTAAAAGATTTTCCTACAAACAGAAGCACACAATCATAAAAAGGTCAAACCAGTTAACTTATAAGAACAGGCATTTCATGGTAAATAAAAAGTTGCAGTGGTGGTATACTAGTTATAGATCCATAAAAAACTTGACACTCTGGCATCTATGATATGTTTTGTTTTCCCATTTCAGATTACAGATGGTACCTAAGAGAACTGTTTCGCCTTCTTAGGCGATGATTTCATGGCGAATTTCAGCCCTGGCTTTAATATTATTGCGATTACATGACAAATTTCAAATTAATCGCCTTTATTCCACTGAAATCATTTCTCCTTCGCGGCCATATTGTTTCCTAGAAAATAGCTTCACTGCGCATGCTCACGTTACCTTTTCAGCCCATGCTGACATCATACATGCCATTTCGATTACATGGACTTTTTGCGGATTTTTGCCCGGGCTAAAAATCCTAGCTCGGTTTCAGAAACCGGGTTGGAAAATATTCTATCTTGGGATCTATCTTCATTTAGAATTACCAAGCGATCAAGAAAACAAGAATGGCTTCGTAGATGAGCGGTTGTGGTTTCTTGGGCATAGAGCAGAGTCAAGATCGACGCCGGGCGACACTTTGAAAAATTTCGATCGTGAGACAGTGCATGACCCATGGGTATGATTTTCACACAGGCTAAATACCTGGCAGTCCGAAAGCGGAGCTGGAAAGTGAAAAAGCCTTCTCTTCAGCTCCAGAATACATGCATACTAGCCAGGATTAGTTCCCAAAACAATCGGATCCTCGAGCCGCCTTGAGCTAGACTCTCGACACAGCTTGATATACTGGTGATGCGGCTGAATCTTGGGAAAGCGTTCTTCTAATTTTTCCAAATTTATACGAACTCTCCTCAAAATATTCTATCATGGCTTAGAATTGGTGGGTGACGATTAACATCAGAGTTTCTTAACTAGAGGTTAGGTATCACTCGGTTTTGGGTACATGGCCTATGTTGTGGTTGACTCATGATCGCGGGCACGGTTTCTCCTCAGTCTATTAACGCCCGGCAGTCCGATATTTCTAGGGAATTTCGACATAAATTAGCTTCTTTTAGCCCCCATTGAAAGCATTTCATCGACCTTCAGAGCACGGGGAGGGGTGAGGGTATTCGTAGGAATTCATGGTGGTAGTGCTGCCAGGAGCCCATCGGCTCCTGGTGCTGCCCGGTTCTCCAAATCCTGACTCTATTTCAGACCAAAAACTAAGTTGTCATTTTGTTGTCATGGGCCGAGTTGTTCAAAGCTGGGTTAAGATAACCCGGGGTTAGTGCGAGATTTAACTTGAGATTTGAAAGCTTAAAAAGCATGACCTACAATGATCTACAATGAGCTACTATGAGCTGCTACGGTCTAAAATGAGTTAAAATAAGCCCTACAATGAGCTACAAAATGACAGACAATGATGTTTGTCGTGTGTCACGCTTGGACGTGACACTAGGGTCATGGTATTAAATTGCCAAGCACATTTTGAAAAGGCAAAACAAAAATAAAGCCTGATCTCAGGTAACTTGAGAAACTTGAAAATAAATTATTGCAATCGCGTTTTTAGCGGTAACACTATTACCGTAACTCCTCTATTGAGCCCCCCGGGGGGCTTATTTTTTTCAAGCACTTTTGAGGGGGGGGGGGGGGGGGGCTTAATAGAGAAGGGGGGCTTATTAATTTAGCAAAACGCATCACCTGTAGCAAAAATACCGTGGTATGAGGCAGAGTAGACTTACGCGTTGTACAGAGAGCTAGAGCACAAAATTGAGAAACTTAAGCAAAAGAAGTTGGAGGTCATGCCGCCGAAGACCAAAAACAATATGAACTTCCAGCCTGAACAAATCATGACTGATCAGTCCACATTAATCGTTAATTTTTTTGTGAAGAATAAGGATTGGGGGAGGGGGAGGGGGGGGGGCTTAATAGAGAGGGGGGGCTTATTAACTTTCCTCCTCTGAAAAGGGGGGCTTATTAGAGAGGGGGGGCTTATTTGAGAGGGGGGGCTTAATAGAGGATTTACGGTATACCCTGTATTGACGGAAGTCATCCAGGCACTCCCTTAGTTGGCCTAGATGGGTATGGGCCGCTGAGCAGGATATGGATTTTACTATTTAGCGTTACAAACAGAGCATCTTGTTGGACCGGAAGCCACTTACCGTAAACGATCTAATAAATGCCCACTCTCAAATAAACGCATCTTATCTAATAAACGCCCCCCCCCCCCCCCACCTTACGCTGTTAAGTTAGTATTAAACGCCCCCCTTGAAAATTGCCCCCAAATGCTAGGAAATGGCGAAATAGTGCGAAATCAATCAATTTATTAATTTCATTGCTTGATTAACATCAGTTTGTGTATTATGTCATGTTCAATTTTTAGATAAGCCGTCAGGCCCGCAGTCGAGATTCTGTTCACACAAAAACGTTTTTTAGCCGAAAGCATACTTTATAAAGTTATGTTGAGTTCGTTAAAATAAGTTACGAGAATAAACGCCTCTCTTTTTAAACGCCTCCCATCTATTAAACGCTCCCACTTGGACCCCTAAAATTAAACAAGAATCACTTCGTGAATTTTACCGGGCCACGTGGAAGGGTAGTTTCCATCAACAAGTTTGTCGGGCGATATGGAAATCTTTTTTATTGCAAATATTCTTTAGACTGATGAAAACTCGCTAGGATGAATTCTGTAACTATATTTTGCAATACACAGGGATCTCATTTATTGATAAGTGGTAAATATAGTCGCATTAAACCATTCCGTGTGCAAACTAATCGAATTAATATTTATATGGTTACAGTTGTCGCTCCCTACTTCAAATTCTGACAATAGCACAGGGTACCCGCATGTTTAAAAATTGTTAACATGACCAAAGTAAATTTACTTCTTTTGGACATCGTTGTAAGAAGCAGCCTTTTCATTTAGATTTTATGCCAATTCTTTGATACAGATCTAAAATCACCCGCACTGCCAACATCTATTGATTGTAAACCAAGTTCACCTAATCTTGAATGTATCAAATTCTTAGAGGAAATAGGAGAGGTCAACTGCATTGTTGAGCTGTGATTTTGCATAAAAGGTCTAATTATTACTTCATGATGATCAGTGTTGTATTGAGTAGGTCCTGGATTCTTCTCAACATCTTTACTTAGTTTGAAATTCACATATGACTCACACAATTGCAAGAAAACAATGATAAATATCGCTGTGCTTTACTTTTAGTTTCATCATCGTGTGACAATGCATGCCTGCTAAAGAAAGACAGCAAATAAGCTTTCTTGGGTATAGCCATTTTATTTAAGTTAATTATCTTTGGATCGCGTTTGTTCTTACATTTATATCGTGCATGACTGAAAGTTTTCTCACCTTATTAACATAGCGATGGAGCTTTGAAGACTTCGGTATCTCAGTCATTGAAATCTTTTTAAAGACAAATTTCTTCAACATGCTATTCTTCTTGTTGGGACCTCTTCTGGAATTCTGCTCGGTTCACGAGCACGTCTAGATCGCCTTGTAGCACGTTTTTTAAGATGATATAAAGTTAGCTTTGATAACTGTTCGCTTTGATTCTCGATAAATTTCACGATGGAAGGTTCAATCAATATAGATAGCTTTGATAAGTCGCTCTTATTCTCGGTAAGTTTCACGATGGAAGGTTCACTCTTAAGTGATCGCTCGTAAATTTGTCTCTCCAAATATTCACTCTAAAGTTTTCGCTCATAAACTAGTCCATAGTAAAGGTTGGGGAACAAAAAGCTACGATCTTTCTTTTGAAAGTCCTCCATGCCCGCCCTCCAGTGCTTTTTAAAATGGCGGATAAGATTTCAATGAGCGAGCCAAAGTAAAGAGCCAGCGATATATCTCAGTCAGCGATATATCCCTAACGATGTAACGTTGAAAAAACGGACCGTCTGCATTAAGACCGGTGCCCGCCTTCGGAGAAGGCTGGGCCCCGGTAATAAATGCCCCGGGCGTTTATTAGATCGTGTACGGCATAGGGTCATATGATGTCTTATACAGGCCAGGGTACTTAAATAAACAATTTTTCTCTTAAACAGGGTCAGAATTTGAAGGCTGTACAGTACCGCAAGTGATCCCCGACCGCAAATGATCCCGAGACCGCAAGCGATCCCCAAAATGGACCGCAAATGATCCTCGACCGCAAGTGATCCCCAAAGTCGACCGCAAATGATCCCGTGAAAAATGGAGGAATGGATTGGATCTTCGGAACTGATTACAAAAAAGGACTGATTATAAAAAGGAAACTTTTTCTTTTGCCTTCTAAGCAAAAAGGCATGGAGGACACCAGATCTCAGGTCAATTTGTACTAGGCGAAAAAAAAATGGAATAAATCTGAAAATGATATGGTTTCAAGAATGTATCATCGCTGTAAAGACAAAGTCCTTAATTTTGTATTTATTTTGTCTTTTAACGCCTAGAAGCTCAACTTGTCTACTGAGGAATACAAAGCCGGGTACACTTTACATATATAACAAGCGCTTAATTGACTTTACTGATCTTTTTGGAAGTGTCGAATTAATTTTTAGATATTTAATTAATCTCTGAAGTGTTAATTCTACGTGATGAACAGCAAGACATTTGTTTGTAACCCAAGTGCTTGTTACGAAACAAGACATGATTCAAAATAAACAAACGTCAAAATGCCCCCGAACTTATCAATGTTCACAGAATTTGGTTTATTTCGAAATAGCAACTTCGTTACAGCTTATGAACATGTTGCGAATAGTTATATTGACGCTCATATGTATATGCATTTGTTGTGCCTTTGCTGGAGACAGTTACCAGGAATCTAAACCTGGTAAAGAAAAGCACAAAAGCGAGGTAAGCGGTAGTTATGCTTATTTTTACTAACCCAGCCAGAAAGAATGCCAACATTCGGATTACGGTAGGCACGTGGCTAGGTATTCCATTTAACAAGTATTTAGAGACTGACGGGACCATAGTAATACACGAAAAAATTGCTATTGTTATAATGGGAATAGTGTTCCTGAGCCTCTAGATTTTATGCTCGTTCGCCCTCGGCCATCGCAGATCTTTCCCATGTCACCTCAAGATTAAGCTTTAAGGTTAAATGTTGCAGGTATACTCCGACGACAGCGTCTTTTGCGATAATTGCCAGATGTTAGAGGACTTTGATTTTATGCAATGAAGAAGGACACGCTAATTCATAACTGCAGTCCATAACAGACATTGTATTACCTCAACGAACCTTCCGAAAGAGTTTTTCCTAATCATAGGAATGCCAAGAAATTAACGATCACATTCACTGAGATAAAAGGTATTATTTTCAAAAGATGATAGTGAGTTTAGCCGATTAATTGATTATGAGAAAATTCTTATCTATTTGGAAGTTAACTACAGTACGTAAGCTTAATTTTAAAATCGTAACTAAATAAGACAATGCGATGAGTTGCAGCTGTGTTCCTTTGACTTAATGAAATTCAAGTTTTAATAACGGTATGTTGAAAGTTTATTTTTTGTTTGCTTTTATTTGATTTAACAAAGTCTTGAAAGAAAGTTTTTCATTTAGGTTTTATGCAATTATTAGCTTTTAATGTCACTTTCTGTAATAATAATAAAGTTGAGACAATGATCCGCAAACGTGAGTCCAGGCCATTCCTATTTCTCTTTGGGATCACTTGAGGTCGAGGATCATTTGCGGTCCATTTTGGGGATCACTTGCGGTCTCGGGATCATTTGCGGTCGGGGATCACTTGCGGTACTGTACAGGCCTCGTTTGTTCAATCTATAACCAAACGTCCCTTGAAGATCCCCCCGGATCGACTGTTGGGGTGACTGTGTTTGTTTAATTTGTTTGAAAAAAAGACAACATTTGCAAAACACAACTAACGGGAAAGGTTGCAAGAGATGGTTTTCATTATCATCATACATGTATTATTACACTGTAAATTTATCTCCAAGCGTAATAATTAGAGATGCTGTCATCATTTGGGCTGTCATGCAGTAGACTAAACGCGATACGTTTATGCACACATGTCCCCTGATCTTTTTTTTTTTGTCTTTTTCTAAAATCTTCATTTTAGCTTATTACAGGGATCTTAAGCGTATTTTCAGGTCCCCTCGTTCGGTCATTGTAGGTCATTGTGGGTCATTGTAGGTCATTGTAGATCATTGTAGGTCATTGTAGGTCATTGTAGATCATTGTAGGTCATTGTAGATCATTGTAGGTCATTGTAGGTCATTGTAGATCATTGTAGTCCATTGTAGGTCATTCCTTGTTTTAGTAACTACTGCCTGAGAATTCGTTTATTTAAATTACATAGGCTGCGGCCGCACTAGGGGGCTTAACCGAGTTATTTCCAATTAACTAATTAAAGTTAACTGGTTTTTAAACCAGTTTTAACCGGGTTATGCGAATTAAGCAAGAACAATAGATCTTCTTACCCATCAGTCAATCATTAATCATCTCCGCCTACGCGTGAGAATGTTCCAAATTTTTGGCTTTATCATGTACGCAAGCACAACCGCTTCGAAAATTACTTCTTTTGCCCCAAGTTTAGCTTTTCTTTCTTATAAACACAATTGAGTTAAAACTTTTAAGAAGTCAACCTCTTTTTATCAGTGATACGGGGTCAAATTTTGTCAGTCACTCTGAGGCGAGCGTTATGAGGGACCCAAGCGAGTGAAAAAACAAAGCCGCGCAACATTGAATAAGGCCTGTTTCGAACGTCGTGCTACTGCCGTGCTAAGCTGGCTCGACTGTAGCTCGACTGTAGCACGACACTAGCACGACTTGGTTTCAGACGTCGAATTTAATTCAGTCGAATAGAACGGCTGTTGCCGAAAACAAAGCACAAAAATGAAGAAACAGTTTAGGAAACTTTTGAATGTATACTAATGTATTTATAAATTATGAATTGAGTTCGGCACGGCAGTAGCGCGACGTTTGAAACCAAGGCTGAGTTGCTCGAAGCATGGTTAGCGTTAACCATTGGTTAAGCAGTATCAAAACCAATACGTTGTCATGGTATTAAACGCTGGTAAACGCTAACCATGCTTAGAGTAACTGGGCCCAAGTCGATCTATTGCCGTGTAGCACGGCAGTAGCTCGACTTGGTTTCAAACGCCGCGCTACTGCCCTACTAAAGTCGAATTTGATTCGATCAATTTAGTTCGGCACGGCAGTAGCACGACGTTTGAAACGGGCCTAACTTTGTGAAATCTAAATTGAGTCCGGCCGGTGATAAAAATTAACCCGGTTAACCTCTTTTGAAGAATTTTTTACCTGGTTTTTCAAAAACTAACCCGGTTAACTTGCCAAGTGCGGCCGCAGCCATAGTTTAGCTAGACCGCTGTCATCAGTTCTTAATTAATTGATATTAACTTACTACGCAGTCACTTCCACGTATTTTATCATGCAACTTTCTTTCAGCAAATTCGTCAAATATTCTTTTGACAAAATCCTGACAATTATTCTGCACTAAGTCATACTTTATGTTTAGCTCATCTGTATTATAAAGGAAATGTATCAGGTCCTTCAATGTTTTACGTCCTTTATCATAACTCAGTTGAATCACGAAGTTTTTTCTTGGCTCACTATTCACAAAATCTCGAACCGTGGAAAAGTATTTACTTTTCTGAATAAGAATTCTCTTGTCATCTTTCTCGATGGACCACCACCAGCTCTGCGTTTCAAACACAACAAATTGATGATTCAAGAGCAGTTTAGTCAATTGCAGCTTAAAGACTGGGCATTTATAAACCCAGATTTGTAGGATCTCCTCGCTGGTATCAATCAGCTCACTCATAACTTCCGTCAGAGAATTATCTTCAATAATGAAGAGTGTGGAAGAGTTTGGATCATACAGATTTACTTGTCTTGCCCAGTTTTGACCATTTTTGCCTCGTATTTTGTTCTTTGATGCCATTGCAATAGTCTAGAAAATTAATTAAGGCATAAAATAATATTATTCCTGACCACTGTAGAGATTCTAAGACACAATTATAATGAAATGATATTTGCTAGACATTGCTCTATTATGTACCTTTGATTTAAGTATAGATTTGAAAGGAATCCTGCCTACGGAGACTGGTTGGTGTTTTTGTTATCCCTGCAGACAGAGATGACGTACATTGCTCTGACTACAGAGCCTATTCAAAACATCTAACTGTAAGACATAGTAACAGGCAGTAAAAGAAAATGATAAGAGCGAACAGTATTACAGTCAGCAGCCAGCAGCCAGAGTTTCGAGACAGTACTGCATCCATGAGTTACTGCCCGAATGTTTTACAAGCTCCTAAAGACTACAGATTTCATTTCACCCATTATTAATTTGATCAAGCAGAACTGAGTAATTGCTTTTTTAAAACTGCATAGTTAGTCAGACGCGGGAAAGACTACCTTTACCTTGAATTTCAGCTTTCTTAGAAAAATCAGAAATGGGCCTTGCGTGTAGCAATTGTAGCTGCTGTGCCTCGAATGACTGGTGGCAGGTTATTTCAAACAGTTGTCGTCTTTATCTTTTTCAGCATCGCTGTATTGCTTTGTGTTAATGAACTCTAACAATAGAAGCTGCAGGAAAAAGCGTTCTTAAAATTCCAAGGTGAACAATGGCCATATATCCATAATAGTGGTCTCTCAGCTCGAAACCTCTTATTATGTTATATCGATCGTAAATCTTTTAGTGCAACTTACCGTTATTTTATACTTTGGCATTTGCTAGTTCCTGGGCTATTTTATTCTATCAAGAAAGAAAACGCAAATTATATTGAGATACTGGTTAGTTCAACTTTCTATAGTCAACCTATTGAATTACACGGCTGATTGAAGACGTCTAGGGTGAATTACGGAGCAAATAAATGATCATACCGTAACGGCGGCTTTGACAAGCCCCCAGCTTATAAGCCCAGCCAGTTCTAGATCAATCCACTTGTAAACAACAAAAAAAAGATCTGGTTATAAGCCCCCCACGAAACCTCCCTCCGATAAGTATTGAAATGAATTCGATTTATTATGACGTTTTTTAAAACCTTAATTAAATACCAGTACATGCACAACGTATTTTTTGATCAGCACTGCTATAGCTTGTTTCGAACGCACTTTCTATTCCGGTTATAAGCCCTCTCTGATAAGCCCTTCCGTTTATAAGGCCTCCTATCCCTCAGGAAGAGGTATAAGCCCTTGGCCAGGGGCCCTTGGCTTATAAGCGGCAGTTTACGGTATGTGCATATTTCGCAATCGTGACCGGGTTAAAGATAGAAACGTCAATAATACCCTGTTCCAGCCGTTCGGATTGTGGTGACGGTGCAAATGAGTTAGAGCAGTTTCGAGAAAACCGTTACGTAAACGTTGTGGAGCCGAGTCACCATGGATACGCAAAATCTCTTAAGACTGGCTGTTTCCTTGCTGCTGAATTTTCCTTTAATTTCCAGAGACTAAGAGAATGATAGTTGCTCAGCGGATAGTAATTTTTAATTCTAAGCAATTCATCCTCAAGTTTGTGTTAGAAGGGGAAGTAATTAACTTTTTGTCCTATTCCTCACAGGAATATATAGTGGTAGTCGAACTAGACAATAATTCCTGGAGGACACATATAATCAGTATCAGTCCACCCAGCTTAACAAGTATCGCACAGTACTCACTAACATTTTAACCGGCACGCCAATAGCCTACTGGGAACATAATATTCACGAAAGTAGTATACCCTTGATTACCTTAGCCTTATCTTCACTTTGAGTCTTTCAATTTAGTTCCCCACCTTATATTCGGAAAGAAGAAAGTCTGACTATAGTCGCTTTATAGCGCTTGAGATGTCAATTTGCATGAAGAAATTGCATCTTTCGTTTCATAAATGCCCACCCGAAGGAAGTTTTTACAATTGCCTCTCCCCAGTGCAAATATGCTGAAGTTCCAAGTATAACGCTGTAGTACTGAACCGTTACCAACTATTACTGCATGGCATTTGTTCAAATGGGACAATCTAGATTAATAACTCGACTGCAAATGCATCAAATTCTTTCTTAATTTACTCTTTTTGAATCCATTACAAAACAATTTACATAGATGGCACTATTCATATAAAGCAAGTCTTAAGTAATACAAGTATACAATTTTTATCCACATCGGTTTCGCTCGTATCCTTTTAATAGCAAAGTGAATGTTAGCGCGATTTTCGTATGACCTTGAAAAATGGTTTCCGTAAGTGTTTGTTATTTGTTTTATCAGCCAATGGATGGAAAGAACAAAACATGGACTCTTCGTTTTCCCGCCAAAGAAAACCCCAATATGGAGAAGGCATTGTTCGCTTGACCAATTGTGTTGCAGTATGACGTCAAAGCAATTTCTAGAAAGTTCTTCGCTCATGAAGTTTGTTTACCCGAGCGTTCGCTTAGCCAACCAAAAGCCAGGTGCGTTTGTATCCGTTTCATACACCAATCAAATCGCTCTATTTCCGTTCGTTTGTTGTTTCTGTTTTGTTCGCGCGTTTTCATTTCAAGGTCATACGAAAATCGCTCTATTATATAACGATTATAACTTCGACAGAATTTGACATTCAAGGCTTTAACCCTCGGGAAAAATTTCGCCGATGTTTTTGTGCCCAAAATTATCTCGTTTTATTGCGTTGAGCCAGAAACTCAATAGGGGTTGATCAACCCCTTATCATAGAGGTTTTTGTTGAACTTGATAATAATAATCATGCACCAAACACAGTTGATGAAACTTTGTTTTCAACTACCCTCCATCAATACATTCTTTATGTATTCATTTTTATCATGGAGAATTAAGATCATCTCGTTTGCATCACTTATCTCACTCTTGACTTTTTTAAGAGAATCATCATTATTACTAATCAACCCACGTGATAACGAGACGATAACAGTTTGGGCTAAAAAGTGTTTATTGGACAGTCTGAATAAAACGAGACCCTACTATACAATAAACCAAAACTGGGAGTGGAGGGTGGGTTGAGCGGATATCAAGACAACTGACACGAAATCGAGGACATTGACTGATGTACTTAACTCTCTCACTGATTAATTAACTATCATTAACTAGTTAATGATTTGTCAATGAAGAGTGTATGAAAAGGGTTTGAGCTGCTTTTTTTGCTTCTTGCAAAAACACTACCAAATATAGTACAATGAAACTTTGTTTCAGCAAATTCGACAAATATTCTCTTTGCAAAATCCTTACAGTTATCATCCAGCAAGTGGCTACTCCCATACATTACCTATACGGGTATGTGCCGCCCAACGGGGCCGTGATTTTGAAGCTCCTGATTTAGAGCTGGGTATCCATTTCAGAGGCGTTGTCTAGAACGGGGTATAGTATTTCGAACGCACGAAAGCTCCAGTTTTGTAAGCAGCAATTTGAAATTATTCAAGGACAGATTGCTTTTAAAAATACGTTTCAATGCGCTAACAAGCAAACTGTTGTACTCTTGTTGCACCCTGTGTTTTAGCGTGCAGGGTGGGCGTATTTACTATTCTAGAACGGGGTATCAGTTTTAGGGCGAATTCTAGAACGGGGTATAAAAAATTGGCCCATTTCTAAAACGGGGTATCAATTTTAGGGGAAATTTTTTTTTAGAACAGGGTGCCAATTTGGAGTCCCGGGCGGCACATACCCGCCCAAAAAGTTCCCAAGTTCCCCCCTGGGCCGAGTTGTTCAAAGCTGGGTTAAGATAACCCAGGGTTAGTGGCAGATTTGAATTCAGAAATGAAAGCTTAAAAATCATTTCAGTTTTAATTCTTTTTGTCTACAAGTTGATTATCGAAAGCTTCAAAAATAGCAGAGAAAATCGTCCGAGAAAATGCTTTTAAACACAAGAAAAAGAAACCCGGGTTAAATGTAACCTCGGGTTAAGCGCTAATCGGCCTTCGAACAACTGGGCCCTGGGTTATACTCTATGTTTAGCTCATCTGTGTTATAAAGAAAATCTATCAAGTCCTTCCTTGATTTCCGTTCCAGTTTATCATAGCTAAGCTGACACGTCTTTCTCAATGGACCACCACCATTTTGTAATTTCAAGCATGACAAATTGATGCTTAATGAGTAGTTGAGTAATTTGCCTCATGTTTCTGAGTTTGCTTTTATAGACCCAGATTTGCAGAATCTTTTCGCTGTCATCAATCATCCAACTCAATGATTTGAGTGTATGATCATCAATAGTATAGTAGGTGCGTTCGCTTGGATAAACCAATTTTACTTGACTTTCCCAATTTCCCCCCTTCCCCCTTTATTACCACTGACTTGCAAGGCTTGCACTGCTGAATGACATTGAGAGACTATGTAACAATTAGTCGCCGAAGGCGACTAATTTTTTTAGTATAATTACATTGATGATTATTCGAGAAAATAAAATTATTGATCAATTTCCGACACCAATTGCTACTGCTAAAAAGCCAAATTAAGTTATCTGGTAGCTCAGATTTGTAAACTTGATACATAAAAGTCAATAACTTTAAATTCTCTTGTACATGGAATTAGTCGGTTCCCATCCAGCTATTATTAAAGCTTCTTGGTTGCTAACATCAGATAGCCTATAGATAATCTTGGCTGCCCTGGCGTGGATATGCTCCACTTATACAATAATTTAGGTGAGCTGGTACCCCAAACTAAACTGCAATAAGTGACGGCGGGAATATTATTTGTAAAGTAAATACTGACTGTAAGGTATCCTTTGTTTACTTGAGCACTTTAAGCTGATTTACTTTCTGGCCAAAGGACCTACAAATTAACTCAATTGCTGGTTTTCAGTGTCACGCCATTCAAATTAGATCAAAATAAACATCAAAACCGTCCAATAGAAAAAGTCCAGAATCTGGGAAATGAAAGAAGGTACATATACAAAGACCCTCGCCAAAATTCAGGTCAGAGGAATATTTCGTATACGAGATATCCGAAGAAATGTTTTACCCAAATTTATAGAGATTTGTATGGAGACGCCATGCTGGTGCTCACCTGGATGAGCTCCAACATGCCGGACGGAAACCAACAGAAACAGCTGTTACCGAGTTTTGATACAAAGGCGTGAGTTTATTCCTCGAGAAACTCATAAACATAAAGTAATACTTTTTCTAATACATGAACTGTTTAAATAGCAAAACTTCCTGAAATAAGTCATTTTTTTAACCTACATGACAGCTCTCATGGCCGTCATGTAAATGCCGCGTCACGCAAAAACTTTTAAATTCAAGCGTCCTCTGTCACAAAACCAAGAACCCTTTTGAGGCGAAAATTTGTATGAAAATTAGTTTTCAGCAGCTCTAATGCATCGTGAAAGTAAAATCTCGGTAGGATCGATAGTTTTTTAGTTCGAATTTTAGTGACTTCATGTGAAAACCAACAATATGGCTAAGCCAAGACAACTGATTGTCAATAATAATTCCTAAACACTTAAAATAATTTCAGTCACAAAGTCTAAGACCTTGTTTCCTGACATAACAGGCTTTAGTGGTCCATAGAAGGGTTTATTAGTCAAAATCATGGTTTCTGACTTCCCTGTATGTATGGTCAGGTTGTATCGTCTGCATACATAGCCAGTTCACCTTCAGTAACTGCATCAGGGGGATTATTGACGTAATAGGAGAATAACCTTGGCCCAAGCAAGGAACCTTGTGGTACTCCGCAACAGACATTTTTAGGGTGCATTCGACTGGGAAATCCGTATTTAGATTTCAAAATCCGGATTTCGGATTTCCAATCGAACTCAAAATCCGAAAACGGATTTTAACGCCGAGATATCTGTTTTTGGATTTTCATTTTTACCGTTCGATTGGGAAATCCGCAAAAGGATTTGAAAAACTGTTCTTAAGAACAGCGGTCTTGCACGCGCACGCATAATTAGCAAAAAGAAGACCTCTGTTCACGAGAACAGTTTTGCAAATCCTTTTTCGGATTTCCCAATCGAACGGTAAAAAGGAAATCCAAAAAATCCGGATTTGGATTTCTTAATTGAAATCCACCCTGAGGACGGATTTCTCGGAGGTGAAATCCGTTTTCGGATTTCACGTTCGATTGGGAAATCCAGATTTAGATTTTTAAAATCTAATATCAAAAGCCTTCTGAAAGTCTATATGCACAACTCCAACTCCTGTCTGTTATCCAATGCTTGCTTCCAGGTTCCAGATAAATGTATCAGAAGACCCTCAGTTGACCTGTCAGCTCGGAAGTCCCATTGGTTATTACTTAGAAGTCCTGAATCTGAGATACATTCGTCCAAGCCTTCGCATACTATTGCTTCTAGAGCTTGCTGGGAACAGGCTTAACATCTGCAGAGGGCAATAATTTCCCCTGTCTGATGCATTCTTGATATCTTCCATTGTGTAGGTAGAGTGGATTCCTCCAAACTTCGCTTAAACACTGTACAATCCGTTCACCATTGTTTCACTTAGAAGGTGAAAATCTCTAGAGGCTATAGAATCAGGACCTGAAGTGTTACTTGGAATAATTATGCTAAGACGTTTTTTAAAATAACTTGTCTTGATCAAATGGAACTTGTGGGCCAGACTTTATACAAGTGAGTCATATTAATGAAGCCCTCTGCTGACTTAATTGTGGAGGCAAGGGTTTGTCCTAATTGCTTTAAAGTAATCATTCATAGCCTCACCTTTGACCATATCATCAAGGATAATATTGTTATCATCAGCCCTGATTGGGCCAATCAGAGATTGCACCTTTTTATTGGTTAATTTTCCGACCAGCCTCCAAATGTTTCTTTCCAGTAATTTGCTTCAGCAGTCCTCAGGAGATAAGTAATTTCATTCCTAAGTTTTTTATACTCATCCCATGATTGTTTAGTACCAGTTTCCTTTGCAAGATTGAGGGCTTTGAATCAACTATTCATAGTTTTCCGTATATGAGAGTTCATCCATGGTAAACTGTCGGAGCGAACTTTAGCTATCCTATATATAAATAAATAAATAATAGCTTTATTTAACCAGGGAACACCATCAGATAACTGTTCTCCCTAGTGCCCCTGACATCAATAAAATACAATATAAAACAATAAAAATTTACAATGGAAATTAGATAAATACATACATAGTACTAGATAAGTACAATCAAGTTGGAAACTAATACACATGATTAAAATTGCAGTCATTGCTCAAACTCAGTAAATATTTAACAATTATTCCTCTCGCCCGAATGGGCTCTGAGTCAATAGCCCATTCGACCTTCGGCCTCATGGGCTATTGACTCAGAGGCCATGAGGGCGAGAGGAATAATTGTTTTAGTAAAAACCAACTAGTTGGTCAAAAATATCGAGAATAAAAAAACTTTAGCTAGTTAAAGCTAGACTTTAATCCTTTTTTTGCCGCCAAAAAGCCCGCGCTTTTCGCTACTAGTAGGCTAAACATATAGCATAGCAGTAGCTCAGCCAATCAGAACGCAGCATTGATGATAGACCACTAGTTGGATTTTACTAAAATACTATATAGCACTGACTCGTCTTTTGAAACTGGCTATAGAGTCAGAGTTTTGTATGGTTTTTGGAAGTGAATTCCATAAAGAAATACTAGTATACTTTAGGCAAGATAAAATTATCGGTTTAGGCAAGATAAAATTATCCTTTCTGACAGATGTTTCCCAAGCCCATGTCATATCATCAATATTGTCAAATTTTTCAATTACAGGCCAAGGAGCACACTCCATGTCATATTTCAAGTTCTTGATATTGAGATGCTTGTTATTTTTGACAGTAACATACTTTGGAGGAGTTTTGTCTTTATGGAGATTGAGTGTGCCATAAATAAGGCAGTGATCAGATAAGCCAAGGTCAAAACCTCTGAAGCAGTTATTTTAGAAGTAATGGCACCTAGATGATCAAGAAGATTTGGGGTTTTAAAAGTACACTTTTCAGTTTCCAATTAACTAGGCAGTTTCTTTGCCATCAGTTTGTCGTGATAGAGACAGCTTTTCAATTAAAAAAGGAGGAAATTCTAATTCAATGCAAAGGAGCAAAAATTTTAGCCACGACGGGAACATTGGGACTAGACAGTACGGAGTCCGGGATTCAGTCCAGGGAAATCCAATAATCAATTAAACCCTTATGTCGAGCTAGTTCTGATTTCGGATGTGGATCCATGAAGGATTCAATACAATTTCTCTTCAAAAAAAATGAAGTAAGAAGTAAATTCAACATTGGCATCAATAACTGTAAGCATTTAGCAAAGAGAATATTTGACCGTTTTGCAGGAAGTACCTTGAAATTGGACGTGGGAGCGATACTAATGGATATGACATTTCTGTGGATGTGACCAACCTTGTACGTGAATTAACTCTAGTCTCAGAATGGCGGATGGTCAGAGAAAAAACTCGAAAGAAAGCTTATATTTTTAAAGAAATGATTGATCAATATTGGCTCTGAAAATCTGCCTAAACTTTGCAAGGAAAGACTGCAATGTTTGTGCAATGTCCTGAAGCTAAACTTTTTCGGTGAGAAGAAAGAGCTTGCTCAATCTGACTAAAGCCGGCACTCAGCAAGTGCAAGCAATTGCTCGATGAAAAGATCGCTCGGACCAAAGAAGATTGTAGATTTTTAAAAGCACAGGATCCTCTGTTTAATTCGACCCGCATCTGTAAAAGTAGAGGATCATTGGCAAGGACACAGAAGATGTAATCGTGCACGTACCGATCTTATCCTAAGCATGCTGAAGGAAATTAAAAAAAAAATAGCAGTACTGAAGGGTTGAGCTGGATTATTCCCGTCGAGAAAGAATAATGTCCGTGAAAGTTACTGAGTGTAGAAAAGTTTCTGGCGTTATGTACGTTAAAGCTAGTGTTCTTAAATCACAAGCAGGGAGCCGAGAATAACGGACTGGTCCATACTCAGTTTATGTTGGCCAAAAGGCAGGTGTACGCGGTTGCATTGTAAACGTGCTCTTTGGCCCAATAAGTTCAAAAGGGGCAGTGCAACAAGTGAGCCCTTGTTAGCCACTGCTATTGAAATTTTATCACTGAATTTATACAAGTCTTGAGTGGTGTCTAAAATACAAGAAACTGGAAGGTACAGACTCACACTGTACCTCACCGAGGACGATGAACAATTAATCCCCCTGAAAACAAAATTACTTGTGTGTTATAAAATTGTTCAATGCATGAGTTTTGGTCACAGAAAAACTAACTCACATCGTCCCTTACAAAAACATATGGCATTAGTCGGATAAGCTTTTTTTCTGTGAACTCGATCTGCATGTAGCTTGCGACGTTGTATCACTTGGCTGCCTGTAATCTAAATCAATGGCAACAACTTAAAGTGATGATTCATTAATTGCACATTAAGTGAAAATGACCCAGTGAAAAATGAAGGGGATTCAAAGATAACCTTTTCCCATTTTCCCTGAAGATCTTATTTTTAGATTCAAAAACTGAAAGGGTGATTTCAACTTATTTAAAAAATATAATCAACACAGAGTGAAATGACGAGTCATGATTTTTCCTGGGATAATAATGCGGCTTGTAGAGCTTTTATTTTGACTTGTTCTCCTTGTTTTATGTTCCCTGGTGTTTGGCAAGAACGGGTCACTCAATTTTTTTTTTTAAATTTGCTTTTATACAACTGCATGTTAGCGGTAGAGAAATGCCTTTTATTTTGGAAGCCATTTTGAATCCGAAATTTTAAAAGTTCCGGGAAAATCCGGTAGTGTAGGCTCCTGGTAATGCCAGGTCCCCGCGCGGTATGAAATTAGGCAATAGAGAAAGCCCAGTAGAAGATTTCTGAACAGAAGGCCACCCTATTGAAGAGAAAAGGTCATGATGGCCGGTTTGGGAAGCTTTGGGAAGAAATTAAGGTAGGCTATTTTCTCGTCGTGGTATTGTAAGATTTTCGATGATCAAGGAGGCGTTCTAGATCTTCAGTCTGGGTCCGTCCAAAATTATCGGGAAACTCCCAAGTTGAGCATATTTATTGAATATTTTGTCGCTGTTGAGTTTCATAATACTGACTCGTTAATTTTTTGGCAGATTAGATTTGAGATATTTAGAAATGAAAGCAAACATAATTGAGTGCTTTGTCTCGAGGGCGCGCGGGTTATCATTAAGCCTCGCTGTTCAAATTTGATATGAATCTGCTTGCACCATCTTGGACCAGAGGCATTTTTCCGAAGAAGGAATGATAGCGGCATTCCAAACGCGATTGGGGTAAGGGGCAAATGGAGGCACCCTTGACTGAGCCAATATTTGACTTAACCTAGTGATTATATCAGCTTTAAACGTAGTTAGTAATGAACGTTTTTAAACTGTTTTAGTTGTACGCACCTCTAATTGCTATGGTAGAATTGTTAAATAGTGAAAGAAATAAGAATAGAATTAAATAAGTAATGTTTTTAAAATATTTTTTCCCTGATTTTTAAAAGTTTTTGATGGTGCGCAGGCGTCAATCAATTACGGTACTAGTTCTAGGTTTCTATAAGTCAACAACAGCAACAAGGTAAATGAAGCCTAATGTTATATTGACCTATATTTCTTGGACGACATCTCTTCGTCACTGGATTTATCAATTTCACTCTCGCCACGGCGTTTACTACGTTGTACAACTACAATTGTCATATTTATAGTCATTGTGAAAGCGGTTCTCCTCGACGGGCTGCCTAAAATTTTGAGGGGACAATGAAGAAAACAAGGGAATTTATTTATGTCCTGCGAAGGTGATTTCCAACGCCATTTTGTTTGTTTATTCTTTGCGCGGTGTCCGCAAAAACTGCGCGCGTGTGTTACACGAGATGGTACAATTCGTGTTAAAAATAGCACATTTAGCTATTTCGATGGAACCAACCCCATTACAGGGGAACTCAGTTTAACAAAGGGCCAAGAGAGACTGGCAAAATTTGTTCGCTATAACAAGGTCTGTATGTTTTACTATTATTGGAGTAAAGAAAATTGTTCCTTATACCGAGGACTTCGTTATATAGAGATTCGTTATATCGAGGTTCCACTGTGATGGATAGGTATTCAGTTACAGTCTCCTACCCCGATTATGGCCGGCTCCTGGTTCGTGGAATTTTACAGGAGCGAATTCATACTTGGTATTACTTCAGATTGTCGAGACTGTCGACGTCTGAAAAGATTATTGCCCGGGAAAATCGGGAAAAGTACCTAAATCAAGTGATGTGCAATGACGATGACTTCACCTAGTTGACACAGATTGCCACAGCTGACAGTACCATAGCACAGCTCACTCTCTCTTCGTGAACAAAAAAGCTCTCACCTCAACACCTATACTTTCAACCAATTTTGTCAGTCCATTAGTTTTGTCGAGTCGAGGTGTACAAGGCTGGTGGCCTTGTCCCTGTTGTCCTTCTTGACCAGATCACCCACCTCTTTCAGTCCTTCTGGGGCGAAGAGCAACTCTCCCAAGAGTTAAGAGAAGACACATCTACAACAGCAAAGGAAACCGGCATTCCTACGACATTCATCGCGGTATCTCCCTTCTCTCCATTGCTGGCATGCAAGGTCTTAGCCTGCGTGCTGCTTAACCGCCTGCTTCACCTATCTGGAGTAAGGTCTCCTCCCTGAGAGCCAGTGCTTCTTCCGCGCAGGCCAAGGAACGGTCAACATGATATTTGCCACCCGCCAGCTTCAAAAAAAGTATATAAAACAGCACTGTGACCTCTTCACCACTTTTGTGGATCTTACCAACGCCTTCGAAACAGTCAGCAGAGACGGATTGTGGAAAAAAATGAGCAAGTTTGACTGCCCCCACAAATTCATCACCATCGTTCGCCATTTCCATGAGGGCATGCAAACCCGAGTCCTTGATGATGGTGAGTCGTCAGAATCTTTCCCAGTCTCCAACGGCGTCAAGCAACGTTGTGTCCTTGCCCCTACACTGTTAAACTTGACGTTCTCTGCTATCCTACCAGATGCATTCAGAGATTGCGACGCTGGCATCAGGATCGGACGAAGGTCAGACGGAAAGCTGTTCAACCTGAGACGTCTGCAGGTTGTCACAAAGGTGAAGGAGACTTGTACTGAAATAAGGGAATTTCTCTTTGCGGACGACAGACAATGCGCCCTCAACGCCAGAAGTGAACAAGAGATGCAGCTGGGAATGGATAGGTTCTGCACAGCCTGTAATAACTTCGGTCTCACCATCAGCACCAAAAAGACTGACGTGATGTTTCAGCCAGCTCCCAGCAGTCTATACCACGACCCCATTATCACAGTCAAAGGTCAGAAATTCTAGGCTGTTGAAAATTTCGCCTACCTCGGCAACACCTTCTCACTTTTCTGCTAACATAGATGTCGAGATCAGCAACAGAATTTACAAAGCCAACAAGGCGTTTGGGAGGCTCAGGAAGACAGTTTATGAGAGGAGAGGAATTCACCTTGCCAAAAAACTCAAAGTTTAGAGAGCAGTAGTCCTCACCACTCTCCTGTTCGGCTGCGAGACCTGGACTACTTACAGACGTCACGAATAGCAGCTGAACCACTTCCACCTCCGATGCCTCAGGACACTCCCCAACCTCTGCTGGCAGGACAAAATTTCCAACACTGAAGTTCTGCAGAAAGCCAACATGCCCAGCATCATTACCTTCATGCGCAAGGCCCAAATCAGAAGGGCAGGTCATATTACTCGCATGCCTGATGATCGATTCCCGGAGTAGCTGCTCTACGGGGAGCTCCACCAAGGTAAGCACTCTGTTGGTGGCCAGCGCAAGCGATTCAAGGACAGCCTCAAGGTCTCTCTGATAGATTTCTCAATAGACACTCAGACCTGGGAGAACCTTGCTACCGACCGTCCAACGTGGCGCAACTTCATTCATAGCAGAGCCCATGCAGCCGAAGACAACAGAACTGACGCAGCAGAAAATAAACTTCCAGGCGCATAAGGCTAGAGCTGCAAGCAACCAGCAAACCACCCCAATTCACGTGTGCCCAACTTGTAGGAGAGGGTGCCACGCCCGGATTGGCCTCAACAGCCACCTCCGGACACACCAAACCAGCTCCAGGAACAGCTGAGGATGCCAAGGACAAGGAAACAGGCAAAATATGTTGGCTAAAACGGCAGGGTTTAGTTCAGAGTCCTTTTCCATTTATGTTACTATAACTGGGGTGAAGAATGTCTTTAATCTTTAATCTTTAATCACAGTTCGTAACCATACATAACTGATACAAATGAACTAATACTAATATATACAATCAAGCAAAAATGGTTAACAGGACGGCAGTAGGGGGAAACCAAATTCCCATGCTAAGACATACCCTCCAAAAAGAAAGAAAAAAGTTAAGTAATATATAAACATGTAATTAAAAGACTGTAAATTAGGCTATAAATTATAAGCCTAGATGACTAATAATAATGCATAAACTTATATTAAAGACACTATGCCTAGTATTTTAAGGTAAAATTATGATCGAAGGTACTTAATTGGTGAAACTTTAAAAGCCTGAAGGCTAGGAGATGACATTACTTCAGAAGGCAAAGAGTTCCAATCATTAATATATCTATGAAAAAATGAATATTAAAATAATTTGTACGGGCAACTTTAGGCTTTATTTTATACGCATGCTTACTTCTAGTTCTAGTTAATCCGATAATATCAAAGTAATGATGGCAATTGATATCACAGTAACCAAATATGTCGTTCTAGTACTGATGAAAACCTGATAATGAATTCGAAGGAACATCATGTAAACAAGTTAGTTATGAAGTTTATTTCCTTCTGTATTAAAATACGTGATTCATTGTTAGAAATTTAGTTCATTATTAGCGTTGTTTGTCATATTTTGATTGTAATAGGCATGCTTTTGCAATACTTTACAATGATGCGGTCATGCAAATAAAGCAATTTACTACTACTACTACTACTACTACTACTACTACTACTACTACTACTACTACTACTACTACTACTTTGATTTAGTACAATTACATTGATGATTATCGAAAATAGAGCGCTGTGATTGGCTAGGAGCTTCGCTTTATCCAGCTATAATCACCGCGCGGTGATTATAGCATTGAAGGCTACCAGTTTTCAAAATGGCAGCCAGTTTTTTTGATGTTTCGGGGTCGGAAATTGATCAATAATTTTATTTTCTCGAATAATCATCAACGTAATAATTATTATACTAAAACAATTAGTCGCCTCAGGCGACGTGAAAATTGGCGAATAGTCACGTCGCCATCGGCGACTAATTGTTAAATAGAGGCTCTTTATTTCGAGGTTCCTCTGTATAAGATTAATCACATTGATTAAAACTGTATGTGATATCGAGACAAGAAGGACTCATATTAATGGTTTGCTAGTTTATATCATTGCTTTCCAGTTTCACGTCTATGAAGCATTATTAATATTACAAAAAGAGCTAATTAAAGGTTGTGCGTCAAGCTAGACATATGCACAGGATCAAACTAGACGTTGAATAAAATAAAACGTTCAGGTCCTAGCTCTCGGCTAAGTACTTATCTAATGTTTTCGTATCTTCATATTGGATGCTTCTGGAGACGAATCGAAGTACGTATAACTTCTTTGTTTGTCGTAAGCAGATAAATTAAGCAGATAACGTATGCGCTTCAAATCATGACACGTTTTTTAATTAGCTTAGATAAGACTTAAAAGCATTGTTGTCCGAAGTAGAATATCCGGAAAACAAAAACTTATGAAAGATGTTAAGAGTAAGAAATGAGATAATATAAGGACAAGAAATATTATTCACGTCGTCTTGTGTATCCAGACGAGGGAACGGTAGAAAGAAAAATTAAAATAACTGATATTGCTGGTATTATAGGAATCAAACCTTAAAAAAATAGAGTAAAAATAGACAAAAGAAACCTCTTAAAATCATTGCAGTCTTGATATGTTTAATTATCGATACTATACCGGAATTAAAGACGTCCCTTGCAAAAAATGTGCGACCTTCATATTCAAAAATCCATAGAAAGGCCAGGCGTCTCTCAGGGTTCATAAGACCTGAACCGTCAAGTGCTAGTTGCTACGAACCTGAGCTCAAGGGAGCATGACATCTTGGTCTGAATTTGGCATTTCTAGTTTGGACAATTCAGTACCGTGCCTGATATGAAAGCCTCAGGCCATCCATTTTTCGTGATACCAGTTATAACGAAAAACATTGAAAACTCTTATCTCCAATTTTATCCACGTACATTTAAGTGCTTTATCATTGTTTAATCCCCTGAATTTTATTTCGTCCACGCGTTAATCAGTTGCGAAGATGGACATGATTGAATTGATTGACTGATGCGTGGGGGCATTTTCCTATGTTCGTTTCGCGCAACATGTCAAAAGGGTGGAAATATGCATGTCTTACGATAATGCATAAAGCAAGTGCTATCCGAAGGAAAACCTTTTTATGAGTTTAATGTCTTTAATGGGCTGTCTGATTTCGTCACGGAAAAAAACAATGTGCAAAGTTCTCCGTCATAACTGCAGACAGATTCACCTTAAATCACCGTTCGATAGTCTCGCTTGCATGGCAGGTGAATTTATCCCATCCTAGTGTATAAATTTCAGCCAAACCAGTGGAGCAGTGGTTTGATATACGCCCACTTATTTAATCCTTTTTAGACTTCTTTTCTGTTGATCAAGCGTGTGACCCCGTGATAAGAGATATCGAAAGAGGCGAAAAGAGTAAAAACACCAGCAGAACAATGAACTCTGAAATATTCTCGAGTTCCGCGGAGTTTCCTCTTGTCCACTGAGTTTAGCGGTTAATTTTCCAGTTTACTATCTTCTTGCAGAGCCAAAAATATCCTTAAAATGACCTACGTGCATCTGATGTAGACACACTTTTATAGGGATAAAAATTTCATATAGTACATCTGTATTTTGTCCCCCTAATTTTGTTGGCTATGCGGTAATACTGTCGAGTTTTCAAATAACAGGCATATTGCAACAAGCATATCTTCATATCTATTTTTTCAATAAGCCCTTTGTTTTAAAAAATTTTATTAAGAAAAAAAATCATTTTTGAGCGGCTTTTTAGGGTACCGACCATGGGCAATGACAACTAACTGTTTGCACAAAAAATCCCACAGCTGTTTGACCAGTTTGAACCTGAAAAAGCAATAACTGACAGCAACAACAGCAACTACCAGTACTACTACCTCTACTATAATTGAAGTAATCTAGAAATAATTTGTTATCCACGTTTCTTGTTTGCGAGCTGTGACTACTCTAATTCTTCTTCTTAACTTTATCATGGTCCTCAACGTAGACCGATATTTTAATTTGTCTCAATTTATCGTTCTCTTTTTTTCTTGCTGTTAGAATCCGGCGGTGTGCACGAAAAGAACTGTACTCAAGTATAAAGAACCTCTCCTGTGACAAGTAAATCAAAACGGAAAGTTTCCCGATCTAAGATCCGGTGATAATGTAGAAGTTGCTGTGTTAGACAGAATAGGAGATAACTCTAGAAAGGCAAAATATTATTCTTTCATATTATATTCTTTTTCCAAAGTGTGTACAATATTGACTATCGTCACCTGCCGAGTGTGCTATTTACGTATTGATTAGAGAACTGAACAGCTGCGGAAACTAGCTGCATTTTCCCGGCTTTTGTGATATACTGTGGCGGAAAATTTTCATTAACGTGCCGTTCTTAAAATGTATGTCTCATAGCCATCAATAATATGCAAGTGTTATATCTAAATTTCATAGTCAAGCCATTGCTGTCCATTTGAGTTCAAAGTTTTATATGAACTCTCTTCTAAAAACCATTTAGCGATGACAGAAGAATAGAAACAGGAAATACGGAAATTTATCAACTTGGGGCCTTTATTTGCAGTGGGATGGGTATAATGCAACTATTATAAATGACTGACAGTTTCAACGGCGAACAAATAGGAGAGATAACAACCCCCCCAAAATCAATTGTAAACTAATAAACTTATCTTTGTTTTCTAGTCCAATAGAAAATCTTTTCTTGCTACGACTGAGTTACTTTTTGTTTATATATGAGTTGATTCTCTTCACTTCACGAGAGCAACTGAGGTAGTAACTGGCAAAGACAAAGAATTGCTGGAATTAGAAGATACCACAAAAGGACCTGTGCCAGGTATGTTAAGGAAAATAAGCATTGATTTGCCAGATCAAAAGAGTAACAGTCCATTTGATCTCGATATAGTTCAACTCATCTCGAAGTTTATGTACCAAATCAATGTTTTGTGGTTAGGGTAACGTGATTGCGTCGTATTTTGTTTAAAGTGGAACTTAAGGTTTTCCTTACGATTCCAGCTTTTGATATTTTGACTTTAATATCGGTGACGCAGGAACAAGTTCCAAAATCTTTTATTACATATTTATCAACAAATCGCTTACAGCAGGTGTCTATAAAAAACGTGGAGAATAGGCAAGGCCTTTTCTTGCCAATAACACAACGGCAAAGTAAGAAAGAGGATATTTGGAAACACTTTTTGTCAAAAAAAGTGCTTCGTTTTTGTTACCCTTTCGCCTTGAATTTTATCTTAGCCTGTAAATGCTCAGCCAATCTTTCGAGAGCGAATAGCTTTTGAATAACATAGGCCATCTCTCTGGGAATGACTTATTCGTGTAAAAATGGCTTGCGTGCATGTTAGTCTCTTTCTGGTTAAAATGTCTGTTCAGCAATCGAAAATTTGCTTAGTGAAAGACGCAGGTCTTGTCAAAGTTCAGCTTGTTTTGGGTGTCAATACTGAGAAAATACAGCTCTAATGTAATTCAGCGACCTCTTACTAACACCGAATATCAAACCGAAAAAAGTAACTCAAAACCGAGAAACAAAAGGAAACGAATATCTTAAACCAAATTCAAAAACCCGAGGCTAGTAGGGGACGAACTAAGTTGTTGGTAGAAAATTTTTGAATGAGATCGATTCAAATCCACAGAAACTGCCAACTGCTTCACTCAAACAACTCAACCCATGCGATAAACATTTACCCTAAATAAAGGATACGAGCTGTTATTGGCAAAATCCATTTTAATCATCTACTGTCAAAAAGATGTTTATTTGCGAGCATACATATCAGTATTTGTCTTTCCTGTTAGAAGTTATAGATGTTGGAGCGATAACGAAGTTAAAATGCGTATCTAATTCAGTTCCGATTTGCTCTTAAAAGTGTAAATTATTCAGAAATATTCAACAAAAATAGCAAAAAGAAATGAAAGACTTAAGGGAAGAAAACTCTCTTTTTTACTGTAAAAGGAAATTTTTTTTCATCATAAGCATTTTGTAGAAATGAAAAAGCACATAGATTTGTCGAATGAAAGTTTAATTTTCTCTACAACGGTGCTTAAACTTTGAGATTTTGAAATAATTTGCCAGAAAAATATTTAATGACACATACGTGTATAGTAAACCTTAAAAAAGGCATTAGAAAAGTAAAAAAAAAACGTTTTTGAAAACTTCTGAAAATATGACATTTAATTGTGCTGACTAAGGTTTTGTTTCTTCGACATAAACAGATGCTTTTTACATGGTCGGAATAATTAACTAAAAATAACGCAGTTCAGCACAGCCTTTTTAGTTTTCCTTTCCCAAAGATAAGAATATTTCAGATCAGGTCAGTGTTCAAATTAAGAGATGTATTAAGAAGAAGAACGCAGTGTAATGGAATATTTCGGCGAACAACAATAATATAGTGCCCTTAATATAGAAAGAAAATTACGTCTTATGCGGACAATGGCCTTGATTATATTCGCTTGAGCTTTATTCATCCAAGAATTATCGAACTTCAGTTCTTAATTAAGGAAATATGTGAGATTTCATGAACATTGATTCCCAAAATGGAAAAGAAAGATCATACGAATCAAATCGGTTCCTGTAGTTACATTTTTATAAATTATCATGTATTTTCAGTCGAAGTTTCAAAACCAAAATTCGTGTGAAATCTTTCCTTCTTGTCACTGGTTCACCGAGTGTAATTAAAGCATTAGTTTTCAATCAGCTTCTTTTCAAAAAAGACCTAAATTTTGTCCACCGAATTTAATCAGTTGTGGGCAAATAGTCCAGGGAATCTACTTTTACCAAATTGTAAAATCCCTTTGAGCTTTTAAACGATTTAAAATTAAATATATAAGTTTGTGGTGAAAGCGGATGTTTGGGAACTATATAATTTTGAAAAGGCAGAGTAATTACTCGGTCTTCTTTGAACATTTCGATTGTTTCCCTTTAAGCTACAGGCAATCTATTAGCTCTAGCTTTCGGCGTCACCAGATCTGTTAGACCTTAATAGCGGCCGTTGAGGCTATTGCACACATGCCATGACTTGGTTGAATTGCACTGAAACCGTTCTTGGGTAAAGGATCGAAGTTTATTACATTCTAATATCTTGTAGAGATTGTCTGCTGCAGAGTTAGACTCACAGCTCGAAACAGAATCATAATTACCTGCATTATGAAGGTTGCTTCAGTTAAGATGAAATCTAAATATAATTTCAAGTAACATGAAAAGTCTCCTCTGTCATGGCAATCATCTTTAATATCGCTAAGTTAGCATAAAGATAAAGACAGAGACTGAAATAATTCAATTTCGAAGACAAACTTTTAAAACGAGTTGAAACCCTCCTTGTAAAGGAACTCCTAATATAAAAAAACGCGCGTAATCTTGATAAAAAAGAATAGTCAAAGTTATGCTTGTTGTTGTAATGAATAATATGGTGCTCCGGCGAAATCTGTCATATGTATAGGCTATAAAAATCGGGAGTGTTAGTATAACGGTATCATTAACTGACTGGTATAAGGAATCAAGTCCAAAACAGTACGTAACTAAATCTTTTAGTCACAATTTACAGTACTTAAGAATCTTTTCAATCTCGATTGTCCTTCACTCCTCAAATGACCAAATCTTGCAGATACTCTGCAATCCTGGCAATAAACGTAGGACGTTACTTTAAAATAGTAGTTCACCCCTCTAACCCCCGGAACGGCTCTTGCAGATCTTGCACAGGTTGATGAGAACCGTGCTAGATCTTGGTAAGCTGTATTTAAGAGTGTAAATTACCAATTACTAGCAAATACATGAAAAGGGAAACAAAACAGAGAAGGGAAGCGTCTCAAACCGTTTCCAACCATGATAGTCCGAATTGTAGATGTACTGGCAAAATCAAAATTAAAAAATAAAAAAACACGGTGTATTGCGATGTTTTGAACTAGGCAGTGCCTTTAAGAAACATTGATTGGTCTTCGAAGGGATTAAACCTTGAGTTTTCTTCTTGCTCAGGCAGGATAAATTATTCTCGGTTGGCTTTCAGTGAACGATCCCGCTAAATACTAAGACCCTCTTCACTTGACCGTGCTTCTAGCACTCGTCCCTTCAACTCCGCCAGGATGTCGACATGTACTAAACTAGTGTGGGATGTGTTTGGTGTTGGTTCTCTCCCTTTTTACACAAGACCTAGGGGTAGTCCGGTTTCGCCCACTCTAAAATGACAAAAGAGCACTTTCAGAATCGAGTCAGATCTGGAACCACAAACACGTGAGAGGGAGATCTAGATTTCCCAGGTTCTCTCTTAGTTTTAGCAGAGAGTAAGCAAAATCTTAATTCTCTCTGGGCGATCGTTCACTTTTTGGAAACGGAACCTATACTTTTATGACGAAATGTAGTTGACCTACAATGACTAAGGAAATACCGATCAGGATGACTTCTGTAGACGCAGTTGTTTCCGCGTTTCCTTGATGCGTGGGCAACTCAAGAATCACGTATTTCATGAGTTTCATGGGAAAGCAAAACGCTTTTTTTTCAAGTTCAAATCTTAGGTGTTGAGAAGTCCAGGCTGTTTCACATACGAACTAGTTGATCAGTAGTGAACAGAGAAACTCCTATATTTTACGAAATCCTCTTTTTACGAACACTGGAAAATGGATAATTTCATGTGACTGAGCGAAATGCTTTCATCATAGAAAGTTAAACCTCCTCTCAAGAACTTATTAACTCCGTTTGGTAGCGGGACACTAAAACTGTTTTTGAATTTTTTCCTTTTTAAATTGTCGCGTTTGAAACACCGAATGAACGTAAATTTCACTGATTGCACAATAGACTTGAACGGGCACATCCTTCAGTTTGTTCGTAAGTTACATTTTTGGATCATGCTTTGTTCTTTGCATCGATACAACATGCCTGGGCTTTTACTGTGGAGCAACTCGGACACACGATAAGAATACTTTGGCGTCCGACGTGTTGTCCATGTTTCTTTGGTTCTACCATAACTATTCTAGACTATGAAAGCTGCGCTCACGAGACGGCATAAGGTTTGCTTTAGCGTGTTTTTAACTATTGGGGTGACGAGGGAACCGGCACAAGGCACCCAACTGCAAAAATTTAAGGCCCAGCTCAAACGTTGAATTTCACATTTGCGGAACTTAATTCCTATTTTAGTCGACTAAAATGATTATATGTATTAAATAAGGCATTTGATTCAAACGTCGAATTCAACTCTCTGAACTCTGTCGAATTTAACTCTGTTAGCTGTCAATATTCTCTGTCAGTAATATAATAATAATTTACTAAAATTCACGCATTAAGTTCGGCACATGTGAAATGCGACGTTTGAATCAAAAGTTCGACTGTTTCAGTCGCAGTTACGGCAATAGTCGCATTTAATTTAAACAGTGGAATTTAATTGATGAAACGTCGCACTTTACATGCATTTCACTCTCGCGTTAAGTTCGGCACATGCGAAATTCGACGTTTGAACCAGTGAGGCCTAATTGAACCGGAAAAAGAATGCTCAAGTAACACATGAAAAAGTTTCAAAATTATTCAACAGCATGTGCTTTTTGTCCTACATATATTTTTCTGACAGGTAATTGAGAGATTTTAGAAAATGAAATAAAAGATCTAAATTTAGGCTTACTAAAGTGCTTTTTCATTAATAGGCGATTTCCATGGCAAATTGCATGGTGGCTGTCTCTCCTGTTGATAAAAACAGTAGGAGCCATCATCATAATGGATTTTCAGTTGGTTTAGGGAAGCATTTGTCTCCCTGTAATCAAACTATCTATTATTGACCCTCAAAGTCACAGATTTGTGAACTTCAAAGGCTTTCCAATTCACAGCTTTTACCTTTGTTTCGATTAACGAAGCATATTATAGATTAGACAACTGTTGTTGAAAGGACTATTCACAGATAGATTTTACCTGCCGAAAAGCCAATCAGCGTTCCGTTGTATTCAAACAAAATAGTAAGCCAAACTTTCATTTTAATTGCCATTAATTAAAAAGCTGCGAACAAATTCATCGCTCCACAGGAAAGTATCCCCATAGAATCAGATAAAAAATTATCATGCATGTTCAAACTGAATGGACGTCCACCGCACTGGTTTCAAAGTAAACTAGCAACACAGCAAGTGACCAAAGAGAGAAATTAGGTTCGTGGTACGGTTCCGTTAGTACGAATGTCGTAGACCTATAGGACATCAGTAGAATGTCAGTTAGGTTTACGTTTCTACTGTATTTTCCTACTTTCTGCTGTCTTAACAGCGATTATACTCGCGAACGTCTCCCAGCAGAGACTTCATGGATCGACCGAAAGCTTCTAACGAATCTCATTCCACTAAAGGCCACCTATCATGCACAACGGGCACTTTTTTGGCGGACATTTCATACATTTACTCTATCTGTGTTTTTAAGACCTTCTCTACAACGGCCACCTCTCTTCAACTCACTTTCACCTGTCCCCAAGGAAGCCGTATTGAAGAGGTTTTAATTAGCTGTAAGTTTTTAAGAGTCGTGCACGCACAAGAAAGGGGAATTTTGATCTCTGACTAGGCTGCTAGCAGTCCCTCAGGAAGGTCACGCGAGCGAGGAAATCGAGCCAAGCGAGCGAAACGGCAAAAATCTAGGCCATTTCGCCCTCTCCAGTCCTGCTGAGCTTAGACTCGACTGACTGAAGAGGGACTGCTCGCAGTCTAACCTCTGACGGGATGGAAAGAGTTACATGGTAGTCTTTTACAAAGAATCCCACAAAAAAATGATTAACTTTTTTGCAAACTTTTTTCTAATACCGGATGTTAACTTAATGCCCCTTCAGAGTGAAAGGCAATGCTTAGGTTTAACTGTTACCGGAACGTATGGTGAGTTTCCGCAAATTAAAAATGACCCGTTCCTGTCCCGCCTAGCGGAACAATCTGACGTACACATCTAAAATACGTCATATTAATCCTCTTTCACTTCCTAGTCCTTCCTTCACTTCCTGTCCTTTTCGGGGAAACTGTTTCATGGAATGTTTAGCATATGCAACAACAAAACACTAAATATTCCGCTCCTTCCAGCGCTGTGGCGTCACTAAGCCGCTCATTTCAGTTAATGACGTCATACGCACTGCGCAACAACATTTTGCGAGGAAAAAGACATTCTCCTGGGCCTAAAAAGACGTGCAGCATTAAGGACTGACCTTTCCATTCTTGACCAGTATCGTGGTACATGTTTTCAAAAATATATCTCAGAATGGAGTTTTGCTTAAGTTTATAAATAGCTAATTCCTTGCAAACAACTTGTTCTTGCCTTTTCTTACACGTTTATAGGTGAAAGGTTAATCTTCAACCGTTTTAGTGATGATTGATTGATGGCTGTTAAATAGCTGAAGATTAGGGGGTAAAATATATAAGATGCAACTTTTTAACGCTTACTCCGTTACTTTGCTCTGCTTTATACAGCGGGTAGTACTCAAAGATATAGCAGCCGCCTTGTAAGGTTTTTCAGCTCAGTCGAATGTTCAATCATAGGACGTGTTTATTCAAAGGTAACAGTCTGTAATGTGCAGTTTCTAGATCTCATTATTCTTTTGTCATATTTGTGAGTTTTTTTAAAGTTTAAACTCAATTTTTCTGCCACAGTTAAATGTTCAAATGTTCTGCATAAATTGACCGGCTTCAAGCGCACCTGAATTAAGATCAACCAACACTTTCAAAATCAAGAGCTTTTGGTTGGTAACTTGACAGTTTTAGAGAATTTCAAATACAGCTGATCGCGTAAAATTTGTACTTATAATCATTGCCAAGCACTAACAAAAATTTTTTGTACCTATGGCATTTAAGATATGGGCGAAATTCCAGATCATAGCTCAGTCAGTCTACACTTAACCAATGCTTCTTTTTCCTCTTCTTTACAGACTTGAAGAATGATCAAATTTCTGGTGTTCGTGCTGCTTCTGGTTTACATATATGAAGGTAAGGGCGCTTTTTACGATGATTTGCGAGGTAAAGTATATCAGAAACAGAAAGGAAATTAGGAAAATAGGGGCTGTGCGTATGTGAGGGGCTCGCGAGCTGAGAAACAACGAGAGAATGTAAGCTGATACGAAACTTAATATATATATATATATATCACCGGTGAATCTTCAACTTGGATAATATATATATATATATATATATATATATATATATATATATTTAGAATTAATCATGAAATTGTTAAAATTTTTCAAAATGCACGTTGAAATGAAAACCAGAAGTTTCGTGGAGTGTTCTCAGTCTTCTTCCGTGGTTTAAAAGCTTTTTGGTTAAGTGATTTTAAACCAACAACGGAGAGGGAGCACTCTCTAAACTTGAAACATCTGCTGGTTTTCTTCCATCCTTTACATGCGTATTTTGAAAAACGTTGACTTTCACTAGAGAAAAGACGGTTACCTAAGCCGTTCCTCCGGAGTCCCCCTCACGTTCGTTCGTCCTCTTTCCAGGGATGACATTTATTTCTTTTGATCTGGATTAGTGCTTATTAAAATTATCGTTGTTGTTAAGAATTTTGTTAAATGCTTTTTATAAAGTACTCTATAAGAATGTCCCTGAATGAGGCGGGCGATATGGATCGAAAGGAGAGGGCGACAAGTTGTCAACTGTAGACCAGCGTTTGAAAACTAACGTTTTCTACTAAACACAGTTAACTGTTTATTGTCCTTTCTTCTTTTTATTTGTGCCAGTAAAGGAAAATACGTTGAAATATATAAATTATAGCGTCAAAACAAGAATTCAAAGCTTCATCTGTTTCGCATACTCTTTCATGTTGTGTAAGCTATTTGTTGTAAGTTTATTCTTCAGAACTACACCTAATAACAATCATGAAAAATATAACTGGCATCGAAAATTGCAAGAGCCCATACTACTTCTTTCACGCCTTGTCATTGTAGGTTTTGCCTTTGCTTGGCATTTGCATCAGTAAATCCTCCTTTTTTGCTTTCACATTATTACTTTGTTACAGTCCTGTGTTTCGCTTTTTTTTTTTAGGAGAAACCCTAAGATGCAACTCTTGCTTTAGCCGTGAGAGTTTGAAAGACTGCATTGAGACGGCAAAATCACGTCCATGCGCAAAAAACGAAGTCCTCTGCATGCTTCATCAAACCGTTTCAACCAAAAAAGGCAGATACTACTTCGAACATTGCGCTACCAAACAGTTCTATAAATTCCGGTGGGAGTCATGCAATAATCCTTCACGAGCCATTGTTAATGACGCCATACTCGGTAATATTACATGTAGCATTCATTGCACAGGTGGTGACTGTTCAGATGAAAACATGTCGCTTCTTTCGTTCTTGCGCCGTTAATGTTACAATCATCTGTTTGACAGAACTTACCTATTATTGTATCGAAGATGAAATTCCGAAATATTTATCAGCTTTTATCAGCTAACTTCAATTGTATAAACCAACCGTTATTAGCCAGCAGAAGAATAAAAGCCTCGCCTTTAAGGCGCTGTAAGACTGTTTCATCTTGAAGGTCTAATAGTTCACCCCACATTCGAGTTTTCCATAATACACCTTGTTGCTCCCTTAAATTTTGAACAACCATTTCAGAGTTGTCCCAAGCCCTTGTTTCACAGCAAAGCCAATCACGAAACCACTCGGGTATAAAAATGAATTTTTATTCTCTTGCAAATGAGGGTTTTTAGATCTCGGAAATGACGTCGTCATCCTGGTTATGACAGTTGTCCCAAAAGAAATAAATAGATTTTGCTTACGAATTAAGGGGAGAGGGGAGGGGAGAGGAGGGGAGGGGGAGAGGGGGAGGGGAGGGGAGAGGGGGTCGAGGTGGGTTGAGGAGGGCACAAACTGTACCAAGAAAGTGCGAATGAAATAAAAGCACCGAGTCTAGGCTAGCAGTTACAACATACAGTGATTTGTATAAAACTTTCCACCCCAGCTTCCAGATCTCGTTTCGTTACTGCGTGTGCTCACTGGACCGGAATAGAGAGAATTGTGACGTCAGATTATTATGGTAGAATGATTTCTGAATCCCAACATTTCTCTAGTATTTGCATTGTCGAACGGAAGAAGAGTATGGGCTACCGTTTTGCTGCTGCGTGCAATCATGCACAGATAAGTCGTCTTTTCCTGCCATATTTGCCAGACCACGATTTGTTGAGATGCAGATACCATGGCAACGAGACGAAACGACTTCTCCTCTCTATACAAAATAGCCTCGTTCCCAGGGCTCTCTCTCAAGGGAGGAAGAGAGAGAATCCTGGGAACGAGGTTGAATACCGAACTCTCTCGTTGTTTGGAAGCTCGTACCCACCCTTTGTTATAAGATTCCGCAAAAGAGAAAGGCGAGACCATTTTAATGGTCTCGCCTTTACTTAAAAGTATCTTTCTACGAGCATTTTTTCATTCCGCCAACTGCCTAACCTATAGAGGGAGAACTCGTTAGGTCACGTTGCCATGGTAGCAGAATTTTTGGATGACAGCAGACTGAAAATTCATTTAAAAAGTAAATTCGCACTGTTACAAACTTCATCAATCTTATTCAATTTCATTTAATTTGCCAAATGTTAGCGAAATTTTCTGGATTTAATCCGAAAGGAGGGTATCTAAGTTTAGAAAAAGGAAAAGAAACTTTTTGTGTTGTGTTCACCTACTCCGTAAAGCGGGCGCGAGAAATTAGGAGCTTTCATGTCCCAGTCGTGCAACGACGGTTAAGAAACGTACAAAAAAAGTGTGATGCACGAGCAAAATTGTTGTTTTGCTTATCTAAACCTATCGGGTTTTTTTTTCTTTTGCCGTTCTCGTTACCCGTCACCGTCGTCGTTGCTTATCTCGGCCCAATTGTTGTCATCCAGAAATTTGGCTACCATGGTAACTTGACGTCACACTTCTCCTCTCTCTTCTGGGGTTACGTGGATAAACCACAAATTAGTGATTTAGTGAAAGATGGCAACCGTTCTTAGCCCGCCATCCATCTTCGCTCCTGTAAGGCGGGACGGGGACCTCGGGAAGGATCCAATGTCGCCTGCAATCTATAACAGCCACGGCAGGGATATTAGGTTGTCACTCGGCAAAACATACGTTCCTTCTTTGGACTACCACATCTTTAAGTCATTCCAGAATATTGTTAAAGTAGAGAGGAGAAGTCGTTACCTCGCGTTGTCATGGTAGCAAAATTTCTGGGTGGCAAAAAAATCCCGACAACTCGACTTATATAGCGAATTCGCACTGTTTAAAACTTAACCGATCTTATTCCATTTCATCTTATTTGCGAAATGATGGCGAACTTTTCTGCGTTTGGATCAGAAGTGACCGTAAGTTTTAGAAAATAAGAAGACGAAAATTTTTGTTTTATGTTACCTACTCCATAAAGTTCTCGTGGCGCGTAAAATTAGGAAGTTTCATGTCGCAGTCGTGCAGTGACGGCTAAGAATTGTACAAAAAACGTGATTTACGTGCAAAGTTGTTGTTCTGCTAATGTAAACCTACTTCTTTTTTGCCGTTCTCGTTGCCGTCGCCGTCGTCGTCGCCGTCGCTTAAGCTCCCTATTGTTGTGATTAAGAAATTTTGCTACCATGGTAACATGACGTCACACTTCGCCTCTCTTTGGTCAGAAAGTACGTTCAGAATTATAGCAATTCATGTTTCAAACATTTATTTGCTTGCACCCACGTAATAAAGAAATTGCTATGGCGATACTGCAGTAACAATCAATGGCAGCTTCCTAAATTGCACTCATTCCTTTTGTTGACCCCTGACAAATACTTCGCTCATACCATGTAAGCAACAAGTATTTATCCAGACACATCTACACAATCGAGACAAACCCTGGAATATGGACAAGGGTCGTATAGATTAAGAAATATGATTATGAAATTAAAGCAAACGGAGCAACTGCTTGATCGATTCTAAAGCCGGTTTATCCAACCAAAATAAACCAATAACCCTTTGCATCTGGCAATCATTTGAAAGAAATATAACCTAAATTTACATTTCAAAACACACCTCGTTTTAATAATGAGTATTAATAAGGAAATCACACGTTTCTGAAATATATGAAGTTCCGTGGCCGTAGGGACGACTTTCTCACGTCCAAAGGCTCCGGCTTCATTATCATTCTTTGGAAGCTAGCGCTTCCCTTTCAATCTCCAGAAGTTTCTTGACTCCATTGTACATGTCTTGTACACACTGCACCTCAGAGAGTCCCAAACGTCTTCGGTTACTGATGTCATACACTCCGGCATCTTCTCCCGTAGATACGGAATGTTCCCCATGAATTCCACGAGCCTAAAGGGACGAACAAGACAGAAAAACAGAAGTATGCGCTTTCGCTGTTATCAAAAACGCATCGATCGATTCCCGTCCACACAACCGTTTTGAGGCACTTTCGACTGTCCACACTTACAGTTGTAAACGTTCGATAAAGATAGAATTGCACGTTGTGACGTAATTTAAAACCTATGTGTATGCTAAAAACACACGCATCTGCGATATTTTCGGTCATCGTTCTCATTTTGATTCGTTTTTGGCCGTTTTCGACCGTCTACACCATAGTTAGTAGAGGAGACTGGTTATGAAAGCCGGCAAACATCAAAGTTGAAAACAACGGTTCTGTACTTTATGTTGGAAGCTCCCTGACCGTGCACAATCTTTTGTTTTGGTGACTGGATAAATTAATGTAATGTTTCTTCTGGTCAGTAAGTTCAAAATGATGGGAATGCTATTGAACGTTGTGCACGGTCAGGTCCAAAAAATCTAACAAAAAACATAACTATTCCATAAACCATATGGGTTATGGGTTCCATAACTATTCAACTCTAACAACTATGTCCAAACTAATAAGATATGTATGCGTTTTCGTTTGATCCACTTTCAAGAGCGTTTTTCAAATCGATGCGTTTTCAATGAAAACACTCAGCGTATTAGTGTGGACAGAAGGCCTAAACGCATCGAAATGAAAGCATTTTCAAAACGCATTAGTGTGGATAGGGCCTTTCCCCCCACCCGCTTCCCAGAGGGTAAAATCCCCCGCATTAAAGACGCGCTTACAAAGTTATAACAGCTCCATAGGAAACAGCTAACCCACCTAATACACCTTGGAGAAAAATGGGAAATGACGAGAAAAGGACTGTGAATATGTTCGAAAACCAATATATATTTGTAACAAACATTCACTTCCAGAAAGGGTGTTACGCTGTTTCAGTTCTTTTGGATGGGTGACGGTCAGGAGAAAAAACGGTCGACTTTCTCGCGCTTCGCGCTCGTTTTTGGGAACTTCGTCGCTCAAAAACGTTAACTTGGACAAGTTTAAAGGTGTTTCTGATAATTGAGTCTGGATACCTGAATATGATATTCGTCGCAGATCTTCTTAAAGTCCGGATGCTCACTAGCATTCGGGATCTTAATGTGCACACTAGCACGCATTCCAGTTCCCAGGTTGGTGGGGCAAGAGGACAGATAACCTCGGGATTCATCGTGCTGGAAACCAAGTTGCTTGTCCAACTCATTGACCGCTAAACACAATCTCTTGAACACAGATCCTATATCACTTCCTGGAAAAGAACGAGTCGAGTAGTTTGTTGCATTAGCGCGTATTCTAAGTGTGAACACGATCGTTGTTGGCCGTAAGCGAAGGAACTTTGCTTGGGACAGTTCTCTTCTCAGATTTTTAAGAGAAGAAGTGGGGAGGGGGGGGGGGGGGGGGCGAAGGAGGGTGTAAGCAAGTAGGGAGTGGGTCACTGAAGTTTACGTAAGTTAAAAGAGGAAGGCCCAATGAATTTGTACATAAAAGGTGGGTGTTGTCGGTGAGACATGGAGCCCTGCCTGTGAAAAGAGGTGAGTTCGAAAGGTCTAATGCTGTATTCACAATATCAGGTATGGTATGAACAACAACAGCCCGGGACAGCACAATTTGTTCATACAAATTAACAATAGCTAATATGTCTATGTCTACACATCAAACATCGTGCTAGCGCCAAAATGTGGCACAAAACCCATTCGATATGTGACGCTCCACTTTAGAGATCGGAGAGGTGCAGCTTCGCAGCTCCTGACACAGAAATCGCACCGAAATCACCCTTCTTGTGTGAACAGAAGCCTTATCCGTTATGGTTCAACTGCCCACCTACCCCTCCCCTAAGCCAACATTTTGCCCTAAATGAGAAGTAAGTGATAATGTTGACTTAGGGGAGGGGTAGGTGGGCAATTTCCAAGAAACCTAAATTGATCCACGTTATCCGGTATAGTGTGAACAAAGCCAGAGTAGACACTGAAGAGGGGGGGAGCGGGGGGGGGGGGGGGAGTCTTGGGGGATGGTGGAGATGGGTTAGCTAAACATATTTATCAAAAAGGCGAGGGTCGGGAGCTAATAAGTGTTGGTTTTTCCTTTAAGCTCCCCGGTCTCTTTGGAACGGCTACCACGCAGGTTAGGTTAGGAGGTAAGAAAATGGCGTGTCTTCATTTAAAGCTACAATAGGTCACTAGGAAACTGCTGTTTTTGTTCACTTCTGTGCCGAAGTTATAACTTAGTTCCTTTACCAATGCAAATCACCGTGCTCCTGAAGAGTTATGAAGAAGATATTAAACAAATTCCGTCAGGGAGCAATAACCATTACTTTCTCGGTGATTTTTGCAGGCAAACTATTGAAACTTCAAAGCGTTGACCCAACTTTTTAAATCCATTTCCATCCTTACCATCTCGGTACCGGTAACAGACGACAGGAAACAGTTAATTTCAATGCCTAAATATAGTCTTGAATGACACAACTGGGGCATCTTTTTTGGAATTCAATAGACATGAAGACACGGTATGGCAAATAGCAAAGATAGTACTCAAGAATGTTTTTTCTATTGATCACACGTCCGACAACAATAACTTCTAACACGGCTACGCCAATTGATAATATTTTCACGAATAATTTAAATAACTTATCTGTTAGCGGGCTAATGTTTTGTGCTATATCTGATCATCTTCCGATTTTCACAATGCTTGTTGATCAAAACATGAACTTAAATAAAACTTCTTGGCTTTCTTTTCGTGACAAAAGTGGAAATAATGTCGCTAAGTTTAAAGATAGGCTTGCAAACGTTCATTGGGATGAATTATCTGAATGCAAAGATACTCATTGCGCTTATCGGTGTTTTCTCGATAAATACACTACCATTTACAATGACTGCTTTCCTCTCAAAAAAGTCAAAGTAAAGAATGTTACTTTGAGCAAACCATGGATAACGAAAGGTCTTCTTAATCAATAAGAAAAAATAATTTATTATACAAGCGTTTCCTTGCTAACCCAACTTCATACCGTGAGAAACTTTACAAGAGTTATAAAAACAAATTGACACTTTCCCTTCGCGTTGCCAAACGTCTCTACTACGATAAAAAGTTAGATGAATATAAATAAAATGCAAAATCAACTTGGAAATTACTTAACGATCTTATTAACAGAAAGAAAATTAAGTGCAAGTTGCCTTCCTTCTTCAAATCTAATGAAGAAGAAATATTTAATCCTACTCATATAGCAAACCGCTTTTGCGAGTATTTTACGAATATTGGGCCTAACTTAGCTAAATCAATTCCGGCGTCTGACAAATCTCATCGTTCTTTTCTGAATGGAGGCTTTATTAATTCATTTTTTCTTCAATCGGCTTCAGAGCAAGAAGTCACTGAGATTTGTAGCAGCTTTCGATCCGGTACTGCTCCAGGATATGATAGTATCTCAATGAATGTTGTTAAAGAGTCTTTTAACTTAATCTGCGCACCATTGACGTATATAATTAACTTGTCTCTTAATTCTGGACTTGCACGAGTTATTCCATTGTTTAAATCTGGTGATAAATCTTTGTTCACAAATTACAGACCCGTATCAGTGTTACCAGTTTTCTCTAAATTCCTAGAGAGAATCGTCTATAATCGCCTTATTAATTTTTTAAATAAATATGATATTCTTTCCCGGAATCAGTATGGATTCAGAAAAAATTATTCTACTGCACATGCTTTAATCCAGTTATATGATAAGATCTCAAATGCACTTGATAATAAAAGGGTAACTTTAGGCCTATTCATTGACCTATCTAAGGCCTTTGATACAGTAAATCATGAAATTTTGCTCGACAAATTAGAACATTATGGAGTACGTGGTGTTGCTTTACAATGGTTTGAAAGTTACCTTTCTTGTCGAAAACAATTTGTACAATATAATGATTACAACTCTTCATCATTAGATATCACTTGCGGAGTCCGTCAGGGATCTATCTTAGGCCCCCTGTTATTCTTAGTATATATAAATGATCTATGTAATGTGTCAAAGGTCTCAGAAATGATACTATTTGCTGATGACAGAAATATCTTCTATTCGCATACTGATGCTTCCTATCTTATGGAAGTTGTAATTTAGAATTGAAAAAGATAACGTGTTGGTTTTATACAAATAAGCTTTCTATTAATGTTAAGAAATCTAATTTTATCATATTCAGACCGAGACAAAACAGGCAAACACTTGATCTAGCTTTTAATATTAGTAATTATTCGATTGATCGTGTCAAAGAAGCTGGCTTTCTTGGTGTAATATTGGATGAACACTTAACATGGAAATCACATATTCATAATGTTGCTCGGAAAGTGTCTAAAGCCATAGGTATAATTTATAAATCAAGTTTTTGCCTTAATAATTCCTCCTTACGGATGCTTTACTTTAGCCTTATCTACCCTTTACTTATTCTACTGCGTGAGTGTCTGGGCATCGACCTACCCATCAAAACTCAGAAGATTAATCACGCTTCAAAAACGGGTCGTAAGAATAATATCAAGGAGTGCTTTCGATGCTCACACTGACACCTTATATAAAAATTTAAAAATTCTGAATTTTGAGGATATCTACAAACTTCAAATAGGAAAATTGATGTATCAATTCAAATCTGGCTTACTTTCTTATAGCTTTAATAACATGTTTTTGGTGACACGTCAGGTCCATTCTTATGGCACTAGAAGTTCGGAGCTTTTTTATTTACCTCAAAGTAGGACCAATATAAGAAAGTTCTTAATCAGTTTCCAAGGTCCTAAATTTTTTAACTCTCTTAGTTTTGAAATTCAAAATGCAATAAGTACCGCTTCCTTTTGCTGTAAGCTGAAAGCATTCCTCTTATCATAAATAGTAGTATTTTTTTTTTTTTTTTTTTTTCGCCACTTTCGCTTTTTTTAGCCTAAAACTATAATTAGTACGACTATCTGATGTATTTAGTAGAAGATTTCCTTTAGCTCTGCCATTAATTTGTAATTATGATATATTTTGTTCTAATTATTTTTACTGAGGGAGCCCATTCCTTGTAAGCCTGGTGGCTTCTCTTGGGCTTGCTCGCCATGACAGCTTAATAATTTTTTTTCCCTTTACTTTGTACATTTTTATGGCAAACAAACCAATAAACCAATAGCAAATAGCGTGACATAGCCCCCGGGGGGTATTCAGAAAATGTTTATTCGGGGAGGCTCCCCCAGAGATCGAACCACTTACCATTTTATGGACCATTTTTCACGAAAAAGGTACCCCTTTCGTATACCCCTTTCACGTAACTTCTTTAGAACTTTGCATTCCTTTTAACTGCTGTAAATGCAATGTTTTTTAATAGGAATCAACTGCAAAAATAGAACGTTTTCTCGACTTTATAAAGCCATAAAATTTATCCGTTAGCCCTTTTGGCCCTTTCACAGATCCAAATTACAGATTTCCCTATCCCGCTTTTATATGTACTTCAACTAGTGAGATCCCTACCCTTTCGTATACCTGAGGCCAAAAAAAGATACCCCTATCGGGCAGAGACTCCCCGTATAGGGCATCAAAGGGAGTACCCCCCGGGGACATAGCCCCTCTAAACTAGTCATCCGCGCACACACACTGTCTAAATAATACCCGGCCTTTTACAGTAATACAATATCACCTTTCTCCATGCTGATAATTCTCAACTGATCTTCCTCGTTTACCCACACTAAGAAGGTTTTGTCAGCATTGTGGTAGATTCCACGTCCTTGCGGCCACATTTTGTTGATACCCGCGGCCTCAAGGAAGCGGTCACCTTTCTTAAAGAGAAAATGGTCCTCGACAAGTTTATTGCGAGTCTCCTCGCTCATCCCAGAGAGGGGATAGTACGTGCCTGCCAGGTCTCCGGTCAGTGACGTCAGAACGCCGACAATCTACGAGAAAACAGCAAAACGAGGAGAGCATGATCGCGTTTCGTAACACTGAGAGCAAAGAAATTGTTTTGGCTATTTTTAAGAGATGCGCCCAAGGTACGTGGATTCAAAGATGAAGAAAATATAGAGGTCGTTAAAAACCACTCTTTTGCAGGATAAAGTTTCATTAGGTCTCATATTAAGTGACATGATGTACAGGAAGAGGCAATCTGAGACTTGTTAAGGAGAGATATTAGGCCATAGATATTGCTATACAGAATAGGTAGGCGGGCGGATACAGCATAATCTTTTATGTTGTTACAGAAAGGGCCTTTATTACACTCGGGTACAGTTATTGGACGTGTGCCTTCAACGCACATCCATTGGCTACTGAAACTATTAAGATTATCTTTAGAAGAGGGGCCACTTTTGCACACCGTTTTCTTACTGATTTGAGAAGGCTCTCCAAATACAAAGTTAGAATATCCTGAGTGAGCTACAATATCCTTTAAATACCAATGCATATACTAGAAAAGAGGGAAGAATCTAGAATTTTTCGGAAATAGTGACTTCTCGTTCATGTATCACTGCAGAAATGAATAAAAACAGCATTATTCCAATACGGCGGCCTTAACTAGAACCTCATGCAAAGTTCATGATAGAAGCATACTAGGTAGTCACCAACACAGCTTTTTTAGTCTCGTCATCTTACGCTCCCAACTTTGGGGGCGGGAATGGGGGTGGGGGGGGGGGGGGGGACGCAGCGTAACTGGGGTGACTAGACAAAAACGGTTGCAAGGAGACTACACTCTAGGAGGCAATTCTGGATTCAAAACTGGACCAAAATATTATAATAAAATGATTATCAGTCTTTCTTTGGTTGTTTGTTGACGGGTTTGTCGTTACTGTATAATTATTAAGCCGTAAAACTCAATGTATAATATGGAGAAACCAGAAGGACTGGAAACGAGTAGCATAGACCTCTTTCATAATGGCGGCCTATTAATGTATTCTTTTACATATATGATAATTAGCCTTTCTAACCTCGTTTGAAAGAAAGTTTTTCTTTGTATTTTTCACATGCTTACGAGGTTAGAAAGGCTAATTATCATATATATAAAAGAATATGTTAAAAGCCGCCATTATGAAAGAGGTCTATATTTCTGAAATGCTGTCATATAAAGGAATACTATTCAGGATGGTTCACTGTGACTCAATCCGGCCTTTACTTGAACCCAAGAACGTCTGGTTGGAGGTTAAATAGACTTTTTCAGCTTGCATGTTTTATTTTCCCAATGCAGGTCATGTGATAATACTATAACGAAATGTTATATTCATATTTGGTCTTATTCTTGTGCGTATCTACACATAATTTATAAAACGCCAAAGGGTCAAATGTTTTTAGGTCCTTCATTGGGAAGAGGTCTATTCCAACCAAAGAGGATCAGGGACTAGAAGGTTTTCATTCTGACTTGTGTTTCGGTAGATGAAAATTTATGTTAATATCATTTAAATGAAATCTCTTTATCGGAACTTTTGGATAGTGCTACTCGTTTTTTTCAGGATTAAAAAAATGGAATTTGCTGTAAAAGAGTTAATTATTTTAGTGCTTATCAGTGGCTGTGGCTATAACTGTACCTTCTGCTCCACCTCAATTCTCTCCTTATTATTCAGACTTGGTGGTAATCCGTGTCCCTTAAGATTACGAGCCACACGAATCCTAGTAGACCGGATGAACTCGCCAGCCTCATCCAAATTAGGAGCGTCAACCTTCTCTGGATCCATATCCGAAGTGTGTTTATCAGCCAGTTTGTACGGGGCATGGTAATCTTCAATGATTGGATCAAACAATTTTCCAAACAAGGTGTAAGCTTCTTCTTCAGAAGCATAAACCCCATTTGAGGAGTCAAGTTGTACCACACCAGAGTTAATCTGCTCCCAGATGCCACAATCCCTGGCTGTTTTCTTGTCTTTGAGTTCGTTGAAGAGATCTTCAGAGAGGTATTTTTTCAAGAGGGATTTCACCTCAGGTCCCTTAAGTTCCTCTGGAAACTTTTGCTGTTTCTCGCTGACAAAAAGAATAAATAAATAAAAAGCCGTTAACTCATCACTCCTATGACAAAGAGAGAGAGAGAGAAGGTTAAATTGTAAACCCGTCAATACGTACGCGATGGCGGCTTTTTCAATCTCCAGAAGTTTCTTGACTCCATCGTACATGTCTTGTACACACTGCACCTCAGAGAGTCCCAAACGTCTTCGGTTACTGATGTCAAACACTCCGGCATCTTCTCCAGTAGACTCGGAATGCTCTCCATGAATTCCACGAGGCTTAAAACAACAATAGGCAAAATGAGGATAATACAACTTGACACGGGCTATTAGTGTATTTGTGGGGGAAAATAGAAGACACTTTCTTTCCAAAAAGTCAATTGCCGTAGAAGGCGCTCTTTTTAAAGGGGAGTTTTAAGAAAAACTAACTTTCACATTCAAAGCTTAGCGATCCATTTCCTGCCTATACATTGCACGTGATTTTCTACTGAGGACACTTCATTTTGTCCCTTTATTGTCTGTAATAGCAAGTTTTAACCATAATAGTTGACGAATTGGCAGGAACTATTTGACAATTATTCCTCGAGCCCGAATGGCCTCTGAGTCAATAGCCTATGAGGCCGAAGGCCGAATGGGCTATTGACTCAGAGGCCATGAGGGCGAGAGGAATAATTGTTTTCGTAAAATCCAACTAGTTGGTCAAAAATGTCGAGAATAAAAAAAATTTTAGCTAGTTAAAGCTAGACTTTAATCCATTTTTGCCGCCAAAAAGCCCGCGCTTTTCGCTACTGGTGAGCTATAACACATAGCCTAGTAGTAGCTCAACCAATCAGAACGCAGCATTGATAATAGACCACTAGTGGGATTTTACTAATAAACAAGAGACAGGAATTCGCTGCTTTAGACTGGGGCTGTTACTAGGGACAAGGAAAATAAACAATTGTCCAATAGCTGACCGGCGTGTCCCTGGTAACGAAAGCCCCCCCCCGACCCCCAACCCCACCCCACCCACATAACACAGGATCATACAAAGCTATATCGATTTCTTACCTGAATATGAAATTCATCGCAGATTTTCTTAAAGTCTGGATGCTCACTAGCATGTGGGATCTTCACGTGCACACTGGCACGCATACCAGTGCCCAGGTTGGTGGGGCAGGACGAAAGATATCCATGCTGCTTAGTTTCTTGAAAACCTAGCTTTGCGTCGATGGCATTCACTGCATCACAAAGACGCTTAAAAACTGACTGAATATCGCTCCCCATCTCCATACTGATTATCCGCAACTGGTCTTCCTCATTGACCCATACCAAGAACGTCTTGTTGACGTTGTGGAAGATTCCTCGTCCTTCTGGCCATTCCTTGTTGACACCTGCTGCCTCCAGGAAACGGTCGCCCTTCTTAAATAAGAAGTGGTCATTTACCAGTTGTTGTCTTGTTGCTTCGTCCATTCCACTAAGCGGATAGTACGTACCTTTGAGGTCACCGGTCAATGACTCCAACACTTCCACGATCTTTTTCTCGAGATCGATCCGTTCTTGTTTGGACATGTTGGGTGTGAGATTGTAACCCTTTAGATTACGAGCAACACGGATACGAGTGGATCGAATGAACCGTCCCTGTGGATCCAAATCAGGTGCGTTCACCTTCTCTGGGTTCATGTCCGGGGTGTGGCCATTTACAAGCTTGTAGGGACTGTGGTACTCTTCAATGAGGGGGTTAAGTAAGTCCGCGAAAAGAGTGTAACTTTCTTCGTCTCCAGCATAAACTCCGTTTGATGAATCCAAGTTTTTCAATCCAGAATTAATCAGGTTGTCCAGTGTATAGCCACTTGCGGTTTTTTTGCCTTTCAACGAGTTGTACACATCTTCAGTGAGATACTTCTTCAGAAGCATTTTGGGGTTGCATTTTGGATCCGACAATTCTTTAGGAAGCGGCATTTTGTCTGAGGGACTACAAAGACAATAAAAAAGGCCTGATAATTAGGTATAGACCTAATGACTAGGAAATAATTCCTGAAAGACGGACATGCGGCAAACACTATGTTCAGAGGAACACTTTCCAGGTATTATTTGCAACAAAATATACGGTCGCCAAAACAACCACTTTACAAATCGTTTCAAAACTATGTAGAACGCACAACGTCTTTCATAACTGTTGACACCTTACCAACCCTGTTTAATGCCTGTTTGATTCCAGGACGTCTCTTATAATTTGTACGCGGTCAGGAAAGGGACGGGGGAGACTGATAAACGGCGACGGCTACGAAAACGTCACTAAATTAAAAAGTGAATATTAAAAGGCTTCAAACTTTATTGCGCTTATTCCATCTTGTTCAATTCGTCAAATGTTGGCATTTTTGTCTGGGGTCGAATTCTAAAAGACTGTATTGAAGTTCAGGAAAATATAAGCAAAGTAAGGGTGTTCTCCACGAAACGTAAACTTATGTGACATGTTATACCAACTAAAGATGCCTAGGCATTTTCGCGGTGTAGTCACGCAGTGACAACAAAGAAATGTACAAACAAGCGTGATGCATGCACGCGCAGATTTGTTGTTTTGTCAATCTAACCCTATTAAATTTTTGGCGTTCTCGTTGTCGTCGCCGTCATCGTTGCTTACGCTCCCTAATATATAGAGACGACTAGGGACCATCTCCCCAAGGCATTTGTCATTTTCTCTTCCTACAATGCAAATGTTGCACGGACATTAGTTCCCCAAGCATCTGAAAATCCCGCTTTTGATTGTGCAGAAAATATTTTCTGATCAATCAGAAGTGCGGAATCCAATAGCTTCTGACACTGGCGCGCCGCCTCTGTTCGTGTGGCAGTTGTAGACTTTCATGTACCGGACTAAGATGGCGGAGGAAAAAAGAACCATTGTTATTCTGATTAGGGTAGGAAACAGGGTTTTGTTATGTTCCCTTTGTTCTTTTGTTTTATGGACATTAATTATTTCAGATCCGGTATATGAAACACCTCCCCAGCTGTTCTGGTCAAATAATCATCTCGCAAAATGACGCTTAAACAGCTCTGGACGGCGAAATACCTTGACAAATGAATAAGTTAACATTGCGCTTGAACTTTTATTGAAACATTTGGGTTCAAATCTGAGTGTTGGAGTAAATTGTAGTGCTACAAAAGACCGATGCTCTGATGTCAAAAATAACAACTGCCACACGAACAGAGGGTGGTCGGCCTGTGGGCATTCCCATACAATATTGCTCCGACGATTCCACGTCCCAAAGAGTTGATTGCCCCTATGACTTCGAGAAAGTATGAACCAGTATTGCAAGTATGATAACCAGGTTTACGGTCTTCTCGCCACCAACGAAATCGCCACCAAGAAGCCTACTCGCCACCACATAATAACTCTGCAATCATTGACAAAGCTCGTTTACCGAGGATTACTTATCCAAGATTTTTACTTCTTCTTTACGCCCAAACACAAATCTGTCGATCTTTTAGAGACTTGTCCTTTCGATAAGTATTAAAATAATAATATGAACTTGGTGGCGATTTCGTTGGTGGCAAAGTGACCGGAAACTGGATAACGGGGTCAGACAGTTTTTTATTTATAATAAATCTCTTTACGACAATGGTTGACAAAAACCATATTTGCATATATAACATGTGTGCAAATAATTTTAAAAAGTGCCAGCTTTGTCGGTAGATTTAAGGCATTCAAAAACCCTCACAACGTAACAGACATGTCACCATGTGACGTCGATCGACAAATCAGTCTCTTAGCTAAAGGAAATATCAGTTAAACATCGCGCGACATTAAAAGACATGTGTTGGGCTCTCCAGTCCAGAATTGAAACTTGATATGTGATGTAATTGTCATAGTGGCCCATTTCCTTTAAAATTTCGCTCTTTTTTGCTAATTGCTGTCGATTTTCGACCATTTTTCGTCCGAATACATCATGTGAAACGTAAACGCACGGTAAATGACCCAGCAAAATCGGCCTCGGAGAAACGTACGATCAGGCGTTCTTTTTATCGCAGGTTACGGGAAACTATACAAAATCATAACCTAAGGAGCGGAAAGAAGCAAGGAACCGATTACTGATATTTATTCTAGCTGTATTCTGAGCTGAGCGACATCGTACTGCCTCATTGGGCTCATTGCAGTCCATGGTGTGTTCTATGGCGGTCCGAGAATGTGGCAAACTCTTTCAAATTCACGGTTGTTCCACGTACAACCAGGGTATGGTTTAAACTTCTAGTTTCGATCTCTTATTTTAACATTGTTGGTTGATCCAATTTATTTCCAAAAAAAAACCAGTTATATCGCTTGACTAATACGTAATTTTTTCAGTCGATTGACAATGTATCGATTTTACACGGCGACGATCCAGAGATGGTTAGATTTAAAGTTGGAACTGTGCGATTTGCGTGAAGGTTATGGTCTGATGGAACTGTCAACAGGCCCTTTTGTATCATGACATTTGCTGAAAATTCTCACTTTTTTCACCGACCTTTATTTTATCAGAAACAAACCTTTCTGGCGAAAGCGTTACAATTCTACACCATCCTGTTTTTAAAAATGTTGACACATTCCCCAAAAAAGTGGGAATTAAACAACCTTAAACCGCGAATAAAGTAGACATGGTCGATCGCATACAAGCTGATATGTAATATGACCAGTGGAATTCTGCTATTTATCCACCCTGGAATTTAAATCTAACTGAAATCCAAATAATCACGACAATCTATCAAGAAAGGCCTACCTTTGAGCACTTCCAAACTCAACGCTACACCACTTTGAAAAACAGCAGGACCGACTAGAATTATTCGAGTTCACCGGTACGGTCACTCACTCAAAAGAATTACGCAATTTGCATATTATAATCTGTCTGCCGCGCGCACGACCCAGCTGATGGCTTTAATATATCAATCAATTCTGCCATTGGTTGCTTTTACGAATGAGGGAATTAACGACGTGAATACTAAATAATTCAGTACTTGAAGTTACTTGAGAAAAAGGGCCAAAAAGTGATAACACGATAATTACATGTATTTGCTGATGTCAGCCGATTTGAGGCATATATCTAGTTGATATTATTCTTATCTGATATTTTATAGACTTGAGAAGTCACCCAGTTGTCCGTTTTTTTTTTTTTTTGAAGACAGACAGCTCTGGAGATAGTCACTGTAATTTATCGGTATGTTAATAACAAAAGTTATATCGGCAGAGAGAACTCGACAACCACTGAACACAGCCTCTAAAAGGTATTCTGATGCATTAAAAAAGAGCAGTATTTATAATTTGTCACAAGTTGTTTTTGAATTAAATGAAACAGACAACGGTGAAAAGATTTTAACACCCACAAATGAAATTTATCTCACTACATACTACAGAAACAAAGTAGCGATGTAAACTTTTGAGTTTGTGCACAAGCTCTGAACACTGAATTTTTTCCTTTCACGACCTGTTCTCTGTACCGCCTTATATTTCGTTTGCTCGTTGTTACTTCGATGCTTTATTTTGACCTTTCGCAAGTCACAACAAATTTAATTTAATAACCATTTTAGCCTGCATAGCAAGCGTTTCCAACTGGGCCCAGTTGTTCGAACGCAGGTTAGCGCTAACCCCGGGTTAAATTTTAATCCGGGATTCTTTATCTTTTTATGAAAAGCACTCTCTCGGATAATGTTCTCTATTCTTTTTAGAGTATCCAATCATCAAGTTGTAGGCAAAGAGAATTAAACTGAATTTGCTTTCTAAGCCCTCATATCTGAGTTCAAATTTCGCACTAACCCTGGGTTATCTTAACCCAGCTTCGAACAACCCGGCCCTGAAGTTTGCAAACAACTGTCCAAAAAGGTCAAACAGATTTGGTTACCAAGCTGGACCGGGTTGTTTGAAGCTGGGTTAAGATAACCCAGGGTTAGTGCGAAATTTGAACTCAAATATGAGAGATTAAAAAGCAAATTCAGTTAAATTCTCTTTGCCTACAAATTGATGATTGGATACTCTAAAAAGAATAGAGAAAATTATCCGAGAAACTGCTTTTGATAACAAGAAAAAGAACCCAGGTTAAAATTTAACCCCAGGTTAGCGCTAACCGGCGTTTGAACAACTGGGCCCTGAAGTTTTAAATTACAATGGCTCCTTAGCAACAACATTAAGGTTGAAAACATTGACATTGTATAAATCGTCTAATTTTTCACCAAAATGTGCTGGGTGACAGTTCTTTTTATACTTTATTCAACAACGATAATTTAAAAAAGACAACACTTGACAATTTACGAACAACAACTGGTATGTGTTTGGGCAAAACGTGATGCCCATAAAAGTAACATGACCACTCAGATTACACAGAAAAATTTCTACCTTGCCGTTTCATCGTCTTATTCCAGCTTATGTATCAATTGCAAAATTCCGTGAAGGGTTAATATTGTTTGCTGATTAAAGGTCGCTTCATAGACATAACATACCTACTATTTCTTGCAATATACAGATGCTTCCTAGACGTTTAAGATTACGACACACATGTGCTCGCGACAAAACGTTTGTAATATTTATGATATTTATCATTCGCGCGTTCGCCAGAAAGTTTTTGCCTTGCCAATTAATAAGGCGACCGAAACCTTTCAAACAGACCTTTCTAAAGTGTGTATCCTGTAGGAAGGTACAACAAATGCACAATTGTACAACAACAACCACAAGGATCAGGAACACAAACTTACGGGGCGGTTTGGACTTGTTCGACCTGTTGTCTCTGTTCAGGGACGACCGCTACTTGCTGCGGAGCTCCTCCTGCCGGTTCGGACGAAGATGACTGAGTTGCAGCGTTCGCTGGAGGTGCCCGCTGTTGCTGGTTAGCCGCCTTTTTCGACGGAAAAAGTCCCATTACGAGCTCAGAACGACGCCGTCAATTTGCATACGTTTAATAATTCTGCTTCGCGAAAACAATCCCGTAACGCGGTCAACACTCTTTGTGTTTGTGATCCATACTATTGAAGTGTCACAAATTCTTTGTCCTTTGGGGTAATATTAATCAGTTGTATTAATAAGCGTCTCGTCAACTTGAAAACAAATAGGGGCGTAAATTCAGAGGGAAAGGCTTTGAATCCCTTAATATTTCGCATATAATTCTATTTCCTTATGTGATTCAAGACTAAACGCGCTGATTTGAGCCTCCACTTTAAAATTTCGTGACTTTTGAATAAATAATTATTAGTTAAAAATTCTGAACTTGGCGATCATATTGCAAATATAATATAGGCCCGTTATGCGTACTTGAGTCTACGACGATGAAGTGTAACAACATGATATGTTGAGGTGCTTTCAAAATATAAAAAATGGAGATGAATAAGGCATGCTATTGAGCTTCTCTTCCCTGTATATTCTGTTGAAGACAAATAATTATTAATGAGTATAACTCTTGACCTTATGAATGAGTCTGCTAACCAGAGCGTGACCATTCAGATTCCCTGGGCGGAGAGATGTAGTTTGTCAATGAAACCTTAAACAGTAATTACGGATTAAAAGTCAACGAACAGTAATACGTAATAATATCACTCCATGTTTGTGAAAAAGCAACGAATACCACGCAATTTGTAGTCATAATACTGACTTAATTCTAAAGCGTGACCTACCAAGTGAACAAGACTATTCAGTAGGTTTCTCCGTTATTTTCCTTGTGTTTTATGGACAAAAGAAACGAGAAGACCTTTTGCTAAATGAAAGTCATGTTCTCACAAAACAGTTTACTGGTAATTTCGTTAAAGGGATTTAAACTGCTCTGGTACAAATATTACTATTGGGACACTAAAGTCCTGGGGCCGGAAGTTATACTAGCATGAGTGTACTTTTACTGGGTTTTAGTAAAAAAAAAACCCCAAAGAGTCAGAACATTGTGATCTAGGGCGAAGAGTAAAATAACTTGTTAAGCCATGCATGGTGTAGCACTCAAGCACCCTCCCCCCCCCCCCCCCACCACCACCACCCCCTTGTTTGATATTTAGAATTTAGAAAAACATCATAGCTATGGCGTGATACACTGATAACATCCTGAAACATCGCATGGATTAGCCAAGGCGGAACGATCTCCTGGATGAAATAGGGCTTCATCTCTTTGAAATGAAAAGATTTTAGCAACGGCAAACCCTAACAGAAAGGGCAATGTAACCATAATCCGGATATTTTCGTCACTGTTTCTTTGCAATATACCACGGTAAGGGCCTCTTCAAATTAAAAAGAATTGCCAGAGACAGCTTATTACTTTCCTATCCCCTTGTTTACAAGTCACCTGCCACAGGAAGGGTCATCTCTTTTTGGTTAAAGCCACACGACAACAGAACGAAAACAACAATGAACTCAGCCCCAGCGTTGGTCCAGCCGAAAATCCAAGGCGACCCCTAACCCAGCAAACTGCAATCTCACAGCTTAGTTAAAACAAGAATAACACTGACTGGTTTTTGTTAAGAGTTAATAGCCTCTAATTAGGAGACACTTACTCCACTTTGCCTTAAAGCCTTGACATACCTTGAAATACTGCACAAAGCTAAGGTAGCTAAGCTCTTGAACACCGTACTGCACAGATAGAGCTAGGTGACAAGAAAAGGCTTGCAATGTTTTGTGACTTGTATGCCCTTATCTGGCTTCCTACGGCTGAGATTTATCTTAATTGTTCTTTGTCCTTTTCGGTATTCTCTAACTCTGTCAATTAGTTTGTAACAGTTCGGTAAGCGTGTTGTACGCAGACTATATTATTTATTAGGAACTGTACCTAAGTAACGAAAAATGCTGCAGGAAGAGATGTAACATGCAGGATTATTCCGACTTGGTCAACAGAAACCAAAATGTAATGATTACACTTATAGCTACTTATCATGCATGCTATGGCAACTATCCATGCAATTAAAATGAAAACAGCATAGTATTTAAAGCAAATAGAGAGCCTCCTTCCAACCCGAAAGCTCCCTCAAAATTGTGGAGCAATCTACCTCTAGATTTCAGAATCTACAAACCAGTGTATTTAATTTTGTAATTCACACCGCAAAACAGATCAGAGACCTATTTAAAGAGCCGAATGTATGATCGGAACCTTTTACTCACCCTCGCAATCAATTAAGGACAAGCTGGGTAATTAAAGCCCTAGATATAAATGGGGTCGACTACTCAAACAATACTTCTCACTCTCGTGATACTTTTTTTCTGTCTAGCTTGTTTTTCGGTCCTTGTAGTTTGAAAACTGGGACTGTAACCGTCGCATTCTTGAACGTTTAATGACTAGTATTAATAATTTCTATCTGGCAGGCACACCTTGGAACGCATTCCGCCCTGATTACGGGTGACTTTCGATTAACGAGGCTAAGTCTATTGTAAGGTAGAAAAATAAGCAGTAAAAATAAAGAACGACGTGTCGATCGTGCTTCGGTCATTATTAAGTTGAGTATGAGAATAAAAAATTATCATATATTTATAAGGAGAGAGAAACAATGGAATAAAAATATGTAAACAGTATAAAACAAATGTTAAAAGGGCCGTTGGAAACAACACGAAAAACATGCAGGAACTAAAAGTTGTTAGAAAACTGTTTTTAAAAACCCTTAGCACAAATTGAGTCAGACTGTACATTGAGACTCAGTTCATTAATGAAAAGCATTTCATAACGAGGCAATAAACTTGTCTGTACATTTCTATAACAAAGCAAAAATCTTGCTTAGAACATTTGGAGCCAAAAGATCAGTTTCTCGCGGAAATGTTTCCATTAAAAGGAGCGCAATTTGAGAGCTAACAAATCATCATCATCACGACACGACCACCAGATTGATCCAGACATCTCGATCGCGTGCTCATGCAGCACATGCAAGAAGCCCAACAGGGATGCGAGCTCGCTGATCTCTTTATCCCCAAACCACAGTCGCTCTATTCTGCGAAGTGGAGGAAAGCCACTGATCGAGTTGTAAGTGGCCTGTGGCGAGTTTACGAGCGCTTACCACTTGTATGGAAAACCCGGAAATTCCGGGGAGAATTCAAATGGAACGGTTCATCCCGGTGGAAATTTTCCGGAAAAAAAGTAATACCTTTCGAGGTATTACCTTTTCCCCGTTTTTATCGAAACGACCGAAATTTTCAGTAACATTTGTTTGGATCACTAGTGCCAAGCTTCATGTCCAGGGAAAGCGATAACTTTACCGGTATTTTGTAAATGGTACAACTCAATCCCGTTCCTGTTTTCGGTGCCAAAAAAATACCACTACCATTTGAATGAAATTTTCCACCAAAATTCCCGTGCAAATGGTAAGCGCTCTGGATTTTTATTAGCTATGTTTTAGTAAGACCCCACTGTAGGAAATATACCTATAAATGCTTCGAATCTGGACACCTCGTCCCCTACCTCTTTGTGAATTGAACCACTCCAGTAATACCATAGCATACCATAATGCTCTTTGTTTGTCACTCCAAAATTTTGCATAAGCATTGTCTTCAGTTTCTCTTGGGGCCATTTTTGCTCCCAAGAGAAACTGAAGACAATGCTTATGCAAAATTTTTGGGTTACAAACAAATAGTATTATGGTATGTTATAGTATTTTCTGGAGTGATCAATTCGTTGCCTCATCCAATAAACCAGGGGCCTGTAACTCCTCATAAGCCGTTGTTCACCCAAATGCCTTTGCGCGCTTGGGGTTTTGTTTTTCAATGCGTTCACTGTGCCCCTTCTCCAATTTTTTCTGAGGGATAGGGACGGTGGTACACAGGCTAACTGGAAAGTACCTTGTTAAGATTGGTTACATCCTGGCTCCCAGCTGTGGCCGGTTTTTGTTTTTGTTTTGTTTTTTTGTTCTTTTGCTCATTTTATATCGGTTCAGCACTTGAAAGTAAATCTGCAATTCTTTTCCAATTGGAGGACGATATAACTTTTCAACGTTTCCGAAAAAGCAGCTCAAGAGTCTGTTAGTCTAATAAATGCTTATGGCCGGATCCACTTTTGAATTCCTACTACTGAAGTGAAAATACCTGCATTTCGATTTCAGTGCGAAATTAATTTCCATTCATTATCACTGACACTTGCCTCAAGTGTATTTCATTACCTTAGCAAGCCCATTAACTGCGAAGGGATGTGTTCTCGAAAGAATGGAAAAGGAAGAAGTCTGAAATGCACACATGCACCGTCGAGTCAGCACCAAATGGGCTCTCTTATCGCATTAAATCACTCGTATTTCACTCGAGCTATGAGTTCGCAGCCATGGCTCTCTGTACTCATCGGACTGAACATAATCAACAGCACATTTTCGAGAGTGTCATTGAAAACAAAATTAGAAAGAAATTATGTCTTCAGCAACAAAATCATTTTGCAAAACGATCTTCGGAGCCCAAACGAATCAGTTTAGAGAAGGATTCAAACTGTGCCCTCAAGGAAAATTGTTTATTGAAAAGAAAATTGTTTATTGAAAACTAATTCCCCTAAAAACATTTCTTTCCCAACTGGATAAATTATTTGTATTTCGGTTGCTCATTGGTCTGAAAAAAAAAAAAAACATCCAGGCCAATCAGTCATGTAAATACAGCACTAAGTAGAACAAACTTCTTGCAGTGAACTGTAAGCGAATGTTTCCTTACCAAGAGGCCTTGAAAGGATTCCTAGATCCTGCAATTTGGTAAGATTCGACTGAAGTTATCATTTCGCCTTCTGTTCGAAGGGGTTTTTCCATGACTAAAATTGTATCTTCAAAATCGTGAGTCTTGCAAAACGTGAACCGATCTCCGCGAAATCTTTCAAAGGGGTCGTGCTGGGCCTCAAAATTTAGTTTTTAAGTCCTTGTTTCCGTCTCTAAGTCTTAAAGTCTTAAGTTTCATCGCAAGGTTTTCGATGTTAAAACATGGGTCGCAGGGAGTCTTGGATTTTTGGGTGGCGATTGTAGTATGTTAGACTATGCTAGAGGTTTTAAAACTCCTTGGTGTCACAGTGTAGTAAAAACACCGGTTGGAAGTTTGCTTCCGTCATGTTTTCTAATCCTGTGGAGTTTTCGAATATATACATACTTTAAGAAAAAAATTGACACATAGCTAGTATAAACGAATAGTACAATACTAAAAATTCCAGCTTTGTGTGAAGGAAACAGAAAAGTCAGATGAAAGTGATTTATTGTTATTTCTCCGCTTTTATAGCAACTTCGACAAGCAAAAGTAAATTAGCATTACGGCGTTTTTTTGGCGATCTTTGATTCATAGTTTCAAGTGTAACTGGTAGAAAACGCTGAAAGAAAATCAACAACATCTATTTAGTCTTTAAAGAAAATCCGAAGGATAACTGTGCCATCTGCCTAAGTTTCCCCGTGATCAGGCTGAGAAAGAGTAATTAGTTCGAGAGGGAAGTTTGCCCATTGATAGAAAAACCAGTGATTGGTTGTAATTTTCTGAAATAAGTTCTTTTATATGATGTTACGGCCCCACTTGGGATCTTGAATCGAGGTACACGAGGGAAGGTTTTGTAGCCTTTCTCGTATAAAGTTTAAACGTACTGAAAAGAAGCCAGCAAGAGTAAAACATTAAAGGGCGTAATTATTAAAAGCACTTCTTCAATTTTAGAGATCAAGAAAAAGACACTATGAACCTACGAAGGATTTCAACATTTGTGCTCAGTATTTTCTGCTTCAGAAATTTAGGTGAGTGACCGTAGTATTACTGATTATATATTATGGAGGTGTTTTACATGCTTGACAGCACATAGGGGGTTTTCAAACACACACGACAAAAAGAGAAATATTTTTTTGCTTTTCGCATAGTTACTTAGTTTCATTTGTATAGCAGAAAAGCAGTTACAGCGCGTTTAAATTAGCTGGATCAACCAGTCTTAATTGCCATAAATGCTTTGTTAACTTCAGCTTTGAATCTCTTGTAATGGTAGCCAGGGCTCCACAGAGTCTGCCTAAAAAAAACTCGGCTGCGCCTGGTTTTGGCTGTCCAACTTTTCTTATACAATCATGGCCAAATCAGGGACAGTAGTGTAGTATTCATAATTTTTCTGTAATTTCTGGTTTCCCTCATAAAACAGTGCATCCTTTTTAAAATTTTCTTGCAGTTCTCCCTCCCACGTGCACCATCCCACACAAATTTGAAACTCGGACAAAACTGTGAAAACACGCGTCCAACGTTGTTTGTGGGGTGAGGGGAGGGATTCGGCATGTGTGAACTGGAAAACGCTTCGCTTCCCCCCCCCCCCCCCCCCACCCAGAAATGCAAAAGTGTGCCAAGACTTTTGCCCTTTATTGTAGCTGCTAGACATGTTCGTTCTAAAAGAGAACTCTTAACAGGAAAGAAACGAAAAACAAGAAGTGTCATTTTGATGAATTAATTGCAAAAAAGTGCAAAGGTTGACGACAAAATCTAAATTTTGTTAACTTATATACCACTGATGTAACAGTACATCTTGAGAAACTAAGTTTCGTCAAAATTTTAAGGCAGATTTAAGGTCTCCTTCATACAAGCAATTTTTCTTTGTTTCGTCCATAGTACATTTCAATGAGATTGAGGAGGATCTTGTGAACACTTCCAAGATCTCATCTTTTACCACAGGTAGCCCAGACTCACAGCATCCTACTGGGAGCCAAATTATAAGGATTTGTATGGGAATTTATTGCAAGATCGATAAAACGGTTAAAATGTACATAAACAGCTATTAAAGTAAACGTACCTCATAAAGAGTTGTGTCAGTGAGGTCCTCTCACTGTGCATGCTTCCTGCCTTATAAACGCCATCTTAGCAAGGTAGGAGGCTGTTATGAGTCTGGGCTCCCTGTGCTTTTACTAAGCCAAGGCACAGACCAAACACTACTATTAAATATTTTGCGCAGTCATTTGCATCCTGACCTTTGAGTTTGTACACAGTTATAGGAAATGTAGATGTGCTGACTTGGAAACTGGATTCGTCACTTGGTAAGGTTAGAATTTCAAAAAAAATGCTAGTCTTAAAGTCTCAACAACAAGTGAAAGTCGCTAAATATTGAAAGAATATTTATAATTCTCAGTGTGTCATCATCGCCTGGGTGTTTTTTGTAATTGCAGTGTGCCCATCCGATTGTCATTGCTCAAAGGCTTCTAACGACCCCTCCCTTGTGGAAACTGACTGTTCTAAGAGAAACTATTGGCTCCCTCCTGAAGACGTGTCACTAAGCAGCACACATGTGTAAGTACATCAAGTACATCATTCACTGACATTCATTTTTTTATGTACAGTTGAACCTCTGAACGGCCACCTTGGGGGCAAAAAAAGTGGCCTTTGTAGAGAGGTTTAAACAAGAGTAAAAAAGTGGACCTTTGTGGAGAGGTGGCCGTTAGTATAGGTTCGACTGTACTATAATTCACACATGGTTTCCAACCACTGATGATGTGCATGTGAAAAAGAAAATGATAATAATAACATTAAATAAAAAGATTCCCACAAAGAAAGATAAAAGTTAACCGCAAAAAAACGCATAGAAATATTACACAAAATCGTTGCGAATTAGTCGAAAAGTACAGTTTTAAAAACGTCAATGCTGGGCTAATATAAAATGGAAGAGGCTAAAAAATTCCATTCGTTTAAAATTCTCAGGAAGTTGTACTTATAAATTCTGTGTAGAGTTACTGACCAATATTATAAGTAAAGTGTAACACGAGTTGAGCCTACAATGTATTCAGGAATATCAACCGCAGTTATCTGTCAATAATGTTAAAGCCACCCTCTTTTCTCCTTGTTTCTTTTATAATTGACATGGTAAATTATACTATGATTCGCTGATCACTTTAGGAATTTTGCTGATAACAATATTATGACCATAACCCGGAGGTACATGTTGGCGATGAAGAAAGTAAAAAACCTGTAAGCAAAAATTCAATTTGCTTTTAAGTGGGTAACTAAAGTTGTTCCACAGGGAAAAATAGGAATATTGAGTCATGAGGATCTTACATATATGGTGGATCAGGTCAAATATAAATAATGGTAATTGAACTGAGTGGAGTGCAATTTGGTCTGAAATCATAGGCGTGATTTGAAATCACAAGTATGATTTCAGACCAAAATTGCACGACACGAAGTTCAATTACCACTTTATTACATCCATTTTGAAATCGCAGAATTTAGTCAGTACTAATATTTATCAATCAAGTAGGTGGTTTGTTAAAAAGCCGAAACAAAAAGGCTTTTACATCTCATTTTGTATTCGAAACAGAAATGATGCGATATAAAACAAAAATGGTGCGATTCAAAACAGAAATGATGCGATTTAGAACATAAATGACGCGATTTGGAACAGATGCGATTTAGAGCAAAAAATGGTACGATTTGGGAATAAATCACACTGCTGAGAGCCAATCAGATTGCACGGATCGCCAGTGATTTCAAAGTGGATGTAATAAAGTGCGTTCTCAACATGTAAGTAGAACGAGCAGGGAGAATTTTAAAAAGGCATGATAAATCAATAATCAGTTATTATTAAAATTATTGAATTATTGCCTCTACGGCTGAGCGTGTCACTTTACAAGGAGGAGCTGCATAGTCGTAAACGCTTGCGCAGGACACTAATACGTCCTTTTGTCTGGGAGTGTGTACCCTATCATGAAGTTCTTCGGGAGATCAAAGCGCTGCGCTTCGACTGCTCTATTGTTCCAGATAACATTTCAACCAATAGGCCATTTCCGAGTTCCCCCGGGCCTCTGTTTCAAAACGAGGGTAGGTGCTCAGCCTTTGATATGGAAATCATTTTTCATTCTCATGCAAATAAAACTCATTTTCACAAGAAAGGTTGTGCACCTAGCCTCATTTTGAAAGTGAGAGTTTTTGGAACTCGGAAATGGCCTATTTCATCAAGCTAATTTCAGACCATCTACGCATATCATAATTACGTCATTTCGAAGCTGGACTTTCCAACTCTTTGGAAGGTGGCACGCATTAGTCCCATTCCGAAGGTGGGCAAACCCCAGGCAAATGACTATTTTCGTCCTGTTTCCGATTTGCCTGTGTTGTCAAAGGTGTATGAAAGACTGTCTTTACGACAAATGGTGGATTTTCTCGCGAAAACGGCTTCGCTTCAGCCTAATGTAAGTGCATGCCGGAAAGGCCACTCAACTAAAGCTACTCTGCTTGCAATAAGAGATCGATCATATCCTCAAGGCGTTGAACAGAGGTGAGATCACCATCGCGATAATAGCAGGCTTTTCAAAAGATTTTGATACAGTTGCGTATGAAACAGTTCTGTGCAAATTGCATAGGGTTTTCTAAGTCCTCTCTACTTTGGATTGTGAGTTATCTGACAGATCGAAGGCAGTACGTCTAAATCGGTGATTGTTCGTCGGAACGCATAAATGTGTCTTTTGGGGTACCTCATGGATCCACTCTGGGTCCTGTCTTATTCAATCTGTATATCAACCACTTGACTGAAGTACTCCCAACCGAAGTAAAGTATTATCAACATGCGGACGATCCTACGATTTATAGTAACTGAGCTTCAGAGTTATTAGACGGAGATGCAGACTGCGCTGGACAAGATGTCTACCCGGTCATCCCGATGTAACTTGGCGCTCAACCCTAACAAGACCAATGAAATGCCTCTTTCAACTCTCCAGATGTCACAAACATAAGGTCTAAGCGGACAGTCCATCAATCTCTGCGCTTTTTTGGTACGGAAGAGCACGAAAGCATCAACTGGAAAACAGAGATAAACTCCAAGGTTGTTACGGAACTTTGTCTGTACTGAACAAGTTGACGTCCCTAGCCCCGTATAATGTCAGAAATTGGCAGAGTGTCCTATTTTGTCAAAGATCGATTATAATGACATTGTCAGTGATCCTATTCCAGATTATCTTGTTAAGAGACTTCAGGGAGTAGTTAGTGGCTGCTAGTTTTGGTTTAGGACGCTATGCAACCAAGCATTTGCTTAAGCTAGCGTGGCTCCCAGTCGCCTACCGCAAGAAGCAGCATTTGCTAAATTATTTATTCAAGGCACTGTAATTCGGGGATTGGCCCTCCCATCTTAGGTTAATCACTCGTAACACTACAAGGACGCTAAGATCATCTAGTCAAGTTATGTTGCAGGTACCATTAGAATCAAGTACCTTCCAAAACAGCACTACCAATGTTTTCAATGCGCTACCACACCATATCAGAAACTCCACAGAATTTAGTCATTTCAAGAGTCAGTTGACAAATCACCTTAAAACTACAGCGAGGGCAAGGCTGCATTCTTAGTGACCTTTTCACTAGTTTTTCTTGAACCTGTGAACTTATCGTTTTATTATCATTTCACTGTCCATTGTTCTTTGTAATAGTTTTTCCTGAATTTTTAAACTTATCGTTTTATCATCATTTCACTGTTCATAGTTTTGTAGTAATGATAAGTCATACCTATTGATGAGTAGATTAGAAGGTTAGATAGTGTATATAGTAATTAGTCACAGGTAGAGAGCCATATTTTTAGTTTATGGATATACTGTGAATAAACCATTATAATTACCATTATCATTGTTATTATTTCTGGCTTTGTGCATTGGCTGATCTATCTCCAAGGGAGCGAGTCATCAATAACCCACGACCAAAGGCCCCTCACCTCCTTTATTATTATTATTATTATTATTATTATTACTATTATTATCATAAGCAACTCTTTGAAACTCAGAAACTCTCAACGGTCTCTTGAAGTTAGCTCCAGTAAAAGCATCTGAGCTACCGCGCCTTCTGCTGTCCCATTTTCTGTCAATTATCCGTAAACGTGCCTCATTTTTGGTCACAAAGACAACGTCTTCTAATAATTTTCAACGGTAGCGAAAAAATAATAATCGCAGATAAGGTGTCTCAATTGATTGTTAAACAAATTCTCCTTATTAGTAGCATAAGAAATACCTTAGAGAATAGAATGGAGAATTCGGTCATCCTAAGGTGCAAACATCAAGTGAACATCGTATTCAACGCTTAAAGCACAGTGCAAGCTAAAATACGCTCAAGTCAGTTCCTGGAGCAACGTTTACATAAAATCATTACTAACACTTCTAACGTTTGTCTTTGTGCAGGAATTTGGCCAGGAACAATATCGCCTATCTTGAGAAAGGCCTGTTTAGCGATTTAAAAGATTTGGAAGTTTTGTAAGTAGAAAAAAGAAAACAAAAACAGGGGCTTGACTACGGGTTATAATAAAGAGTCCTGTCCTGTTAACAAATTGGTAGGCCTTGCGAATGCACTGGAGGCTCTTGAATGCGAAGAGATTGCTTCCTTTGTTGATGCGCGGGCGCGTGGAGTATGTTTTCATGGTGGTCATTTGAATTTTGCTGACGCTCAGATCTCTTGATATAATATCATTTTATTTTTCTCAGCAAGCAATGGTATACTCCGAGAAATCAAAATTCCAACTTCTCTAGACCCACCAACAATGTCATTTCCAGACCCCGCCCCATCTGACTGCAAACTTTGAAAATGGCCGCCAAGGAAAACCCACTTTGCGGATCGACAAAGAAAGTTATTTGAGAGCCCTCTATGGCCAAGTAAGTTCTTAAAAAGCTCGGCTGGACACTAAACGTCCTTCCCAGATTGCCCGGCTTTCCCTAACCACGCAAGGAAGCCCTCCCACATTTCAAGGGAGGGTGCCTTGGTGAGGAAGTTGATGTGAACTGACATCTGGTAGGTATGTGCGCCTTCAAAGCGAACAAATGGTTTTTGAACCCTTCTTGTCTAAATTTTGGTAAAGATTTTAACCTTTCAAGACTGAAGTATGGTAAACTGGAAAGTTTGAGGTGGAATTCGTTTTTGTTTTGTTTGTTTCTTTTCCATTTTCTCTCGAGAACAGTGTTTTAGAAAATAAATTGGAATAAGGAAAATCGCATAAATGTAATTTGAAATAGTGGTAGGACGTCAAAACAAGAGCCAGAACTCCCCCGAACTTTCCAGGAGTATCACCAGGGATGTTCAGCTTTTAGGTTGTTTATTTGCGATTTCTAATTTGTATTTTGTTAAGGGATCTGTCAGGAAATGAAATCAGCATTATCACAGGAGGAATTTTGAACGGATTGCCAAACCTGTCAACGCTGTAAGACGTGAACGTTCTTTACTATATTAATAACAATATAACAGGTAGAAGATTCCGAGAACCGTTAACTTTCCCACCTGCATCCATTCTTACTTTCATATTTTCAGGTACTTACATGAAAACAAGATTTCAAGTCTTGAAAGTGGGAGTTTCCGAGGCATGCCAGGGTTGAAACATCTGTAAGTGTGACATAAGAGAATAAACTTCTCTCGGAGAGAGAATTCAAAAAAACAAACAAACAAACAAAGCCATGTTCAGTCTATTTTTTTCATACGAGACAATATCTGTACCAAATTTATAAGCTGGTAACAAGATGAGTAATCTCTCTTTGACAGAATTGCTAAGTTTGATGAATAATGAAAACAGGATTTGAGACAGACTGACTCGCATCTGAAGGCGACGCGGTATTTTAATTAAAATTCTTTCGCGCTTCCTGTCCGTAGTGATCTCAATTTAGAAAGACGAACTGGACAAAGAAACACCTTCAAGGCTTATGGGGTAATTTATTGATACTACGGGTCAATTCGCTCTTGGCTCAGTGAAGTGGACTGCGGACTGATTTAGTTTTTGTATCGCAAATGTTCTCATTGTAAGACATGAGCGCTCTAACAGCTTTGATTCTAAGCGTAAATGTGTCTTATGCCCAAACAGAAACGAAAAGACGTGCCTTCCTTTTTCGCAAACTATAAAAAAGAGGTTTTTTTTAACCTCTAACTGAAAAACAATGGGTGATATCACAAACCTCGGGAGAACAGTATCTATGCCCCGCCATGGAGGATTGTTCCCTTTATGACTGTACTTGGGAGGCTCGCGAAACTCAAACACCATCTTCAATCCCTGTTTTTGCCACACTTATCCGACGAGTCAAATGTCTTTTGAGAGAACAAATAGAATTGCGCATGCGCAACTCGTTAGAGCGATGCGACAGTGTCACAGCAAGTGTGACAGATGCCTAACGTTTGTAATCAGGCGTTCCGCTCTACTTTTCCAGATGGTTGTTCATCAACAAAATTTGGGATCTTCCTTACGATGTTTTCCACGGACTAGCGCAGCTGAAAGTCTTGTCTGTATCACATAAGTAGCCTATATGGTTGTTGTTTTCTCTTCTGACGTCATTTTACCTTATAACGAAAAGAGAACACAAATACTTACGCCCATAGTGTACCACATAGTATATGTTCTTATAATTAATAAACCTAAAGAAAGAAAGTTAGTGAGCTACAATGTTCCGGACATTTCTTCACCCTAGGTCTTGCCAACAAGGCCGACAATTTATGTGCCTATATATTTTCATATTCTGCATATATTCTAGAGAGCGTAATCAAGAGTCTGAGAATGTTTCATTTTATTTTATTGCATGAGAGGCAGTCACACATTGAAGGTTAAATTCTGCAGTACATGAAGCTAGAGGATTTTTTTACTGGCGGACAGCTACGTTAAGTCTGTTATCTATAGATCTCAAGGAAAAAATCACAAAAAAGACTAACGCTTACACACGTTCTTACAAGTCTGTAATTCATTTTATTCCTTCCATTTAGGTCTCTTAGCATGAACAAGCTAACCCAGCTGAACGACCATCTGTTGAGGGACACAAACAATTTGGAGTACATGTAAGAAAGTGTTATGACAAAAAAAAATCAAACACCAGCGTCCTCTAAAAAATGCATCCTTGTTTTTGAAATAACCGGCCAATCAAAGCCGCTAAGCCCAGTTAGCTCAATTGGATTGGCACCGGTTTGGGGAAAGGGAGGCCGCTTGTTCAAATCCCGGCCGGACCAACACAAGGTCTTCAAAATAACTGGGAAGAAAGTGCTGCCTTTGTAATAACATCTGCAAACGGTTAGACTTTACAGTCTTCTCGAATAAGAAAGATAAACCGTAGGCCCGGCTCACAAGCCTGGCACATGTAGAACCCATGCACTCTTCGTAACGAGTAGGGGACTTAGTCTCGGTTGTAGTGGTCTATGTCAAATTCACACTTACATATGGGGCATCATTACTAACTCACCCCTTCATTACTTATTAACTAAACCATAAACAGCAGTGGCGAATAATGGGTAGAGGGGGCGGTCATCGAGACCCTGAGATAAGGAGGGGGTCCCGGTCTCCAAAACATTTTTTGGTCCTTTGGGCCTCAGTTTGGACTAAACATTAGGGGGACCCGGGGGCGCGCTCCCCCCCCCTGAACAGTCTGGCAAATTTCCTTCAACCAGTGTTGTAAATTCTCCATGAAAGGCCCTGAAGGGAGTGGATAATAGGGAACATGCAATTACAAAGGCCACACCTGCCAGGGCGTTAGTAAATAAACCAATATTCATTTGTATCTTTCTTCAATCGCAGGTTTTTCCAGTACAACGAAATCAAATTGATTCCTGACTATTTCTTCAGAAATGCGACGAGTCTGAAACATATGTTAGAAACATATTTTTAAATTGCTGAGTATTTTTTTCATTACATTTTTATTTAATTCTTTTTACCTCTTAGAGGCACTTTTGCTGATTGTCTGCCGTATGAATTTCTGGACTGGTTAAAGCCTTTTTTCTTTTAGATCCCTGAACAACAATAACCTTTCCATGATTAGACCAGAAACCTTCAAGGGCGCCTCAAGTCTAGAAACCCTGTAAGAAAAATGAACTATCATTATCTCTAGCTCCCTCTCAGAAATATTGAATCAGAAGATATCTAGCGAAATATTGTCAGACTACCGTAACTGCGTTCTTGCCTTGCCTTTGGACAACCTTGCTTAGGAAATTAAGGTGATGTTACACGGGACGATTAGCAACGACGATTTTTAGCGCACATTTGGTTCACCGAGCTTAAAATTTACCATCTTTCATTCTTTCACCACACAGTGCGACATCGACATTGCTGATCCTAGCAGTATGCAAGACGCGTGTCAAATATAAACCTAACATATGGCCTCACTCTCCATGAGGTCTCCGTAGTTCAGTGGATTAAGCGCCCGCCTGGTGTTTGGGAAGTTACAGGTTCGAATCTTTTCGGGGACTCAGATTTTTTCTTTGTCCCACGCTCGTGAAAAGCTGATTATTTCATTTCCACACAGCGTTACAATGTTGGAACAATGTTGTAAATTTTCCAAACAATGTCGCAACAATGAATCGTCTCGTGTAGCATCACCTTTAAACAGTAGTTAAGTTAAGAACGTTACGTTGGTGTCCTGAGAGCGAAGGGGAAAATGTTCAGATAGCACTGACTGACAGAAAAGGAAGAAAAGGATAAGGAAAAAAGAAAAGGCAGGGGAATCCCCATCAATTCCCCCCTGGGGAACTCCACATTAAAGTGACGGGGATGCTCTTCGTCTTGTTTTGGAGAGTAGATTACAGATTTTGGTCTCAGTAAGGGCCGTTCAGGTATCGCTTAGTACTGTGCATAAATTCCCCTGGCACTGACCACACAGAAATTTCCCTTAGGGGTCAGTTTAAGCTTGAGTCACACCCACATTGGTCTCCATTAGGGTTTTAATGGGGACTGTTGGGACCTTGCGATACATCGTTTCTGCCTACTATGCAACATGTTTGCAACGTGTTTGCCACAAATACAGCCATATAGAAGGCAACCATGATTTGCCAGATGTTGTAATGCCATCATTGCCTAACCGTTTCTATTGGGTGAGAGGCAATCTACTCCTATTTTCTGCAATACGGATACGGGTATAATTTTCCCATACCCCTTCACAGACACGGTGTATTTGAAGGTCTCAGTATATAGGACTGTTACCGTTGATGTCTAGTATAGCTGCTTAAAATTAATACCAAGAGAAGATCCCCTTGATATACCTGTGATAGCCTAACCTCAAATATTCATATAAGCTAAGAAAAGACGAATGTAAACTACTTAAAACAAAGCATCAAGGATAGACAACCCCACTCTCACCCATACATGGACGTTAATTTATCCCCTATCAGGAGTAGCATCTCCTACCATCCCTCCCCCCTCTCAGTGAGAGTATTGTTAGCCTTTGCTTCCAATTAGATAAATGTGCGGGTAGTTTAAGGCAGCCTGATACAAGCAAATTAACTTATATTCTATCCTGGCCTTCTCTCCCAAAGAGTTCTTTCCAACAATTTTGAACTGGCAGATATGCAGAGTGATACATTTGCCTACAATGAGTTCGGAAACCTGTCCTTTATGTAAGTAATCCTTTTGCTTAGGGATAGAAGTTAACTTGTTTGGTGAAACAGTTTGCCGGCTTTTCACGGTGAGCAGATTGTCGTTCTTTGAGTTGAACAATCACTGTCACTGTCCTTTAAAAGTTAACAACCATTGTAGAATCAGACGTTTATTAATTGTTAGCTCAGCCTCTTTGAAAATCACTCGTTCATCAATCATTTTATTCGTCAAAACTGAGAGAGGAGGCTTTATCCTTTCTTGCTGTAGCCTGTTCCAGGCTCTCACTGAGATAGCAGGGATGACACGTGAAAATAAGAGCCCGTGATCTAGGAAATGGGGGCCGCTACTCTTGCTGTCAGTCAGTCAGTTAGTTACCCTGTCGCTTAGCCAGGTAGGTCCTTTGTTATCCCGCCAGTCACTGAGTACGTCAGTACGTCCGTCTGTCACTTTCAGCTAGCCCGTTGGTCATCTGCACATCGTTAGTTTGTCAGTGATTCGCCTTTAGTCAGCAACATACAAACAACAATAAGCTTTATTTGCATGACCATAACAAAGTATTACAGCATTGCAAAAGCTACTTGAAATTAATCATTGATTCCTTGTAAATTAAATATTCACAATAATTTGAAAACGTATTAAAAGCTACTTGAAATGAATCATACAGAGCCTTCATTTAGCATGACGACTGTATTTAGTCAAATGAAAGTGAAGAATGATCATCGCAGTAAATTTTCCAATTTAAGCAATTGGAAAGAAGAAGCCTGAAAAAAATCAGGGCTTCAACGGGATTCGAACCCGTGACCTCCGCGTTGCCGGTGCTTTGCTCTACCAACTGAGCTATGAAGCCACACATTGGGAGCGAGGTCAATTTATTGAGTTCATATCTCCCGTGAGGAGTGAAATGATGTGAAATAATGAAATAATGCAACGCGGAGGTCACGGGTTCGAATCCCGTTGAAGCCCTGATTTTTTTCAGGCTTCTTCTTTCCAATTGCTTAAATTGGAAAAAATTTACTGCGATGATCATTCTTCACTTTCATCTACAACCGCAGTTCAAAATGAATTATTTCATTATTTCACATCTGTATTTAGTCAGTCAGTCAGTAGCTTAGTCGGACCTTCAGCATCAACAATGATGATCAATCAATTAATCAGGTAACCGGAAAAATTAATGTAAGACTCTTCCATTTCCACCATTTTGTTTACCTCAACATTTACTGAATTTTTGTGTAAATTATCAACCCCTCATCTACATATCAGTGAACTTACGCAACAGAACGGGAGAGGGAAGAAGACGGCAAACCTTGTGTGACAAGTGTGACAATAATTTTGTTTGAAATAACTTTTTGCCAAACTTCACCTTCCTTTGAACAGATCTTTTTTAAAAGACCAGAAAGCATTAATGTTAAGTGAAGATCACGACAAATCACGTAAGTAATAGCCATGACATTTTTGTCACACAAGAGCGTTTTATTGCCGTCCTGTTTGCGTAAACTCACTACGGAAGAGGACGCCTTGAGGTGCTACTTATGCGCAACTATCTCAGCATTGTCCTGAAAGGATGTTTGTTTCTGTTTTCCATCAACAATCATCTTATCCGACTAAGTGTTCAATTAACTTGGGGGATCTACTGCAACAAACTAATCTGAGTCTGATTTCCCGCTCAGGCTGTTAGCCTGCGGGTGAGGCTTACCGTTGTTTCATGACATGTACTCCATTCTACCTCCTAATTTCAATTTCTTTCAGCTACATTTTGCAGACAGCTCTTGTAAGAATCAGGGTGAACAGTTTCAAGCAACACAGGAAAGTCGGAGTGGTTATGTAAGTTGCAACGTTTTCCAATAGAAATCAAATGTGTTCGTTGCAAATTGTTCGGACCTAAAGACAAAACAAAGGTTAAAAGTGAACGATACCGGCATTTGTGGTTTAGTTTTATACTCGAACTTTTAACATTCATCATAACCATCGCTTGTAATTCTGAACCTTGCGGTTATCTCGGCAGTGCTCCCACCGATAACACATTCCCATTCGAGGTCCCTGAAGACAATCGCCTACGAGAAGGACTAGCACGCAGTGGATTCACATGTAATGGTACTTCATGCATCCCCTGTCCATTTGGAACATACCAAAAGAGGCTTTACAATGGGTCTCATTCCTGTATCGAATGTCCAGCAGGTAACAACAGGAAGAACAGTTAAAAAAAGAGTTGAGAAAACCGTTGTAATCTGTAATTTTGAATTAGTTTTAAAAGAGTCTTGACAAAAACAGTTTCCAAAATTCTGCGTGAGAACGAAAAACAAGAACCAAAACTAAAATTCAGTTAGGAGATAAAAAAGCGATAACGTCTTTTTTCACAGTTGTTTGGAGTTCTCCCAAAACGATACTTGTAGGGGTGGCGAATGGTAAAATCCGAGACTCGCCGAGACGCCGAGATCCTAGTTAGAAATCCGAGCCCGAGACTCTTTGGTAAAAAGTTTCGAGACTCAAAAAAAGTAAATACAAACCATGCAAAAACGAGACTTCGAGACTTATCAAAAACGCTTCCGAGATTTTGAGATCCTGCCAAAAGTTTCCGAGACCCACATTTTTCGAGGTTCCATTCGCCATCCCTACTTGTGTAATCGCACAAAAAGGCGCTTTTTGTTGTAAAATGGCCCGCTTTCTTTTTGCTTTTGCCTATAATTAATTCAACTATAATGCAAACAAGAGATGTATCCTTTTAAGCTCAAACAACTATATCCAAACAAAGGAATGATCAGTGCGACAGTGTTGTCTGTGTAAATTGCCTAGGTATATCCCTGGCTTTATAGATATCGACTCTATGCATTATAATATGTCTTAATATATGTCTGATAATATCCTTGAGCGTTTCTCGTAGGGGGATTCTACCAGAATACTGTTGGCCATTACGGAACTTTGGCGGGACAGACGGGATGCTTGCCCTGTCCTAGGGGTACCTTTGTGGAGCTTGACAAGTTCCCTGGAAAGCATCAGCACGCTTGCCGCGTCTGCCCTGGAGGTGCGTTATCTGATATACATGCTTATGAAAACTATGTAGAAACGTTGTCACTCGATGACACGTTATGGTGTGCTTATGGGAGTTTAGCTCGGAAAAACAGTTAAAGCAGCAAACGCAATAAATGTTAGGTTTGATTTTATTAAGTGAAAGGCACACAATCCGGGGGGGTACTTGGGTTAATGTTTGCTGGGTATGTGCCGCTGGCCTCTCAGAGCCCCCACCCCATTTTAGTCTATTTTTCGGCCAATTATAGACCCCATCTTTTTGGAAAATATAATTTTTGCGATCCCAACTAAGTCACTTTCTATTTATGCATCTACCTGGTCAATCCTTTAAAAAGCTGGGTCATCGAAAATTTGCGACCTCGTTCTAGTCACTCTATTGAAAATGCGACCCCATGATAGTCACTCCAGTCGTGAAAATGCGACCTCATCCAGCGGCACATCCCCATTAGGCTCTTGTAAGGGGGCCCCCCGCACACAATCAACACCGACTTGGTAACAGGCCGCTAATACGTCAGCTAAAACGGTCTAAGTGGGATTTTGAAGACATAGCCATGGTAGAAGGTGATTACTTTCTAAGATTGTTCAAAAAAATGTTTGATCGTGTTGAAACCATTTGAACGGTCAATTTAAGAATTTTGGAGGAGACGCATGCTTACATTAATCTGCAGCTTTAGTTTAAACAGCAGCAAGACTCCCTCGTTCGAATTGTTTGCTAAAAATTCATAGAACAGACACATGCTTAAATCAAGCTGTAGAATTAATGCAAACGGCGGCCAGGCAGCCAGTTTTTGTTCTCAATTTCCCAAAATGACATTCTGAAAAATGTGAGTGAGATACCGCATACAAAACTGTTTGGTTTTTTTTCCAACGGGAGAAAAAGGTTGAAACCGGTCTGAGTTTAATTAAAACAAAGTTGCCTTTACACAGGATCTAAGACCGACGAGTGGGCAAGTTACCGGGGCTGCTTCTGTATTGACACGTTCTACCGACGAGGCCGATTCACACAGTGCGAGGCGTGTCCCAAGGACTTTCGCGGCTATCTCTGCAATGAGACCATTTTGGTCAAAGAAGGCTACTGGTGGAGTTTCAGAGATTATAATGAGAGCTGGGAATATCAACGATTTGTTGACGCTTTAATGACCCCTGATGAGAAGTTTAACCACGCAGATGTGAACTTTACGGGCATATTTCCCAAGCCCTATCCGTGTCCTAAGGCAGCTTCATGTTTAGGACTCCTCAACTCTGTCCGAAAACCTTGCAAGAAAGGCTATGGAGGACCTCTCTGCGAGGTAAGAATTATATGCATTTTGTCGAGGCTGAAGCGCATCTCTAGACTTGAAACTATGCGCTGTAACACTAAAGGATGTTTGCAAAAGCCAACAGCAGTACCTATACAGAATCAGATACGGATGCAGATGCATTAGAACCTTCAAGTTCGACCACCTTTAGCAAGCGACCACTTCACGTAACTTGGCGGACACCTATTGAAAAAAGTTCCCTGTAAAAGCCCTAAGGTTGAACTCTCAATGAAGACCACCTATTGTACGCAACCATCTTTTAGGTACCTCAGGTTGGATGGAGAACCCCTCTTGATGATTTTTTTAATGCTTTTAGTCTGTTGCAAGCAACCTCGTGATGTTTTTGTCAATTCCCTTGTGTTCGCCAAGTTTCTAAAGTGGTAGATTGTACAAATAGCATGTAACAGTGATATAAATGTGATGTGAATTTTAAGCTTGCTGAATATATAGGATTGATAATTGTTCAGTCTTGGACAAGGGGAGCTCGGAGGAAAAATCCGTGTTGCCCAACAGGAGTCGAACCTATGACCCTCAGAATACTAGTTCAGATGCTCTACTACTGAGCGGCAGGACACTCGAGGGAGCTAAGGCTAATTGAGCTAGGTTCATGCGACAAACATCCTGTATACTTTTAGTACTGACTCGGACGTTGACAGGTGTATATAGTACACAATGATAATTGTTTCAAATGTTGTGGAAAATTTAGTCCTAACGAAACCTTTTCTTTCAATCCAGGTGTGCGTCAAAGGATATTACAAGTCTATGTCACGATGCACAAAGTGCCCCACTTTACCTTGGTTGCTAACACAGATGGTATTCATTGTCTGCGCCATTTTCCTTCTGATCTTTATTCTTTTCCGTGACGAGAGCAAGACCAAGGGCAAAGGACGTACGTTGTCCGATGTAGTGCTGGCGCGCTTAAAAATTGTCGTTGGTTTTTACCAGGTATATTTTAATTTCTTTTCCTTCAGTTTAAAATTATTTTTTTCTTTAAGCTTAACTGGGATTTTTCTTCACGCGAACATTTGTTTGGCCGGATTGTTCGAGATTGTTTATTTCATCTCTTTTCCTTCTAGACCGAAGTACGGCGAGATTATCTGTCCCTTTAACTTTTAAATCTGTGACGAGTATCATATGATCGGTTACCATTGAAATGAGACCTCTTTGACTGAATGTTTGCATGGTACTATTTATTTCACAGCATTTTACAAAACGATACCTTGGATTTTTAATCGATATTTTTTGCATTGGCCAGTATTAGGAGTGAATGAGTCCAAAAGGTCAGCATGTGCCACTGATCACCCCGATCCCTAGCTGGTATGTTTATTGGATGTTTTCACTGAAAAAAGCAAGTGATTAGTGTGGAGTGGTGAAGGTATCTACCCCGTGAATAATAACAGACGGATGGCTGTCAAAGTGCTCTAACCAAATGACCATAGAAAAATATTCTAAATTTCATCATCATCCTCATCAACATCATCATTATTATTATCATAATTATTGCAATTTTATAGTCGTCGTTCAAAAGCTCAATAATACTGTTTCTTCTTCTCGTGTCTTTATTTTCAGGTTACAGCTGGGACATTGGACGCCTTTTCCTATGTTCAATGGCCCGAAGCTCTTCTCCAACTCAGTAACTATGCCAAATTCGCTCAGCTGAATCTGGTTCAAATCGCTCCCATCCACTGCTTCAAAGAAAGTCTGAAAATGAACGCCTTTGTCGGTCTTGTGGTTACTGTGGCATTGAATGCAGGAGTTATTATACTGGCATTCATGTATTTCCACTTCCGGAAAATCATGATAAGGTATGACCATGGTTGACTCTTGTTCAAACCATAAGAATTCTCCTTGATCAAAAACTGTTTAGAAACCTAACGTGCATGCATTAACTGTGGATGACGTTTCTTTTTTCAATACACAAATAGACACTACAATAATTTGTTTCTTTTATCATGAGTTCGCGACGACAATGGTAATAACTGAAAATCATGATGATGATGAAAATTATAGGTGTGATAACGATATAGTGAAAGCAAGTGAAGACAGTAGTCATGATGATGATGGAAAATGGTTTTCTAATGGTAAAATAATTCTCCGGACGATTACAGTAATTTTACCAGTAACGATAATGATTTCAAATGGAAAAAAATAGACACTGGATGGTGCTTCAAATTTAGGTTTCTCGGTGTAATATTTTTATCGTCCATTTTCTGTTGCTCACTGAGGCTCAACAACGACACCTCGCCTGAGGAGAAGGCTCGAGCAATTTCTTTGAGTAAAGTGCGCTGTTATCGCAGCGCCTTCCTGGTCATGTTTATCACGTTTCCAGAAGTCAGTTCAAGGATTCTTCGGATGCTCCCCCCTGCATGTCACAAAATCTGCCAGGTATGAATAGTAGTAGCTAGAAGAATTTGTCAGTGTACATATCACGTGTTTGAGTCCACAAAAGCATCTTTATTACACGAAGCGTACGGTAAATCGGACATTGGTAACTTTGAGGAACTGTGTACTGTTAAAATCTTTATTAATCGGAGTTAGCAATGCCTCCAAACAGCATACTTTTAGTAGCTTATGCTTAGTAGCTTATAAGGTTAGTTAAAAACGGTGGAAAATTATAGAACAGTCACAGGTTAAAAGCGCTCGCGGTCGCTTAAAGCCGTTTACGAAGGGTTTAACTGAAGTGATTTCACTAGGAGAATTTTGGTGTTTTGGATAGGTGGTCGGTTATGGGAGGTGGTCGCCATGGACGCTCGACTGTAGTTAAAATAGACTGCCTGTCTGTAGGCGTTAACTAATACATTGCTATTGGATCTCAGGATATAGATATGAAAAACTGTACCCACTACCTAAAGATGGATTACAGCTTAAAGTGCTTCGACAAGACTTACAACAAATACGTGACTGCAGCCTATGTGGGTTCCATTTACCCAGTGCTCTTTCCTCTGTTCATTGTGTTCGTGCTATACTTCCTCTACTATCGTCCTCACATCAAAAACCGCGCCCTCAATCCACAACCAAAGCGGTTTGAGATTGTAGAAGGCATGCGCTTTATCTATGAGAACTACAACGAGCGCTGCTGGTACTGGGAAATAGTAGAGACGATCAGAAAGTTGATTCTTACTTCCTGCTTATCGCTAATCGGCGCTGAAGGACGAACCTACATTGGAATGGCGGCAATGGCTTCTGGGTTTTATGCCGTCGCGCATGCACAGGCTCGTCCAATCCCCGACAAGTTTGAGCATTTGTTGCAACTGTCATCGCTAGTGGCAACTTTTTTCAATCTGAGTGTGGGTGTCCTGTTACGAATTCCTTCTGAAATGGTCAACTATTCTATCGAAAAGGACAAAGATTCTGTTGGAGTTACTGTACTGCTGGTAACAGCCAATGTCATGGTGATAGGGCTGGTAGTCAGTGAGTACATAATTATTGTATAAGTACAAATTAACCAGATTAATGTAACAATTATATATAGGTGCGTTTTGGCTTTATCGTTTGTCGCACGTATGTTAACATTTTTTAAGTCCTTTTAGTGTTTTCTTGAAAAATAGTCGTTGTGGCTCGTTCAGGACATTAAGGTTAAGATTGAAGACACTTGGTCGTGTTCTAAGGCGCATATGAACACTATTTTCTTACTTGTTTAAAAAGACAAATGAAAGCAATGATTTCCCTACAATCCCTCTGCAAGGTTCAACTTCGTTTTTACGGCAAACGGCTCAGGTAACCATACGACACAACTGATAAATCAGGCAACGGAATGTTCTTAAAACAAACATATTAAACTAAAGGAAATGACGAAGAGTCCACGGATATTCGGAGAGAAATGGTAGCAGAATACACCAAATTATTACCCGATGAATGGCAACGGATTGTTGAAGAAAAAAAGCAGCCGTTCACACTCTAAACTGCCGATAAAGGGTAAGGAGTTATGTAAGTTGAGAGGGTGTTTCCCTCGATGTACAAACTTGTTGATATGAGTTATCCGAATTCAATAATTCAAACTGAATTAAGTTAAACTGTTCAGAAGGTCCTCAATGTTAGTTTTCTCTTTTCATTTCTTAGTCCGTTATCTCTATACGTTGAGTTGGAGTCTGTACAATGTCTACAAGAACCCACAATGTAATTGGGAGTGCTGTGTCGGTGTTATCCTGTTGGCTCAAAACACCAGAGCAAATGTCACTGAGGAGATAGATGATCAAAATATGGAAAGGAATCAGCTCCAAGGAGACGATCTTGAGGTTTGTTTCCTTTTTGTTTCTTAGCCATGATCATTAGCACTGCCAAATTGAAAACCTTAACACCCGCGGGTTGATAATTTTATGTAACAACCCGCTACACGCTGCAAAGGACCCAGTAACCAGACGGTGACGTGTAAGAAAATAAAGCCTTACTGTATATGTACTAACAGTTTTAAAAATTTATTAATAGGTTCGCACTATAGGAGGCTCAGGCAATGACGAGGAATTTACGGAATTAGGGGCGGAAAATGCCGGCGCAGATGACATATTTACAGACGAAGTACTAAAGGAAACCGATAAAGTTTATGGGCGTGATATCCTAAGTGCATCACAAACATCTGGGACACTTGGGAGACCAAGGGGGAGAACACATCATTTCCCCGAGGATGACCCAAAATGCGCTGAAGCACAATATGTCAAAAAGGCTGGATCTTCCTTGAAAACCAAAGAAACCCCTCAAGCTTTTAGCGTCTCGTCAGAAACTCCGACACGAGATCCGAGTGTTGATGTTGAAGTGATGATCAAGGAAATCCTTGGAGAGAACACGGTTAAGATTCATGGTCCGAACAGGGTCAAAAGTAATAAGAAGAAACCAAACATCTTAGTGAACGTAGACGCAGATCCTGAGAGGTCTAACCAAGCTGTGGATACCAGCGAAGAAACTGAATTTTAAGGAACTCATTCAAACTGCATCGGGGACTGTTCCATTTTAGTTTACATGTATGCAGATCGTTGTTCGTTGAAAGCTTTAAATAAAAACGGCGGTAAAGCCATAGTGTAAAAAAGTAAAGCAAAGTTACTGAATAGTGGGGTTTTTGGTTCATAAAAGAAAACAAGTCTGCTAGTTTACAAATGTCAGATTTTACCGATTGACACAAAAACATAGCCTACCACCAAACTGCGTAAATGAATAGTAGCGCTCATTTATCCACATTGAGATCCCCAAATTTTGGTTATTCTTGTAAGATGTAGCTGGTGCCACAGACGGAAATAAACTTCTGGCTCCAGTTTTTCAAAAGTTAGATAGCGTTATCCACCGGATAAATTGATATCCGATAGATAAGTATTACGAAAACCAATCGCGTTATCCACTGCAGACTGTTTTTATTATCCAGTGGATAGCGCTATCCACCTTTGAACAACTGGTGCCAGGTGAAGTCCGTCTACGAAACAGTGTCATGGCGATATCCTTGTTCGGGAGTCCCACTTGCTACCATGCGAGCAGAGGTTTCTTTGTTACATGGCTTTTAGCGTTAACGAAGTCGCTAGCGTGGCTCGTCAGGAGAAACGGGGCGAAAAAAAAACAACCACATGACAGACAAGCCACGCGAACGACTTCGTAAACGCCAAAGCCCATGTAAGAGAGAAACTACTGCTGGCAGGGTACCTACTTGTGTACCAGATAAAGTTAAAAAAGCCATTGTCACTTCGCTAATCAGGAGCATTTCCGGCAATTCATCGAGTCAGCTGGGGGCCCAGAACAAGAATAACGGTGCTGCTTTGCAGATGTTACTAACCGAGGTTAGAGTAGGTCTGTAATTCTGGCTAGTTTTTCTTTTATCTGAGCCAATGAACAAGAGTTTCGATTTAGAGAGTACACTTATTCTCCGTGAGGCACTTGCGAGCTTGACCGAGATCAGAGTTAAGCTTTACGAAACGTTCGTTGCCATCGTAAGAGGAAGCGAAGATTTGAGTATCATTGACATAAATTCACGGAATGGTTTAGGTTAGATTGTCAGAAAAATCGTTAATGTACAAGTCCAACAAATCTGGCCCTAAAATAGAGCCTTGAGGGGGATGCATTGCTAGTCCCTGTTTGTCAAGAATTATTTAAGCCGAACCTAATGCGATTTAAGGCTGACCCAAATTATTTAGACAGGCTGAATTGATTCAGACGCCGATCTTAATTCCAACCGAACTAAATTCAAAAGGAGAAAAATGCTCATTTCGGTCAAATTATTTATAAAATACGTTATAATAATATATGCATTAGGCTTGGTACACGAAAAATTCGGCGTCTGAATCAAAAACGTTCGGATACGGGTATAATTTCCCCATACGCGTTCATAGACACAGTGTATTCGAAGGTCTCTGTAAATAGGACTGTCGATGTCTGGTATAGCTGCTTAAAATTAACACCAAGACAAGATCCCCTTGATATACCTATGATAGTCTAACTCCAAATATTCGTATAAGCTAAAAAAAGACGAATGTAAACTACTTAAACCAAAGCACCAAGGATAGACAACCTCACTCTCACCCATGCATGGACTAAATTTATTACCTAACAAGAGTAGCATCTCCTACCACCCCTCCCCCCTCTCGGTAAGAGTATCGTTAGCATTTGCTTCCAATTGGATAAATGTGCGGGTTGTTTAAGGCAGATTTAATACCAGCAGATTAACTGATATTCTATCCCTGTGTTCTCTCCCAAAGAGTTCTTTCCAACAATTTTGAACTGGCAGATATGCAGAGTGATACATTTGCCTACAATGAGTTCGGAAACCTGTCCTTTATGTAAGTAATCCTTTTGCTTAGGGATAGAAGTTAACTTGTTTGATGAAACAGTTTGCCGGCTTTTCACGGTGAGCAGATTTTCTTTCTATCGGTTGAACAATCACAGTCACTGACCTTTATAAGGTAACAACCATTGTAGAATCAGACGTTTCTTTATTGTTAGTTCAGCCTCTTTGAAAATCACTCGTTCATCAATCATTTTATTCGTCAAAAATGAGAGAGGAGGCTTTATCCTCTCTTGCTGCAGCCTGTTCCAGGCTCTACTGAGATAGTAGGGATAATACGTGAAAATAAGAGCCCGTGATCTAGGAAATGGGGGCCGCTACTCTTGCTGTCAGTCAGTTAGTTAGTTACTCTGTCACTTAACCAGGTAGGTCCTTTGTTATCCCGCCAGTAACTGAGTACGTCTGTCGGTCCGTCTGTCACTCTCAGCTAGCCCGCTGGTCATCTGCTCATCGTTAGTTTGTCAGTGATTCGCTGTTAGTCAGCAACAGAGCCTTCATTTAGCACGACGACTGTATTTAAGTCAGTCAGTAGTTTAGTGGGACCTTCAGCGTCAACAATGATGATCAATTGATCAATCAATCAATTAACCAATCAATCAGGCAACCGGAAAAATTAATGTAAGACTCTTCCATTTCCACCATTTTCTTCAGCTCAACGTTTAATTTTTAGGTAAATTATCAACCCCTCATCTACATATTAGTGAACTTACGCAACAGAACGGCAGAGGCAAGAAGACGGCAAACCTCACTTGTGTGACAAGCGTGACAGTAATTTTCTTTGAGATAACTTTTAGCCAAACTTCACTTTCTTTTAAACGCATCTTTTTGAAAAAGATCAGAAAACATTAATGTTAAGTGAAGATCATGACAAATCACGTAGCTAATAGCCATGTCATTTTGTCACACACGAGCGTTTTATTGCCATGCTATTCTTCCTGCTGTCCTGTTGCGTAAACTCACTACGGAAGAGGACGCCTTGAGGTACTACTTAAGCAGAACTATCTCAGCATTGTCCTGAAAGGACGTTTGTTTCTGTTTTCCATCAACAATCATCTTATCCCCGTTTAAAGAAGCCCGACTAAGTGTTCAATTAACTTGGGCAATCTACTGTAACAAACTAATCTGAGTCTGATTTCCCGCTCAGGTTGTTCGCCTGCGGGTGAGGCTTACCGTTGTTTCATGACATGTATTCCATTTTACCTCCTAATTTCAATTTCTTTCAGCTACATTTTGCAGACAGCTCTTGTAAGAATCAGGGTGAACAGCTTCAAGCAACACAGGAAAGTCGGAGTGGTTATGTAAGTTGCAACGTTTTCCAATAGAAATCAAATGTGTTCGTTGCAAATTGTTCGAACCCAAAGACAAAAAAAAAGGTTAAAAGTGAACGATACTGGCATTTGTGGTTTATTTTTATACTCGAACTTTTAACATTCATCATAACCATCGTTTGTAATTCTGAACCTTGCGGTTATCTCGGCAGTGCTCCCACCGACAACACATTCCCATTCGAGGTCCCTGAAGACAATCGTCTACGGGAAGGACTATAGCACGCAGTGGATTCACATGTAACGGTACTTCATGCACCCCCTGTCCATTTGGAACATACCAAAAGAGGCTTCACAATGGGTCTCATTCCTGTATCGAGTGTCCAGCATGTAACAACAGGAAGAACAGTTAAAAAAGAGTCGAGAAAACCGTTGTAATTTGTAATTTTGAAGTTGTTTTAACAGAGTCTTAATAAAAACAGTTTCCTGTTTTTCCTCATCAAAATTCTGCGTAAGAACGAAAAACAAGAACCAAAACTAAAATTCAGTTAGGAGATAAAAAAGCGACAACGTCTTTTTTTACAATTGTTTGGAGTTCTTCATAAAAGATACTTGTGTAATCGCACAAAAAGGTGCTTTTTGTTGTAAAATGGCCCGCTTTCTTTTTGCTTTTACCTATAATTAATTCAACTATACTGGAAACAAGAGATGTATCCTTTTAAGCTCAAACAACTATATCCAAACAAAGGAATGATCAGTGCGATAGTGTTGTCTGTTTAAATTGCCTAGGTATATCCCTGGCTTTATAGATATCGACTCCATGCATTATAATATGTGTTTATATATGTCTGATAATATCCTTGAGCTTTTCTCGTAGGGGGATTCTACCAGAATACTGTTGGCCAATATGGAACTTTGGCGGGACGGACGGGATGCTTGCCTTGTCCTCAGGGTACCTGTGGAGCTTGACAAGTTCCCTGGAAAGCATCAGTACGCTTGCCGCGTCTGCCCTGGAGGTGCGTTATCTGATATACATGCTTATGAAAACTATATAGAAACGTTGTCACTCGATGACAAGTTATGGTGTGCTTATGGTGAGTTTAGCTCGGAAAACAGTTAAAGCAGCAAACACAATAAATGTTGGGTTTCATTTTAATAAGTGAAAGGCAAACAATCAACACCGACTTGGTAACAGGCCGCTAATACGTCAGCAAAAACGGTCTAAGTGGGATTTTGAAGGCATGGCCATGGTAGAAGGTGATTACTTTCAAAGATTGTTCCAAAAAGATGTTTGATAGTGTTTAAACCATTTGAACGGTCAATTTAAAATTTCTGGAGGAGACGCATGCTTACGCTAATCTGCAGTTTTAGTTTAAACAGCAGCAAGACTCCCTCGTTCGAATTGTTTGCTCAAAATTCATAGAACAGACACATGCTTAAATCAAGCTGTAGAATTAATGCAAACGGCGGCCAGGCAACCAGTTTTTTGTTCTCAATTTCCCAAAATGACATTCTGAAAAACGTGAGTGAGATACCGCATACAAAACTGTTTGTGTTTTTTTTCAACGAGAGAAAAGGTTGAAACCGGTCTGAGTTTAATTAAAACAAAGTTGCCTTTACACAGGATCTAAGACCGACGAGTGGGCAAGTTACCGGGGCTGCTTCTGTATTGACACTTTCTACCGACGAGGCCGATTTATACACTGCGAGGCGTGCCCCAAGGGCGTCCGCGGCTATCTCTGCAATGAGACCATTTTGGTCAAAGAAGGCTACTGGTGGAGTTTCAGAGATTATAATGAGAGCTGGGAATATCAAAGATTTGTTGACGCCTTAATGACCCCTGACGAGAAGTTTAACCACGCAGATGTGAACTTTACGGGCATATTTCCCAAGCCCTATCCGTGCCCTAAGGCAGCTTCATGTTTAGGACTCCTCAACTCTGTCCGAAAACCTTGCAAGAAAGGCTATGGAGGACCTCTCTGCGAGGTAAGAATTAGAAAAAATATATGCATTTTGTCGAGGCTCAAGCGCATCTCTAGACTTGAAACTATGCGTTATAACACTAAAGGTTGTTTGCAAAAGCCAATAGCAGTATCTATGCAGAATCAGATACGGATGCAAATGCATTAGAACCTTCATGTTCGACCACCTTTAGTAAGCGACCACATTCACGTAACTTAGCGGACACCCATTCAAAGCCCTGCGGTTGAACTCTCATCTTTTAAGTACCTCAAGTTGGATGAAGAGCCTCTCTTGATGATTTCTTAATGCTTTTAGTCTGTTGCAAGCAACCTCGTGATGCTTTTGTCAATTCCCTTGTGTTCGCCAAGTTTCTTAAGTGGCAGATTGTACAAATAGCATGTAACAGTGATATAAATGTGATGTGAATTTTAAGCCTGGTGAATATATAGGATTGATGATTGTTCAATCTTTGATAAAGGAAGCTCGGAGGAAAAATTCGTGTTGCCCAACAGGAGTCGAACCTATGACCCTTAGAATACTAGTTCAGATGCTCTACCACTGAGCGGCAGGACACTCGAGGGAGCTAAGACTAATTGAGCTAGGTTCATGCGACAAACATCCTGTATACTTTTAGTACTGACTCGGACGTCGACAGGTGTATATACACAATAATAATTGTTTCAAATGTTGTGGAAAATACAGTTTAATGTGTTATTTTCATCCCTAACGAAACTTTTTCTTTCAATTCAGGTGTGCGTCAAAGGATATTACAAGTCCATGTCACGATGCACAAAGTGCCCCACTTTACCCTGGTTGATAGCACAGACGGTATTCATTGTCTGCGCCATTTTCCTTCTGATCTTTATTCTTTTCCGTGACGAGAGCAAGACCAAGGGCAAAGGACGTACGTTGTCCGATGTAGTGCTGGCGCGCTTAAAAATTGTCGTTGGTTTTTACCCGGTATATTTTAATTTCTTTTCCTTCAGTTTAAAATTACTTTTTCTTTAAGCTTAACTGGGATTTTTCTTCACCCGAACGTCTGCGCGGCCGGATTGTTCGAGATTGTTTATTTCATCTCTTTCCCTTCTAGACCAAGTTATGGCGAGATTATCTGTCCCTAAGCCTTTAACTCTTAAATCTGTGACGAGTATCCTATGATTGGTTACCATTGAGACCTCTTTGACTTAATAGCTATTTTTTGCATTGGACAGTATTAGGAGTGAATAAGTTCAAAGGGTCAGTGTGTGCGACTGATCACCCTGATCCCCTAATCGGTACGTTTATTGGATGTTTACACCGTAAAAATCAAGTGCTTGACTAGTGTGGGGTGGTGAAGGTATTTACCGCGTGAATAATAACAGACGGATGGCTGTCAAAGTACTCTGACCAATTGATCATAGAAAAATATTCTGAATTTCATCATCATCCTCATCAACATCATCATTATTATTATCATAATTGTTGCAATATTTATAGTCGTCGTTCAAAAGCTCAATAATACTGTTTCTTGTTCTCGTGTCTTTATTTTCAGGTTACAGCTGGGACATTGGACGCCTTTTCCTATGTTCAATGGCCTGAAGTTCTTCTCCAACTCAGTAACTATGCCAAATTCGCTCAGCTGAATCTGGTTCAGATCGCTCCAATCCACTGCTTCAAAGAAAGTCTGAAAATGAACGCCTATGTCGGTCTTGTGGTAACTGTGGCGTTGAATGCAGGGGTTATTATACTGGCATTTATGTATCTTCAGTTCCGGAAAATCATGATAAGGTATGACCATGGTTGACTCTTGTGAACTGGTCAAAAACTGTTTGGGAACCTAACGTGCATGCATTGACTGTGCATGACCTTCTTTTATCAATGAAAAATAGACACTAGAATAACTTATTTCTTATCTCATGAGTTCACGACGACAATGGTAATAGCTGAAAATCATAATGATGATGAAAATTATAGGTGTGATAACAATAGTGAAAGCAAGTGATGACAGTAGTCATGACGATGATGGGGAATAAAAATAGTTCTCTGGACGATGACAATAATTTTACCAGTAAAGATAATGATTTCAAATAAAGAAAATAGGCACTGTTTGCTGCTTCAAATTAAGGTTTCTCGGAGTAATATTTTTAACGTCCATTTTCTGTTGCTCACTGTGGCTCAACAACGACACGTCGCCTGAGGAGAAGGCTCGAGCAATTCCTTTGAGTAAAGTGCGCTGTTATCGCAGCGCCTTCCTGGTCATGTTTATCACGTTTCCAGAAGTACACTAGTCAGTTCAAGGATTCTTCGGATGCTTCCCCCTGCATGTCACAAAATCTGCCAGGTATGAATAGTAGTACAGTATATCCTCTCCTTACGCCACCTCTGTAAAGCGGACACTTGGTTCTGTCCCTTTGGTGTCCGTATTAAAGAGGTTTGACAGTAGTTTTAATCATTTGTAAGTATGCAATCACGCGTTTGGGTCCACAAATCAGTGGCGGATCCAGGGGGAGGGTATGGAGGGGGAAGGGTTTGGACCCCCCTATCAGTCTTGACGCTTGTTTGAGACAGATCGTCTCAAACAAGAGACGGCTGATTAACTGGCTAATTTTTTAAAATAAAACGCGCGATGCATTTTGCCACTTTGGTACCCTCCTAGGATTTGTTCGCCTAGCTCTACTCGCAAAGCAATATTTCCCGTGACAACGGCGACCGGCGTTCAAAGATTGAGAAACACGTGGTCGTCGTGTCTGCTTTCTCAGCTGGTTCTAAAAAGGTCAACAGTCCTTACAATAGGGCCATTTATACGAGGAAAAATAAGACGCGTCTTACAAAGGACGCGTCTTAAATAAGACGTGAACGTTCCGTATAAACGGCATATTTCGTCTAAAATAAGACGCGACTTAGCTAAAACGCGTCTTATTTTAGAACAGCCCTTAGTACCTGTTCTTAGATAAGACGCGTCTTAGCTAAGACGAGAAAAACTTCGTATGAATGACCTTCGCGTCTTACATAAGACGCGAATGCATAGTACGCATGCGTTAATTTTTGGCGCGCCACGTTGGATTGCCGTTGCTATGGGCAACAGTCACATGAAAACGAGTCAAGAACAGAAATAAGACGCGAACCATTTATAAGATAAGACATGCTGGTATAAATGGTACAGTTCACGTCTTATTTAAGACGCTTCTTATGTAAGACGCGTCTTATTTTTCCTCGTATAAATGGCCCTAATGTCTCCAGACTATATGCCGCCGATAGGTTAAAAGCAATGGAAAATTATAGAATAGTCACGGGTTAAAAGTGGTCGCGGTCTCTTAAAGTCGTTTACGAGGGGTTTAACTGCAGTGATTTCGCGGGGGAAAATTTTGGTGTTTCGGATCCTTGAGGTGGTCGCACATGGAAGCTCGACTGTAGCAAGTCAAAGAGTTACCGTTCAGATAATAGTTAAAAGAGACTGCTTGTCTGCAGGCATTAACTAATATACTGTTATTGGACCTCAGGATATATCTATGAAAAACTGTACCTACTACCTAAAGATGGATTACAGCTTAAAGTGCTTCGACAAGACTTAAACAAATACGTGACTGCAGCCTATGTGGGTTCAATTTACCCAGTGCTCTTTCCTCTGTTCATTGTGTTCGTGCTATACTTCCTCTACTATCGTCCTCACATCAAAAACCGCGCCCTCAATCTACAACCAAAGCGGCTTGAGATTGTAGAAGGCATGCGCTTTATCTATGAGAACTACAACAAGCGCTGCTGGTACTGGGAAATAGTGGAGACGATCAGAAAGTTGATTCTTACTTCCTGCTTATCGCTAATCGGCGCTGAAGGTGGAATGACGGCAATGGCGTCTGGGTTTTATGCCGTCGCGCATGCACAGGCTCGTCCGATCCCCGACAAGTTTGAGCATTTGTTGCAACTGTCATCGCTGGTGGCAACCTTTTTCAATCTGAGCGTGGGTGTCCTGTTAAGAATTCCTTCTGAAATGGTCAACTACTCAATAGAAAAGGACAAAGATTCCGTTGGAGTCACCGTGCTGCTGGTAACAGCTAATGTCATGGTGATAGGGCTGGTATTGAGTGAGTACTTTCAACTGTTATCATGTGTTATATACTCAAATTCATATCAGTTGAAGGGATAAGATCAATTGCCTTATTTGGTTTTATTCCTACATTTTGAAAGCAATCTCGTTCCCAGAGTCCACGTTCCGCTCCAATAGTAGTCAATTCTTGCTCCCGTTCTGCTCGAAAAGAAACTGCGGTAACTTAAGAAAGGGATACTTGGGCGTAGTGTCGATCGGACGAGTATACACACATCTTACCGCTGTCTAAGAGGCCGTAGGTGCCCTCTGCTCTAACCAAACCATTCAAGTCTCAACCACCCGTGTGGAAAACCGTCCTCGCATCAATCGCAATGTCATTAGTTTTCACCATCAGGGACAATTTTGATGTGAGATCGTCCAAACCACACCCGAATGTCAGACACGTAGAAAACATTTTAAAGTAAAAAGGATGTACCTCCAGTGTGAATGACAAGCACAAATTTTTCAAAAAAAATTGTAGAATTTCGAGACCTGCGTGGCCTTCCGTTCGACTTAACCTGATTTTGATAAAACCTTGTGGTTGTTCTTGCTATGGCAAAAAATACAATGGTTGTGTTTAATATATGTTAATTTATGTCCTTTCTTAGCCCGTTACCTCTTCTCGTTGGGTAAGAGTCTATACGGGGTGTACAAAAACCCACAATGCAACTGGGAGTGTTGTTTCAGTGTTATCCTGTCGGCTCAAGGTGGTAGAGCAAATGATGAAGGAGTGACCGATGACAACGGAGATCAAGACATGGAGACGAACCAGGCGCAAATAGACGATGTCGGGGTAAGGATAATTAATTGATATGTTTCATCATTATAATATCTTGATATTTTCAATCCGACCAATTAAGGCCAGTGAAAGGCCTTGGACATTGATTCCGACCTACTTGCTAGATAGGCTGTCAGACATATGAACTCACAGTGACAAGCAAAGAAATTCAATAACGAAACAACTCATCTACCTTCCCTTGGTAAAGTTCGCCCCACAACCTGTGCGACTTTATTAATGAACACTGAAGCAATGTCCCAACATTAAAATGATGGTCCACTTATCCCGGACAAAAAATAGCTGAGGCAAACATATTTTGCCAAGTTACTGCGACGGAAGTGAGGCGAGCGTTTCAATATTACCTATTAGCAGGCCTTTGTGATAGGAGGAGGCTCGGCTAGTTTGGGGTCCTTTAGGGCATTAATGCATGATACCTCCAGTGAGTAGAAGTAAAGTCATGCACCCCTTTTAGAAGTTGAGCCTACATCGTCATTCTGACTCTAGGCCTCAAGAGTAAACAGAACATACAGCTATTTCTAGAAAGGTTGTGGGAAAAACTGTGCACACGACAAAGGTAAAATGGGATATGACCAATACACTCTTCCTGACACTGTAGCTGTCGAACCTACTTTCGTTGCTTTCCTTTAGCACTCGCAAACACACGTCCATGGCCTCTAATGCCATTCTTTGAAATTTCTTTGAAAAACAGAGAACTAAAATCCACCCACAATACCTTTCCGGATTGTCGCGTGCACTTTTTCCGACAACCTTTCTCGAATTAGCTGTATATATTCAAGCACATTGTGATTGGGAAGATCATGTAATAAAAGAACTGCACTGAACCGAAGAGCAATGATGTGAAAAAGCACAACTTAGCTAAAATACTTATTTGTTGTCAATAATTTCAGGTTTATGGCTCTGGAAGCATCACTGATGGCATAGAAGTCGTTCATCTGGGAGTGGAAAATGTAGGCGTAGATGGCATTTTGGTGGACGAAACAAATAAAAAACCAAGGGATAGCAATGGAAATGCTACCTCAGAAGGGTGCCAAGCCACTAGGGCCACTGAGACGTTAGGACAAAGTTCCAGCGAAAATCATTTCCAAAACGATAACCCTAAAACTGCCCAGACAGAGGTGAAAAAGGCTAAATGCTCGGTGGAAGTTAAGGCGGGGTCCTATATATCTTGTACAAGCAATAAGAACGTAACCGCAGCTCGAGTGAAGAGACCGGAACGCACAGTGAAAGCACAGGCAGAAATTGGGAAATATAACCAAGGTGTGGAAGAGAGTGATGAGGAAGAAACCGAATTTTAGACGAGCTCAGTTGAAAGACGACAGAGATTCAGCTGACATTTTAATGAAATTGGAATAGACTTTGGTCAACGATACTTTTTGTATGTGGCACTTGTTACGTAATCCTCCATTTAGCCCCTAGGGGGCTTATATATTTCAAACACATACAAGGTGGGCTTAATAGAGATGGAGGGCATATTTGAGAGGGGGACTTTTAAATATTTGCAAGTACAATGGTATCAGTTCACCTTAAAGAACTAGAATGGATTGATGAAAAGCTCAAGTACAAGACGTTGGAGGTCATGCAGCCGAGGATCAAAAGCAAATCAAAACTTCCGTATACACAAAGTTTCACAGTCGTGATTGATTAATGCAGTCTATCATTTATTAGTGAATCATAATAAGGAGGGAAGGGGGCTTAAGAGAGAGGGGGTGGGGGGGGGGGTGGTATTAACTTTTTTCCACTGAAAAGGGAGAGCTTGATAGAGAAGGAGGGCTCATTTCAAAGGGGGCGGGCTTAATAGAGGATTTACGGTAGCTTTATTTTCACCAAAATGAGAAGATCGCCCTATAAGACAACACTTTTACCATTTAAGTAGCTTGATGTACTTGGAAATCAAATTCCATTTACCCTTATCCCAACCAAACAACTAAAAGGTCTCACGGGAATAAACTCCATGAATATCTCCGTTTCTGAATGGCTCAATTCCCCGGTCTCTCAAATTTGAAACTTATAAGACGTTTGCGATATCTGGTAAAATGACGTCAATAGTGCAGGATGTCGCCTGAAAAAGGCATGGAAGCCAAGACGCCCAAGGAATGAGATTGTACTTGCTCAGCTATGTAAATGACGGAAAACTTCACATGTTTTGCGAAGAAAACATAGCAAGAACAGCAATTTACAACTCGACGATGACAACTGCTATTCAATTGAGGAATGTGTAGTTCCAAACAATATCCAACCCCCCCCCCAGGGCAATTTTCCTTTAGACCCCCCACTACCCAGTAATTTCCATTCCAAGGTTTGCTTGTCAAAAACCCTCACCCCCTGGAATTTCCGTATTTTTTCAAGTTGGTCAGGCACCCCCTGGGAAGAATAGTTACGTCCAAAGTGCTTTTGCGCTTTCCTATTATGCAAAAGTTATTTGTTTCTGTGAGAAAAATCCTTTTAGTCACGTTAATAAAGTGTGTAATAATCTCAATTCACCGAGAAACTTGGAGGTTGATACCTTACACGGCACAAATGATGCCATATGTAACTAAACACTGAGTGGACTTCAGTTGCTTCCTTCCAGTTAAAAAAATGCATATGTCAGAAGAAGGCTTAGAACGCGACCAAATTAGGGTGAATACCACAAAACATTGCGTAATGCCGCTACAGCTATATCTCCAGAAGTTTATTTATAAGCCGATAACAACTATCTGTTGCGTTAGCCGTGAAAAAAAAATTCGGCCGACCGTTAATGAAATGTCAACGCTGAAAACCATAATTCTTGTATTAAAAGATCGTCAACAATAAAATAACTGAGAGTTTGTTCAACAGAGCAGCTGTTAGTTTTTGATAACTCACCAGTCTTATTGGGAATCCCTGGAAAAAGACCTCGAAAAGCCATCCCCCATCCCCTCGGAAATTCCCCTCTGAATTTCCGTTGCCCTCCGTGAGAGGAGAGGGTATGGATATTTTCTGGAACTACACATTATGCTAGACTGAAGATCTCTTTTTATCCTGGATTTGCCATGAAGCGGGGCTATTGGAGAAAGCATGTTTAGAAGAGAGAATTATTCTGAAGAACATCAAGCGAAAGTCGAATCTAATCATGAATTGCTAACTATCCTTTTGAGATATTGTCCTTGGCTGATCTCGTGAAGCTTTCGTGTGTCACCTATACCCCACTGGGGAGCACATACCTGAATGGTTATTTTGCTCAATCAACAAACGATTCCGGTTTCTAGCTTTTTGTAGCTTTATAGCAGAAAATGCCCTTACTTGCTAACTCGTAAAAATCTTCTAATGCACTGTAACTTCGGTCATGGAGAGATCAATTTTTTTCACTCTTAGGGTGAATTTAAAACTCCTTTTTCTAGCCAAGAATCCAAAACGCAACACAAAATGGAGCGTTGTCGGTGCAGCGTATCCCGGTAGTGTGTGTGTAACCAGAATAGCCTGAGTTGTCAGAACTGAGCGACCAGACCATTACCGTCGTATTGGAAATGTCACTTTTAATCAAAACTATCCAGCCAGATCCGCCAAATCCTAAATAGTTTGAACGAAGGAGATGGTTTTCTGCAAAAACTCTTGGAAAAAGCAGTTATTTATTTGTCAAAATGACTGGTCCGGCCATGGTCCGGCAGGCCAGTTCTGACTTTTGGGAAGCGCCCTGAGACACAGACGAAACGAGGGTTAGGTTACGTCTACGATGCAGGGTAAACCAGAAAAGCTTGTGAAGTTTATTATACTAAGTCAAAGCCAAAGTTTGTTCTAGACACTGTCACGAACATTATCATGATTGTTTTGCGTCAGAGTAGATAAGAGTATTTATGTAATAAAATATATTATTCATCTCCTTTTGTGTATGACAGGCTCGTTTGTGTCACTACAACCACTAATAGGTGCATTTCAGACATCATTCACTGCTGGTTAATTTCGATCCTTATATTGTCCGCCAGAAACTGTTTCCCCAGCGATTGGCTGCTACGTTGTTTGATGGTGGGCAACGCTGCTTCCGGAACTAATATACCAATAGCTTGCATATGCTACTGAAGACACTATTTTACGTCTCCTAGAGGAGACGAGAACTCCATTTAAAGACAGTCTTCGGAGCCACTACAAGAAGATCTAGCGGTTTGCAGGGCAGCGCTTTACCTACAGCCTGTGACATCGAAAACATTACCCGATGAGTACCGACAGTAAGTGATAGAAACGTCGCTATCAATAACAAAGTGATTGTAATAAAACAAACGATAAAAGAACCCGTCAGTAGTATTAATTCCAAGAGGATTTGTAATGCACTAAAAGGATAAAAAAACACAAATTTTAATTGCAAAAAAAGTTTAACTACACGAAACCTCAATTATAATAGTTTCTACGATTATCATATTGCATTACAATAGCTACCAAACTATTTACTTTAGCTTTCACTTACTTTTACATCAATGCAAATGTTTTTCTAGGTAAGTATCAATATATTCATTATAACAATAACTTGAAAATTAAAAACAATACAGTCAGATAAAAATAGACTCTACAACATTTGTTAGCGATGCGGCAGACACTAAATTCTTCTAGTCCTTTGCTCTCGACAAACCATAAACGATAAACATGACCCAAGTTGGTGACAAAGAATCACGCTTTAACTTTATAACTAACTTTTTGAGGTGACTACACTGTTTTCATAAAATGAATAAAAAAACTTTTAAGTGCAAATAAAAGAAAGGCCAAATATAAAATTGAAACACTACTTCTCCCTAGTATTGTACGTTTGAGAAAAGTCTCACTTCCTGGATCAAAGAGCTGTGTTTTTTTTGTTTTTGCTGTTTTTTTTTTTGTTGTTGTTGTTTTATGTTTTTGCTGGTTATTTTTTAGTTACTTTGTAATAGTCCTTTGTATCTAAATTTCCTTGGGATCCAGCAATGCGCTGCCAGTATTGTTCAACGCACAGTTTACATCTCATTAACTTGTCCATGCAGATTTAAGCAACTTCAAGATGGCGGATCCCGTATTTCCAATGTGGGTCATGTAATGTTCTCATGAGGGAAATTTTTGGGCGGTGTCTTGGTGCTGTGGACGGATGCGATTAACAAATACTGTATTACAAAAGATTGAAAAGACTCTGAACAATACCTACACAACAAAACAAAAACAAACAATAGTGTCCGCAACACCAAGAAACAGCCCTTTTTGGCACTTTGTCTTGTCAAAAATAATGTGTGTACATGCCCATAAATTTGGCATTTTTAACATTTGAAAGCAGATTCATTTCTCTTCATTAACATCACATGACACTGAGAAAACTAAATACGAAAATATTATACAAGCTAAAGAGGACTATCAGAATGTAGTGATAATACTTCGAGGACCAAGGAACACTGGTGCCTCTTTAAGGTAACAAATGTTTTACAGATAAGGAGAACTCTTTCGAACGGTCATGGTTCGAAAATCGGCTACCGCAATTTTTGTCACTGCAAACTACAGTTAAGTGGTGAAAGTCCGCCACCTTCAAGTGAGCATAAAAGAGAAAGTTCACGGATGCGCGGCCTGATAGCTGCCTTAACGAACCTACTTATTTCAAAGAATTTCCTATTTTGTGTCGTACTTATACTTCTCATATCTAGGTTATCTAGTTTCTATGTGTTTTGCAACGGTAAGGGCCTTAGGATCGTTCTAAAAAAGGACGAAAAAATTTACTAAAAACTATCGTTTCTCTACTTATGCAAAGTTCTAATACCCCAGGGCCAAAACCCAAGCAATACAGTCAAAGCTCTCTGGACACTCGTACCAGAAAACTCTACTTAAGACCACCTTCAAAAAACCCTATTTGACCTCTCCGCTTACATGAGACATTCCCATCAGTGGCTATCCCCAGTTACGGCCACTTTTTCTTCTTCCCACGAGTGTCACAAAGGTGTTTTGACTGTTTGTTTTAATTAACTTATTAATTTCTTTTAATTCTCCCACTAACTAGTTCCATTTAGACCAGTTTAGACTAGCTACTCTTCCTACGTTAGAAACTAAAGGGGTATTTTTCTCCAACACCCTTTATAAGGTAAGATAGACATAAAACTTTTCTTCACAATTTTCAAGACATCAAAATTAACAAATACTGTTTTAGGCCACATGCGACTGATAAAGTTCTCCCTATTGTACGTCCACCTTTTCACTTCCAAGAGCACGTGTGACAAAATTCGATAAAGCGATAAAGCGATCAGCCCAAAAATGAAAATAGAAGCCTTTTATTACCCTATTTTATGAATAGTGGACTGTTATTTTACACTCGGTACACAGTGCGTCAGTACAAAGCTGGATTTAGTTACAGCATTGGATGGCCAGCTGACAAAAATTAAAAAATGAAAGCTAAGTAAAAGCAACCTGAACAGCAGAACAAGGATGCTAATAGCCTCAGCTTGAAACAATCGGAAACTACAGAACGTAGAAAAATAGTTATATACATACAAGACACTCAAAATCATTTAATTTTTTCGGTCAGCCTTTCTTTATTTGTTTATAATGAAATGCTACGTCATTTACAAAGTTCAATACCCATGGCTCTTATTCAAAAGCACAGTTAAAGTAACAACAGAATATAAAGACGTGAGTCCGTTATAAATCATGTATTCTTCTTCTTAGCTCTCTTCCTCGTCTTCAGTGAACTGACGCTAGCTTCTTGTGGTTGCGAACTAAACGAATCACTTGGTAGCTAATGATACCACTGACTGTAAGTGCACGATTAAAAGATTTCTCTTCATCCCTTAAACCCCAATAAGCCATATTTTGTTTGTCTTTCTTCGTTACTTGACCTTCCTCTTGATCAAATATCACCTCATCTGTAACAAAGTTCTTTCCTTTGAGGGCACACGTATTGTTCAGAACAACTTTATCTCGCTGTTCACTGGGCATGTAGTCGGCAGTGGGATATGTGCTCATGTACTCGGATTTTCTGGTAGATACGGCGATGGAAACACCTGCTATGTGATCGACAGTGTCTTCAAACAAGCGCTCTTTACATTTGTGAACAAAAATTTCTTCACACTGCCTTAATGCCTCCTCTTTTTCTTTATCACCGCGAATGGCTTCTGGGATGTTTAAAAATGGCCCATGCAAAAGGGATAGGTTCTTTTGAACATCTTTGAAAGAACTGTCATTCATTAAAAGGGAACAGGCCTCAATCTTTATATCGGAGGCAAAATCTGGCCAATCTTTAGTTGCATGGTCGTAAACTTCATATCTTTCTTTAGTCGTTAGCTCCTTGGTGGTCTTCTGTAAACTAGCTTGAAAAACGCGCTGTGCAAAAAGTAGGCCCCTGGTAATTGAGCATTTATGCCACTTGCGATCATTTTGATCAAAGTGGTGCATAAATTGGATATCGTCATCAACCGTCCAGTAGAGAGAAAATTTGAAACATTCGGCTAAGCTCTTAATAATTGCCCTCGTTACACCTATTCCTCTTCCATTTTGAGGCAAGACAACGTATGTCAATCTGATCTTGCTCCCCTTTGGTGGCCCTAATACATCTATCGTGTTTTGCAATGTAATGAGGTGTTGCTTTTCAACAACAAGGAAGATATTTTGATTAAAACCATCATTGATTCCGCTACTTTCCTTTCCCATTGTCTTATGTTCTTCGTCTTGGTTTCCTTCTACTTCTTCTTCTGCTCTTATGCCTTCTGCTGAAACTCGGCCCCAGGGATCTTCCTCGAGAAAATAGTTTCCTTGATTGTCCAAGGTTGACCCAGGTCGGATTGTGGGGATGAATATTGGTGCCAAGTTTTGTGAGGGATCTTTAAATTCTTTACAAATGTCGTCAAGCGTCTGGCGCGTAGTCGAGGATACAAGTACCTCAAGGCACTTTTCTGGATCATTTTTCCTTAAATGTATTTCATTTGCATGCCTTGAATCTTCAATAACAATTTTGCATGAGACCGAAGACTTCTTATACGCAAAAAGGAGCTTCTTCGCCTGATCCACAAGCTCCTTATTTTGTATTTTGTCTGTGCGAAGGACTATACTTGATTCAGAGGTCTTTTCGTCTTCTGATTGAGGAGAAATATTGAAAAAGTCCTTGTCGCTGAGGGCAGTAATCAAAGCCTTACTCCACAAAAGCTGATCCACTTGCTTAGGCTCTTGAGGTTTCAAATAGCCATGATCTTTACCGGTAATCTTCAGCTTCGTTTCCATTTCTCTAATGATGTCCTTTCCCTTTGTACCACACAGAAATTTTACCATTGCGTCTATAATTTGACTATGACTGGACTGTGAAGGCACTTTGTGGTTCTCTTTGGCATTTTTCATTTCCTTGGGAGCAGGAAGGCTTAGAATAGCGCGGGCATTCATTTCAGGATGCGGGTTGATAACGCGAATCGACTTTTCACAAAAGTCTTTAATTATCGGTAACTTCTCTTTTAGAGATGTTAAACATGCTGTCCAGGAAGCAACGTGAAGAGATCTGGCAGAGAGAAGTTCGTTGACAATTTCCTTAAGAGTTTTCATTAAATGAAAATGAGATTTTTTGTATTGCTTGTCACGAGTGTTCTTCTTCAGTAACTCTTCAGTACGCTCAAGAAGAATAGAAAGGTAACTGGGGATAAGGTCAGTCCTTTCGTGGACGCTAGCATCCTTCCACTTCAGTGTTTCAGCTTTTGTCAATGTGATCTGTCTTCTTTTTAAAAAATGAAGCAAGTACGCCGGTGCAGTGTTTGTACAAAAATTTTTGACCCTACTAAGGCACAACAGCTCAATTAAATCAATGACATCTGCAGGTCCCTCTTCCACAAGAGGCAAGTTTCTAATTGTAAAGTCTTGAATCAATTCGTTGGTATAAATCACCAGTGAGTCAGTCAGCATGTCCAAAAGAAACTTCTGTGTTTCTTGGGAAAGCATGAAGTTATTGAAAAGAAACTCTTTCAAACTCTTTAAATCCAAATCCAACATTGCATCCCTCTTTTTTTCAACGAACAACTTGATTAGCTCATCGGCATCATCAGAATACGCATCCGACTGCACTTCAAAGTTTACTTCTCCAGGTTTTACTTTTTCAGGTTTTTTCTTCTTTTTGACAGTAGTCATTCTCTGTGTCACACCAAGGCGCATCTTTTTGGCAGCCCAATGGATTTTTTGTAAAATTGGGTGAATAATTTCCTTCCTCTTTACAGTTTGAACGTGACCATTAACTACTTTCTTTAAGGAATCGAGAACCTTGTCATTTTTTAAATGAAAGTATATAACCTCACTTTCCCTAGAGATTTTCTCTAGGAGAAGTTCGCCATAAAGCTGGGGAATATTTTCTCTCACCTGTTTGTAATTGTCATCCTCTTCATTACATTGTTTGCGAAAGTGCTCCCATGCATCCTCAAGATCTTTCTTCTTCTCTTTGGACAAACCATCAAAGGTTTCTGATGGTGACAGAGACGGTCTTTTATCATTAAATATGTGGACGAGTTTTGGTCGAGAGGTGAACTCAAACTTACCACGTCTTCTGAATATCTGTGCAATATCTTCTGCCGAAACTTCTCTCCCAGACTTTCCACCCTCAAAGAATAGCACTATATCAGCTTTACTTAGTGCTACATTGACATAGCTGTCCCCACTTTTGTCACCAAGTCCAGGAACATCAACGAACTGCACATCAACTTCCAATTCAAGGTGGAGTCCTGAACTCGTCATCTTTCTTTCATTCAGTTGCTTAAACACTGGAAATGGCCCTTGAAGTTCTACGTACTTTGCATCCTTTTCTTTTAATATACTTTCAAGTTTGTTTTTTACACGATCGAATGTGCCTATTTCTATTTCTTCTTCGTGAAAACATGGGGTTGGGTTGGGGTCTGTTTCTTCTTTGTGCAATGAAACCTGGACATTTCTACCATATTTTATGTAAATTGGAAGGTGTGTTTGACTTTTCCCTGGTGCGGAAGGAAGGGGCCCATTTTGCACCTTACAGCTATCCAAGCCCAGACTTAAAAGAGTGTTGAGAAAAAAACTTTTACCTGTCCCTGGTGACCCAAAAACAGCAAGTGTAATAAAAACTTTACTTTTAGTTACAAGAGTGCTGAGAAAGTTGTCTATATTTTCTCGGATAAGCATCTTCACTTTCTCTTGTCTACTGTCTTCATAGAGCTTGTACCATGCTCCCTCTAGAACATCTGAACAAACGCGGATGTTCTCCCACAAAGCTGACTCTGGAAAGGAAAATGAAAATATTTGTTACCGCAATGTTTGATCATGGTGATCTCGTGAATTGGGGAATGGAATGGAATGGAATGGAATGAAATGGATCTTAGTTGGATATTAGATGAGGAATGGGGCTGTTTACAACGTAGCTTTCGAGGGAAAAAACGAACCTTTTCTTATCGCCTTCTAAAAAATAGGGAAGGAGGAGGCCAGATCACAGATTAATAATTTATATATTGAACAAATCTGAAAAGGATATGGTATCAACCGTACGTCTTCCTTTGGCAATTGCTTCAAATTTCGCTGTAAAAATTTAATTCAGGCAGAACGTTACTCAGAAATAAGTCTATTAGGCCCGTTTCAAACGTCGTGCTACTACCATGCCGAACCAAATTGATCGATTTAAATTCGACTTTAGCACTGCAGTAGCGCGACGTTTGAAACCAAGTCGTGCTACTGCCGTGTAGCACGGCAAGCTAAACGATGTTTCACTGAAATTAGTGCGTCAAAGTTGATTTCTTGTTAGCTTTTACTTGATTGAAAAATGTCTTGAATGTACTTTTCATTTACTCTTTATTCATGTAATACATTTGAGAGGCAAACTTTTACTTTTACTCCTTTTTGTAATAACAATAAAATTGACGCGATGATCCGCTAACTTGAGTCCAAGCCATTCCTATTTTTCGTTAGGGAACATTTGTGGTACTGTATAGTACTTTGAGCAACAATAACAACAACATCTTATATTTTAACACGGTGGGTTTTAAAGCTAATATAGCTTATGGGGCAGTGTAAAAAAAAGGGTAGTGTAATAAAATAATAAAGATTATTTTTAAAAATATGAATGTGGTCAATAAAAGGTGAAATATGTACAATAAAAGCTATGAATAGAATTCATAAGAGACGAAATCACTGACAACATGGGGAGAGCCCGTTTGCGGTGACTCTTCATTTAAGTTCACGTTTCTGAGGTCGTGAGACCTTTTTTGCCCTTTCAGCATATTCCCTGGCGCTGACAGCGGAAGGTTCTCGGAAGGTTCTAAAAGATTCCAGACAATGGATCCTCCGTAAGAAATAGAGTTTTTCATATAATAAGTTTCAAAACGTTGTACGCTAACACGATGTTCACGACGGCATACTTTGACTCTTTCCTTTGTATTAAATGCTCCAAGCATGATGGAGTTATGCGGTTGAGGATATGATAAATTTAGGTGGCTAATTTGTCCTTATAAGTGTCGAATAAAGAGTCCGACTTAGCTGTTTTTCCTCAGAGGGCATGTCGCGCAGGAGGTTATATACAACTCTAGCGGCCCTTCAATGTATGGATTCCAAAGAATTAAATTCGTTTTTATTTGTACAACACCAACAAATTGGTAGCGCATATGTAACCGAGGGTAAAATGACTTTAAAATATAGACCTAAAAGCGAATTCCTGAGTAAAAAGCGGCTGCGTTTGATCAGATTGAGCTTGTTAACGAACCCTCTCTTGAGCTCTGATATATGTTTTGTCCAAGTAAGCTTGTTGTCAATGGTTACACCTAACAGCTTAGAACTTGGGAACAGCAGGTGGTAACGTTGCGCATGCGTCATGCTTGCTTGAAAGCACTCGTTGACGGGAAATCGTAATGGCCGAAAGCTGTTCTGAAGCACTTTCAAGGGAGATTTTTTGGCATACCCAATCAACAGCAGACATGTCTTATAGAATGGATACTTTGGTTAAGCCATGTTGAAGTGTCATGTATGAGAGAAGGACCATTTAGCCGGATAAGTTTCATCCATTTGGCTCCTCTGATGAAGCAGATAAAGCGTTCACGAGGTCGTTTGTTGTCATATGTTGATTTGTTGACATTCAAGCGGTTACGGATTTCTGGGTTATCGTCCATGATCTGCAGAGCTGCGTAGCATTTAGGTAAGATATACCCTTTGATTTACTTTGTGAAACGTGGAGCAGCATCATCGCATGTTATGTGTTAAAATTATAGCAGCCTGAATTCAACGTAATTTATGTGACCCCGTATTTCTGTAGTATTTGACCCTGTCCGTACAGCGAGATCCAGTGATATATCCCACACAAACGACTAAACAGGTAAAACTTCTCTTTCGGTCACTCCGTATTTTCACTTTTAATGGTTAATTCAAAGGGGGGAAGTTCGAGTATTTTGATACTATTTAGCGGCATGAAATCAACAAGCAAATTTCCTACTCTTACAAGTAAGGCCGTAGTCGGATGTTTCCTTCCATTTTCGAAAATTTGCTTTTCTGGTTTACATTGGTGCTCTATGGCGGTTACTTATTCTCAGAGATTAAGAGATCGAGGCGGTGGATTGTGAAATATTATTTGCTAAAACTTCGTTAAAGATAGACAAATTTTTCTTGTCCTTTTCAACCTCGTTTTCAGATTTTTGGTGAACATGTAAAAGTATATCCCAACAAAACCTTCTTGTAAAAGCATTGTTTGGGAACACTCTTTCATTCTTGAATGTTTGATTTTGCATCCAAGGGGGGGAACTCTGATGAATTTGCGTTTTAATAATCATGCATTGCAAGCTGTCAGATTCATTGTCAAGAACCCTCACTATTTGGAAGATGATTTTATTCTGATAATTATTCTATGATGATTTGTTTATACCGTCATACAAAATTGGCGCCAAAAAGAATTTTAATGTTATGCTTAAAATGTTTACATAATGTCTTGAAACATAACTGAAATCAATATAAATATGAAAATACAAATATGTGCATTCTTTTCCCTGCCCTACTATAAAAAAATGATAATTGTGATTTACTGGTAATGCATTTTCACATGACCATTACGATATTACTCCCACTTTGACACTAGCACAAGTTTAAGCACAAAACAATTCTTGCCCTTGTTCAGCATTGCACTTGCTGGACTGCCATTCCTGTTTGAAGTGCAGAAAACACTGGACATAAAATCCCTGAATTTGATTCCTTGCATTGGCATCCACATAAGAATTAGCTTCATCATATACAATGTATTTGTATGCTTACAAAAATAATAAATGTTATTATTCCTTTTTTATCCAAAAGAGGTCTTTCCTGGAATATAAATTCATATCCATGACACTTTAGAAATCCTGAAAATCTAAAGGGGTTCGTTAGTTGTTGGCAACAACAAAATGCCATAGGGGTAACTGTTCACTCTCCGATAGAAATAATTCTTTTGATACTCTGGGTCTCATATATTCAGTGTTTAGTTGTGCACATGAATTTAGGAGCACTTGGCTTGCCAGTGTTAGTTTGGCTGTGTATACACAGTAGTAGTGTATATAGTCATCTATCATAGGCTGCACAAGTTGCAATAATTTTATATAAATTTGCCCCTAAACAAGCCCATTGATGCTCCTGGTGTTGCAAGATGACAAGTTATGAAAAATTTCATTTGCCTTTTGCCTGTTGCAGGAGCTCCCTATGAGATGCTCAGCACTAAACCTTGTTGATTCAGGTGATAGTCCTTGAGGACAACTGCATTGTCACATTCAAACCAGTTGCACTTTTCACTCAAGGTTAGCAGAGCTGGTACAAAATGGCGACTATCTGTTTTTTATTTAACCCTATACTGTCTGCAGAATGTGAAGGGTCTGCCACTCCATCCTGAACTGCATCAAATGGCCTTGGTACCCCAGAAGACACACAGACAAGCTTTAATTTCATTGAGTCATACATTGGCTCACTTGAAGCTACCATAAACTCAGATTTTATAAATATCAGTCTTTAAGATTCTTAAGTTCTCCTCATGTTTAAATTAAATGAAAAGGAAAAGTTAGAGCTCATTTTCAATTTTTTAGTCTTCAAATCATAAGAACTTGGCCCCAAATAGATATATGGGCAAGTCAAGGGAGCTAAGCCTTGTTAGTAATTTATTAAAGAATTAACACATGTGTGGTAGAAAATACCAACGACAAAATTTATGAAAGCAAAAATGAGTGCAAGCATGGAATTACCAGAAGCAGAAAATTCACTTCAATATCTCAGAGAGAAAATGCAGTTTTAGGTATGACTGTGATCTTTACTATTTTAAGTATTTTCACTGTTGTGTGCATATTTGCAATTTTCTAGTATGTAGAAGTGTGGGGAGTAAAGGGAAGGATTTTTCATGGTTAGGGTTTCCTCAATAAAACACATCTGTAATATGAAACATCCTGTACCACTCTCCTGTTTTGACTCATCTAATTCTTTGTTTTAGAAGTGTAAGGGGCATCTTGGAGTCAAGAGCCTCCATATTACAAAATCTGCTTACACCCCTGAATAAGTTAAGGTGTCACATACATTTAATAGATGTTATTTCTAGAGTTTAGGTCTTTAGTTTTATATCATCTAGTCAAAAATGGAAACACAATTTTATAGCCCTGGGTGGGATATCTTTGAGATTTTATTGGTCGCAGAATTAAGGGCACTGCACCTGGTCTGGACACCGGTGGTTAGGATGGGGTATCTCTGAAAAGTAATCACTGGCAGAATCACTGCACTAAGGTTGCACATCTCTGAGCAACAGGGCGTTCCTGAACCATAACTGACGTGAAATCGTATTATTGCAAGGAGATTGTCGCAAGAACTGCAATTATGACTATTATAAACAGGAAAACAAACTAGCATTTAGAATTTTTTTTCATAGCGTTTTATTCAAATCTTAAACGTCGGACGTTTTGTACTCGGTCACAACTTACATGAAGAGATTTTTTCCCAGTTATGTAGTGTTTTAATAGAGGAGTTTTGCAGCTGTTACACAGAACCCCATCGAAGCTTGACGTATCCGCGCGCAAGCCAAAACACGAAACAATAATCACTCATGGACCACAAACCGCGCAAAATTGTGAATGATCCGCGACTTATTAGCCTTGAGACCAATCTGGCAATTTACACAGAAGACTTTGTCTTATCTGCACTCCACAAAGATAGAACAGATGACTAAGACGATGGTAATTTTGAAAACAGGCGCCATTTTTCTTTGCTGCATTCGCTGCGATCCAATACCACGACAAACTTCCGTCCAGCGGCTCGCGCATACTCGCAACGTTACCACCTGCTGTTGAACTTGGGGACCATTTTATGAGATGCTGGTTAATTTTTAAACTGCCTGAGGGACCGATAAAATGATTTCTTTTAAGGATCATTCCCTCAAGCTTTTTGGGGTGTGGTACCAGGGAGTTCTGTTTGCACCAGAGGGCGAGATCTTCCAGAGCTTTGTTCAGCGTTGTTGTGGCCTGGTCTACAGATTCTCCAACACAGTACATGGTAGTGTTAACTGCTTTCGGTAGATCGCTTGTATACAAGGCGAAGAGTATGGGCCCGAGTACGGAGCCCTGTGGTATACCGTGTGCAACTTTGGTATTCTCAGAGGGTACGCCATTAATTGCAGTATACTGTTCCCGTTCAGATAGATAATCTCTTAGTTATGCCAGTAAGTTTCCCGTGATTCCAAACTTGTGCTCTAGCTTGTGAAGAAGGATTGGGTGTGAAACGTAATCAAACGCCTTCTGACGTATATGAATACGGCGCCCACAACTAATTTGTTATCAACTGTTCGTCGCCAAGTTTCCGTCGGGTGGATGAGTAATAGCTCTGTTGATCTTCCTTTTCGGTAAGCTCATTGAAAAGAGAACATGTTTTGCAATCATGCACGCTACACAAGATTCTAAAATCTTGCTGGGTATACTAAGCAAGGAGAGGGCACGATAATTACTCATTTCCGTAGGATCATCTTTTTTGAATACAGGTTTTAGTCTGGCCACTTTCCAATTGTTGTAGACTCTACATTCGCGTATGCTTTGCATGAAAAGGCTGCTCACGGGGCAACAACAGCAGTACCTGAGAGTTTCAATGATTTGGGTTACCATCCGGTCCTGTGGCTTTATTATTCTTCAATAATGGTATTTTCCTGTCAATATCAAGGATAGATAGACTAATATCGGATATACATGGTACAGGTATGAAGCATGTACTAGAAGTCAAGAATTGTGGTGCTTAGAGTTGCCCAGTATTTAATTTCTCAGCTATCGTAGAGAAGAAACAGTTCATAAGGCTCGCCTTCTCCGTGTCTTTTACCGCTAAGCTGTTATCGTCACGCTTAAATGGACCTTTCTTCCTCCTTGATTTGGCGTTGGTAGCATTGGATAATGCATTCCAATACGCCGAGGTGGTGTTCGCCTTTTTCAGCTGATCTCTGAAGTATGCAGCCTTCGCTTCCTAAGGTCAGATGTTATTTCGTTTCTCAACCTCTTATAGTCGGCACAAATGTCCAGCGCTGGCCACAAGATCCCTACTTTCCTTTTTCATCCTTAGTTCTACACTTCTCAGAGGTGTTGAAGAGTGGAAAAGTCTGACAAAGTAAGGATAATGTCATACTTTTTCCCTGGTCACGAAACCTCTGTCATTCTTTACTTAGTTCTACACTTCTCAGAGGTGTGGAAGTGTGGAAACGTCTGACAAACTAAGGATAATGGCACACTTTTCCCCTAGTCGCGAAACCTCTGTCATTCTTTACTTAGTTCTACACTTCTCAGAGCTGTGGAAGTGTGAAATAGTCTGACAGAGTCAGGATATTGTCGCACTTTCCCCGCAGTCATATGTATGAAATGAGAATAAAACGCGGTGGGAGTGTTAGTTGGTTTTATTCCTGCAACTCGTTTTACATCTTTTTAAATGCTTTTTTTACATTTAGACAACTATTCTGTGACTAGAAGATATTAGCCTTGTTTCACTGCCATCTGTTTGAATATCCGCGCATAAAAAAGCCTACGTTTTCTCTGTCACGAAGTCAACGTCAGTCCTTTATCTTCGTTTATTTATTTATTTTTTTACGGAAACCTCGACAACGTCATCTCTTCTATGGCTTTTTATGTTTGAAATTTTTCATCTTTATGAGCCATATATGAGGCGTTTTTTTCTGGGTTTTTCTGCTTCCTATACACCTATTCGGCTAACTCAATGTTGTACCCAATTTAAACCCTTTGGGAATAAAACGTTTTGTTTCAGAAATTCCCATACATTTAATGTGAATGCCACATTATAACGCAAATACAATACACAAAGAATCTTAACCCCGGGAGATTTCAATTGGGTACAACTTTGAGTTACCGGAGTAGGTCTATTAAGATCGTGACAACGCTAAAAATGGGCTGTAAAGAATGCAGAGTATGTGCATTCTATCTTCCTCGCTTTAAGATCAACTTTATAAAGTTTATAAATGCTCAGATCAATTTTTATTTGTCTATTCCTTCATCAGGTTCATGACCTAAATTGGTCCTAAAATATACAGAATACTGTATAAAGTAATAATTGTGACTTATCGGCCTAGAGTAGCTACCTGCAGATCGCTCTGTGGAAACTGGGGATCACCGTTTAGGTGCGTGTTATAGGGTCGGCAATATTTACGTTATCTCTACGGCACGTGACAATACTAAAATATTTGCGTGGTCCACCCTCCTCTTCATCTTTAGAGAGTCACCCTAATGTGAATTCGTTTTCGAGGTTTCTTGGCCTCGAACCGCTCGCCTCCGAGCGTGGTGTTGCGTCTGTCGGAGATCCCGCTAATCGAGGCGAGCACCTGGGAGATTCTGTCGTCACTTCTAATGCGCTTTCACCGCCATTGGTGCAAAGAAAACTGCGACACAAACAACGTAGAAGAGCTCAAAGGGGTAATGAGAGGGACAGGATGTGGTTTGCAATGTTATTAATTTTATTTAGACTATAACGATCTCAGTTTCATTTAATAGGTCGTCGGCCAGAACACTGAAATTTATTTGAATCCTATCACTTACTAAGTTATTTAATCACGGTAGTTAATCCTTTGGCGGCATTTTAGTGCATTCTAGCATAAGCGATGTACAAACGTTTTGATGTTGTCATCTGACCTCTTTGTTTTTCACCTACAGATTGACACAGAAGTTTGCGAGCAGACCTTCTCTTGGCTGTCAAAGTATGCAAAAATGACAAGGAAGATGAACAGAGGACACTTTGTCTTTTTTATAATTTATGTTCAGCATTTACATAACCTTAGAGAAGAGGAAAAACTACGAAACAGTGGATATATGGCTTGCTCTAACAATGATCAAAGTTGAAGCATACTGATAAGGAAGAAAGATTGGTTGGAGATCGGATTTCTTAACTTTAAGAGGCAGTGTCTGTAAAAGCAGTCCGGTGCATTCGCGGTCGAAAAATAGTTTGCCCTCAAACTTTGCCCAGTAAATCATCTTAGTTCATAAGTAAATGAAACGACTTTCGTTTTGGGAAATATTTCAAAATACAGATTTTAGAGCGCTCAACTGTCAAACTGCCGAATGCCCTAAATTTGCGACTGGCGAAAGCCAAAAATTGGACAAATTACTAAGCTCGCTTCTCCAAATCCACAAAAAGCGAGAAAAAATGATTATTATTTCTAGGTTACGGTGTTTATCAACAGTGTGAATAGCACGTGAATTTTGAATTTTGTTGAACTGTGTCTACAGAAAAATTAGTTTACTAGCACCTATGGGAGGCCATTTTCAAATCGCAGCAAAGTACCCTATCTTTGCTGGCAATTATTTCTTAAGTCCAGACCTGCCTGCTCTGACTTTCTACTTAAATGAACTATGGAGATGCTAGGAAGTATAGAAATCTAAAATACTTTGCGCTTTTGAAACTTGAAAACAATGCCAGTGAATAATGAGGGCGCTCGCTTGTAAACACAAAATCTGGGGGAAAAATTGGTCATATTTGAGGTCCTATTTGCAAGCCTTCCCTGTTTTCAATGTTCTTGAAACTTGCAGGGTATATTTACTGACAATTGATCTCTGGATTATCAAATTTATAAAAAAAATTATCGAGCAGTTTTTTGAAAAATCGAAAATTTGTAGGCGTGGACCAAATTACGTGCAAAAACTGTAACAAAAGCAGCTGAATGCAAGTTAATAAAATTCTTCTTACTCGCGATCGCCTAGAGCAATTCTTCTCTTGTTTTTGTAGGAGGTTTTGAATGGAATCAAACCACTATGAGATGAAGCCGCGTTTCCAAAGCTTATCATTTTCTTTAAAAATTAGCTAATTGTGTGGATAGCATGCTATTTCGCTGTTTTTATGATGCTTAAAACTTCGTTTCAAAATATTTCGAAAACGCTCTCATAGAATTTGTTTAAACTTTGCAATAATTGAGGCAATTACGGCAGGTACATTCTCCCTTAAGCGATTTCTCAAAAAAACTCCTGGTACAGAGAAACACAAAGATAAATTAAAAACGTAATGGCGTCGTTACGTTGCCATGGCGACTCTGATTGCGATAAAACCCAAATCATAAAAAATTTCCATCTTTATATAATACAGTTGTGGTAACCTTTTTTCCATATCTTTACTCATGGTGACGTAGTTAATGCTCAAACTTGGGAGGTATCCCCCCAAAAAAATCCAGTCGAGCCACCTTAAAGAACCACCATACCCTAAATTGGTGATAAGCTCAGGTAACACTCCTCCGGTCAGGATCTTTGCTCCTGTTACCCCTTCGAGTAGCCTGTGTACAGCCGCCCCTGTCCTCAAAAATATCGGAAAGGAGCGTCTGTGATTTACCGTTGATAATCTTGTTCAGGAATAATTTTGCATAAATTATTAAAAGTGATTTACGCTGACCAAAACTTCCGAGGCTCACATTTCTGCAGAGGTAGATTCCAATATGGCGGTCGATGCGGGAGAGTTCCGTCGTGCATAAGAGACTGTTTGCGACATTTTTAAAATTCCTTCGCTTTACAGTGAGCAAGAAAAATGCTTAGAAGCACTTTTTAAAGGAAAAGACGTATATGCAAGTCTTCCAACCGGGTAAGGAAAGTCCTTGACCTTCTATGCAGCTCCGATCGTCGCTGATGACCTGTTCTCGCGACCAAGTGGAAGCAGCAAAATAATTGTTATTTCACCTCTAAGAACGCTAATGGAAGACCAGGTAGCATATTTGCGGTCTTTAGGATTATCAGCAATTGCTCTTCACGATGAGCAATCGGAAGAACGACTGAAGGAAGTGGAAAAAGGAGCGTTCACTTACTTGTTTGCATCACCCGAGAAAATGTTGAGCGTGGAACGATGGCGCAAGCTTCTTTTAACTGAACACTATCGGAAGTTTGTGGTGGCGATAACTGTCGATGAAGCCCATTGTATAAGCCAGTGGGGTCTTCCTGGATCTTCCTCAAAGCGCACAGCTGTCCCGTTCGTGAGAGTAATTGGCCATTGATCTACCGATGTTCTATTTGGCAACGTGCTGTTATCTTCTTCGATATCCATAGACGTCACAGACGTTCCAAAATCCTCTAAGGCAACACGCTTTGTAGCTTGCTCTTGGGAGTCGCTGATCTGGTTTGAGGGAGGCGTTGGGACTGGTAATGGAACAGCGGAACACTTCTTCGACTGGACAATTTTCTGAATTGAGATATTCACTTCGTGAAGATTGTTCAAGAGCGCCCTTCGTTTCTTCAGCGCGCAAAGACAATTCCTACAAATGTACGTGGAATTGATTTCGACTTTACACTCCAAAGACAGCAGTTCCTCTCGAACTTTAAAAGAATTGCCCCTTCGACCATCAACAAGAATTTTATCCTTGTTTTTTACGATGTCTACGCCACAAAGAACACACGAACTCATCGTCAAAATCTCACATCATGTTATTGTCGCGAACGAAAGTGAAAGATTCTGTACAGAAGGCTCCGATTGCAAAGCCCGCGAAAATGAAAGCCAATCAAATCTCGCTATTTCAGTGATGTAATAATGTATGGGAAATAACCAATCAAATCATTTTCCACACATTCCTGAAAAAGTCACGTGGTCTTTGAACACGATTATCAACGGTAAATCACAGACGCTCCTTTCCGATTTTTTTGAGGACAGGGGCGGCTGTACACAGGCTACCCTTCGAGTGGGTAGGGACAATTTTAACGATGCAAAAGTCGCAGCAGTCTTTAAAGGTAAAAAAGAAGGGCAAGGTGAAATATTTGGATACATAAAATCCTGATAGTTGAGAACCGTTTGCAAAAACAACATGACAAATTAAAACCTTCTTGGCATGTTCTGCTTGATCTTTAATACTACAATACTTGACAAACTAAGAATCAAAACTCCATTATCCATTACAGGCATGTAAGCAAACTCTTTGAAGCTAAATAATGAAAGCAGAAATAGGAAATAGCTGACTGACAATTAGTTTTTACCACTGAGACGATCGTTGCGTGACATAAAAGAAAGACTCTCCCAAATATCTTGCTATTAATAGCATCTTAAGACTAACCAAACTAAAAAATATGCATCCTTTTTTAGGACTGTTTGAGGCTTAAAAAGTTTTTTTTTTATCTGTGTAACATTTGTGTGAAACGCATGAGAAAAGAGAGGTTTTTCTGTCTGTTCAGTTTGTTGGTAACAAGACGCGCTGGTCACGTTGGCAAAAGAACAAAAGTTCGAAGCCTCTATGTTTGAGGAAGAATAAAAAACCGGAATATTTCTATATTTCTATACTACAAGTGTCTCCTTAGCTGCTTTTAACCCGACAATTAGAGCATTTAGGTCTGAAATAGCAAAACATTTGCCAGTGAAGCCGGAATTTTTAGGCATGTTTCAGAACGGCCTCAAGCGGGTACTATTAAACATATGTACTTTTCTGAAACCTCATTATAGTTATAGCGTAATTCTAAACTGAAATATACTTTATTTTGTTAAACTGCTTAGTCGAGAAATATTGCCGACAATTGAGCCAAAAAAATTACAAGGGTACAACATTTTCTAATGGAATTTCTTGATCAAGCTAATTTGCATAATTAGCTGTCTTGTCTTCAAAAACACCAAAAGTTCAAAGTGTCTGCGTTAAAGGAAGATCAAAAGCGCAAAGTATTTTTAGATTTCTATACTTCCTAGCATCTTCTTAGTTCATTTAAGTAGAAAATCAGAGCAGATAGTTCTGGACTTACGAAATAATCGCCAACAAAGAGAGGGTACCTTGCAGCGATTTGAAAATGGGTTCTCATGGGTGCTAGTAAACTAATTTTTCTGTAGACACAGTTCAACAAAATTCAAAATTCACGTGCTATTCACACTGTTGATAAACACCGTAACCTAGAAATAATAATCATTTTTTCTCGCTTTTTGTGGATTTGGATAAGCGAGCTTAGTAATTTGTCCAATTTTTGGTATTCGCCAGACGCAAATTTAGGGCATTCGGCAGTTTGACAGTTGAGCGCTCTAAAATCTGTATTTTGAAATATTTCCCAAAACGAAAGTCGTTTCATTTACTTATGAACTAAGATGATTTACTGGGCAAAGTTTGAGGGCAAACTATTTTTCGACCGCGAATGCACCGGACCGCTTCTACAGACACTGCCTCTTAAGTTTCTTTCAACAGCTGGCATGAAACAATGGTTATATCTTCTATTCAAAATAAAAATAGTTCTTAAGGAAAAATGTAAAAAACCATACAGAAGTAAAACCAAGTGCTCATAAAGCGCACTGAACTTCTCGTGACTCAGGGAAAGTGCGACTTTTTAACTCAACTTGTCAGACTATTCCACACTTCCACAGCTCTGAGAAGTGTAGAACTAAGTAACGAATGACAGAGGTTTCGTGACCAGGGAAAAGTATGACATTATCCTTAGTTTGTCAGACTTTTCCACACTTCCACACCTCTGAAAAGTGTTGAACTTAGTAAAGAATGACATTAAGGGTTCGTGCCTAGGGAAGAAGTGTGACATTATCCTGACTTGTCAGACTTTTCCACACTTCCACACCTCTGAGAAGTGTGGAACTAAGGAAAGAATAACAAAGGGTTCATGACTGGGGGAAAAGCGCGACAATATCCTTACTTTGTCAGACTATTCTACACTTCCACACCTCTGCGAAGTGTAGAACTAAGTAAAGAATGACAAGGGGTTCGTGACCAGGGGGAAAGTATGACATTATCCTTACTTTGTCGGACTTTTCCACACTTCCACACCTCAGAGAAGTGTAGAACTAAATAAAGAATGACAGAGTTTTAGTGCCTAGGGAAAAGTATGACATTATCCTGACTTTGTAAGACTATTCTACACTTCCACACCTCTACGAAGTGTAGAACTAAGTAAAGAATGACAAGGGGTTCGTGACCAGGGGAAAAGTATGACATTATCCTTACTTTGTCGGACTTTTCCACACTTCCACACCTCAGAGAAGTGTAGAACTAAATAAAGAATGACAGAGTTTTAGTGCCTAGGGAAAAGTATGACATTATCCTGACTTTGTCAGACTTTTCCAAACTTCCACACCTCTGAGAAGTGTAGAACTAAGTAAAGAATGGCAAAAGGTTCGTGCCTAGGGAAGAAGTGCGACAATATACTTACTTTTTCAGGCTTGTCCACACTTCCACACCTCTGAGAAGTGTAGAACTAAGTAAAGAATGACAGAGGTTTCGTGCCTAGGGAAAAGTATGACATTATCCTGACTTTGTCAGACTATTCCACACGTCCACACCTCTGAGAAGTGTGGAACTAAGTAAGAAGTGAAGAAACTCTGGATTTCATGGCCAGGGCTGGACATATAGTCGGCCCATGTATTGGGATCCTTAGTTTCAACAGCTCTCTTGAATAACTTAAATCGGCGATTCATTTTCAACCTAATAGTGTTATTGATCCACGGTTACCATACGCTTCGCCCTTTAATTTCTTTCAGTGGCGCGTGTGAATCACAAACGCCCCTGAACAATTGATTCCACGCCCAGAGGATGTCATCCATGTCGTCAAACACTGATGCAATGTGGGAGGGTGCTTGTTCTTTGAAATTCTCTGTATTAAATTGTTTGAAGTTCCTTACTGTAATGACTGTGGGCGGCGGTCTTTTTCGTTTTAACCTGAGGGTTGCGCATATACCAGGCTGTGATCTGTGATGCCCAGCGGCAATATTCCAGTTCTCCTAACCAATTCCGGCTTATTTGTGGCAATCACGTCAATCAAGGTGATTGCGCAACTTTAAGCGTGCATTTACTCACACCATCTCGTGAGAGAACTCTAGGAATGAGGTTTTCCAGTCACATTTGCTACGGGAACATCACCACTCGCAGTTGAGTTTATCAGTTCAGAGCGTCGCTCACAGCTGTGTTTACGTCGTACGTTACGAGTATCTTGATCTTTATTTAGTGGCCACTAACTTTTCACGCCTAGTCGCCAGGCTGGCCCCCAAGATATTTGTGACCTTCTTTGGGAAAACGTACACTAATGAGATTCCGTTAAACGGTTAGACCAACAGCTATCCGTTAGTCATCTGTTAGACAGATCAATGAAAATCGTTAATGGCCTCTGGCAATTCAGTCGTTAGCAACTCATCCTCATCCGTTAGATCGTTAGTTGTATCCATTAGCGATAGTCAATCCTTCGATCTTCTCCCCGAAATACTCTGTTGAAGAAGTTCCAATGTGCAAAAAAGACTTCCGTAAGACTTCCTCCGAATCGAATTCATCACTGGTAATTTTCTCTTACAAGTAAAGTTAAAGTCAAAGGTTAGACGGACCAACCGTTAGCTGCTAAGAATCAACCGTTAGATCGTAGGAGCAATCCGTTAGAGCATTAGAACAAATCGTCAGAGCGTTTGGGGAAACCGTTAGAGCGTTCAGGCAAACCGTTAGAGCGTTAGAAAAGCTGTTTGCTATCCATTAGCTATCTGTTAGTTTTCTAACGGTAACGGAATACATAAATACGTAAAAATGAATTCTACAACAAGTGCCATTGCAGGGGCTATGACAAATTTAGCCCCTTTTGTAGAAGGCCATCTCTTGTATTCAGGATTCTGTAACTTATTGACGAAATTTTTCAGGTTTATTAAAAGACCTTTAGTATGTTGTATTCTATTTTTTGGCGACTACAATACTTGTCCTGGCGACCAAACATGAAATCTTATAGGCCAGCTGACCCCAAGAGTCGAGCCCTGGAATGTGACTCTTGTTGCCAGCACCATGAAACACAAGGCTAAATGTATTGGAACAGTGATGACACAGTGGCGGATCCAGACCTTCAGATAAGTGGGAGGCCCGGTCATCCAGACCCCGAGATAGGGGGGGGGGGGGGGGGGGGGGGCGTTCTCCAAAATATTTTTTTTCGGCCCTACGGGTCTCATTTTGGCCGAATAATAAGGGGGGGCCGGCCCCCCGGGCCCCTCCCCTGGATCCACCACTGTGAGATGTTTCATGTCAGTGTTTAAATAGTTACAAGCAAACTTCGCAATCTTGCTTGAAATGACAGAGCTTAAAGCTGCGCAATTTAGACACACACATTTCCATGTGACCAGCCGCAACTACGGTTCTTTCTTGAAGCAAGAGAGAGAACCCTTGGAACGAGGTTGCTTCGGGGCAACAGCAACGCAAAACGAATGTGAAAAATAGCTATATACGTACACGAACTCCGCTTCCTTTTTTGCTGGACTTTAGGGGAGTGTCCAACATGATCCTCCATTTTGTTTGATGGTTAGTTCGCGTCCGACGCGAAGCAGCAGGTGGGAACCCAAACTGGGAGGAGACCTCAAAATAACTTAGGGGAGAATTTCGATGGGGAAAAGGTAAATCTAAGGGATAAACTACCCAGTCATTCTCTCACACAAATTATTACGAAAACGGTCTATTTTATAGGCCAGTTCGTTTTATCATAGAGCTTGTACGTCTCCCACATACCTGACTCTGGAGATACAATGCCTTGGAAATTTTCAAATGCATCTTTCGCATACTTTTCTAGATCTAAAAGGAAAAAAAATTAAAGTAGTAAGAACTGCAGTTATGTCAAGGATCGATCTTGCTACCAAATTGTTTTCGCAGTTTTTGCAAAAAAAAAAAGATTCACAAGAACATTTTGTGAGACATTCACTTGCAAATATCGCAAGAGTAGCAAGAAAAACAAGTTTTGCAAACTTTGCGGACTTCTCATGGCCCTTCTTGGCCCTTTCTCTTTTTAAGTCTGGAGTTCTGTTAAATTTGTTACTCTGGCTATTCTTGCGATATTTGCAAGTGAGTGTCTCACATAATTTTCTGTTAATCATAAAATTGCGAAAACAAATTACTAGCCAATTTTTGCTAACAAGGTCGATCCTACTTCATTCAAAACGGAAATTTCCCATCTCCATTAGACTTTACGCAAGACATACAAAATAAAAACAACTCACCTACGGTTTCCACAATGTTCAATGCAATTTTCTTGGCTTTATCAGAATCCATGTCTTTGAAGCTAGACAATGGAAACAAATACTGAGGTCTCTTCACTATCAATCCGAGTTCCTGAAAATCAGTTTCCAAGCCAACAGGTACGACGATAACCTTAATCTTCTTCGAGTATAGTTCTTCTGCTACTGACTCGAGAAGAACCTTTCCCCTTTCCTCATTGTCCTTGTCTGATCCCTGCTTACCAGCTGTCATCAGGACGATAAGATGATAAACTTCGTTTGGATCTGACCTGAAACATTTAGCTGCCTCTGTAAGTGCCAAGTCCATTCGTCTACACTGACTTTCGCTCCATTTTCCGGTCTTCAGTTCACGAAGGTGGTCATAAAAGCTTTTAGTGCTTTGATCATGTGGAATTGTTCCAGCAGTGTCCCCATATACCACAAGATGATAATCGTTAACGTGATTCAGAGAAATACCCCAAGATTCTTTCATGTCTTTAACAAACGCGATTTGTTTTTGGATTTCCTTTTCTGATACACTAAGGGAACAGTCCAAGGCGAAGGAGACTTCAATTGGTGATTTAACTTCTGGAGCTGCATAATTAAAAATTCACTATCATTTTCACGTAATAATCCGTCTAGGATGCATTGTACTCTACTAAGATGATGTAAAATCTGTAGGTGAGAGATGTTTGAGCAACAACAACAACAAACCTATTTACCGGCTAAAAACCGAATTACTAGTAATGTTAAGGACGGTGCCCACTAATGGGAACTATTTTTTCCCAGATGATGACTATGTGAGACAAGTAGATCATATCAGGGACTATTGAAATCAAGAAAGAAAACTGGGGGTAACCACGCATAATTCACAGATAACTGCACTTCAATGTGGAGAAAAACACCGAATAGGCATTTTTTAGAAAAATGATAAAAAGTTATTTTTTCCCCAAATTTCAGAGTGTACACGTGAACTGGCACAAATGCAATGACAATTGTAACAAGGTTTCAAAATAAGAAACAAACGATAACATAACAATCGCTCTTTATACGTCTTTTTTTGAAACACCAGCACAACTGGGAAGTTATCAGCAGTTACCCCTCTCCACGCGTTTGCCTTAAAAATAGTGTAAACGACATTTTCCCCGAACCAAAAATTGATCGTTTGCTGAGTAGGCTTATTACTTTCATTTGGTGAGATAAAAGTAGACGTTACCACGCGTGTTTAGAAGCTAAATTGGTTGGTTTCGACCTTGACTTAATCGCTTTGGAGGTTATTTACAACTTTTCCCAACCCCTCCCCGGTCAGTTTCACTATTGCTTCACTCAACGCGGAGTACTCTGGGATATCCACAATGGTTAACAGTCAGAGCAAAAACAGAAAGTGAAGCAGGACATTTCATGGACTCTAAGGAAAACAAATTATACTATTTCATTCAACTGGAGCTTCTCCGTCTCAAAAACTGAACAAAAATTTTTGGAGAAGAGCAATCTCCAAGGTATTAAAGATTACTTCCAGCGCACATAGAGTAGTATGGCGAGCTCAAGATCCAAGGCTGGTGCTGTAAACAAACTACTGTACTGTAGTGGAAAATATTCGACAGGGACTCTTAGACAGGTACTCCTTCAATCGTATGCTTACCTGTACATGTCCTCAAGATTTTTTGAACTGTAGATGTGATATGGATTGTAACCCAGTAAAATGTTAAAAAGCGATAGAAGGTTACCTCAATCGAATATGTTATTAAACTTGCATACATTCAATGAGCTTATATCTGTGCTTTTTTATGCGCTATCTCTTTCGGGCTTTGCCACAAGTGTCATATGACAAATGATTTGCATAGACTCAAGTTCCATACATGAGCTCTCTTTTAAAAAAGCTGAATACTTCGAAAGTAGTTGTAGCGAATGCGTTTATGTAACCTCATAAATAAACTAGGCTTTAATGATCATTTTATATATTTCTTTATGATTTTTTTTACTGTAGCATTCTGTGTCATGATCATTCACTATTTTTCGTTCCTAAATGTTGATTTTAGACTTAACAGTGTCTGTTAAACCTAAGAAAGTCTTAGAATGGAAATACTTTATTTTATCTTCAATCTTTAGTTTGTAAACAGCCAAATGGCAGCTATGTCTATCTAAATGTCCAGATTATGTGTGGCGTGAAATTGAACCTTAAGAAAATGAATACTATCTACACGACAAGCTGCCCAATGAGTCAACTATTTCAATGCTTAGTAATGCCAAAATGCTTAAATAACAATGATAATAGAAAAAGCAAACAATTTTTTACGATGTTCTCCACTATGAAAGCGTTTCCTTTGCGGTCCGCAACTGTTTGTGAAGCTGCGATCTCAGCAATCCAAGCAATTTTGTGACGGTTTTTTTCTTGTTTGTTCAACAAAAAAGCCTCGGACTCTCAATAAAAGGGACATCTGTATGTACTCGAACGCTTTAAAACTATTTTCTGGGGAATAATTGCATAAAATCTTACAAAATTAAATAAATATTCGGGAAAGTGTTTTTCGCCGATTAGCCGATAAAACGCGAAGGACGAGAGTGAAAGGTAAGCTTGCAGTTTCTCGATAAAGCGGAGGACTTGGAGCTATTTTCCTTCTGGTTTACTGATCCTTGCCTGTTAAGGGATTTACTGCCCAAGCTCCAAGGCGGAAACATCTTAAAGCAATAACTCTTGATGTTTTAGAATTGACTTTTGTTCGACTTAAGATCGATCATGCGGCAAAAATAGCATCATGCGCATACTTCTTCGGTTTTCAAAGAACTGGCAAGGTAACTAAAAATTATTTTTCGTCTCTTGAAAAACGACGCATCTTTTCCACAAGAAAAAAGTAGAACCTCCCAGACTTACAGGAGACAAAACCAGTCCGCGTGTCCTGCGTAATGCGCATTTCTTTCGCGTCGCGCGCGACTACCTTGGCATGCGCAGAAAATGTGCGCAGTAACAATAGTGGGCACCGTTCTTAACTTTTAACTCCGATTAAAAGTACAATTTAAGTAGTTGTTTGAGAAAACGGGGCGGGCAAAATATAACCACACAGCAAGTAAGAACACACCAAGTAAAAAGTGTTCTTTACTGAAAATTTCTGCGAGTATAACTCAACACAAGGGCGTTCGTCGCCATGCACCATGCATATTAGTTGGTACAACACGGGCATCCCAAGATGTAGATATATTAATGACCAAAAACTATTCATAGTTCGTGTGATGAGAACAGACCATTTTACAGTTATGAGCCTAGTACCCTAGCCCTAGTGAGTGAAAGCGAGGCTGAGGTTGCCCTTGTTTTCATACAAACCTCTTTCCTTTTCTTATGAAAATCATGTTAAAAAAATTAGTTAGCATAAGAACAGCATGATTTACATAATAAAGGAGGAAGGGTTGTATCAAAACAAGGTCAATTTTAGCCTCGTTTGCAACCGTAACTGTAAAATGGACCATTATGACCCATATGTAAACAGGTTCATTAGCGTGTTCCAGGTGTTCAGTTCGTAAGAGGTAACAGGCCTTCAGCAGCTCAATAGTTAGAACAAGCACCGCGCTAACGGCGAACGCCGAACGTCAGCTAGCCGTTTCTCGTTTGCTGTACCGTCCGTTGTGTTTGTTTCTTTGCTTAAGCTTCCCGTCGACAGGGCAGAAAAACGAGGATGTTAAACATATGTATACAACAATATTCTAAAAGATATGAAAATTAAATAAGTCTTTACTAAATGTTTCCACTTTCTTTAAATTTCCTTTTAAGCTAAGCAAAATACGCATGATACTCGACAAGTGGTCTTGGTCGCCGTTCACTGTAACTGGACAAGATAAAAAGGGAAGTTATTATCGTTTTTCGCTCAAATTCGAAACTCTGCTTTACAAACGGTACATGTAGAAGAAGAATGATAAACGAAGCATAGCAATAAAAAACAAGCAATCAAAATAAAGAAATAGTCGGTACTATCGTCGGTACCAATTGGCTGAAAATACTCACGTTTCCGCGTTTCCTTAAAAGAGGAAAAATGTCCTCCTCGCGTTGAAAAGGCAGCCGGCAAACGGAAAACGCGCGAAAAGTCAGGTGACGTGACCCTTTATTAGGGACAACTCTATCCCTAACCCCAATCAGGTCCACCTCTCGGCTAGCCTCTCAGTATGACCTCATTTTTGCAGCATCGATTCATTTACATCGCCAACAAAGTTTTGTACAGTACCGCAAATGATTCTCTCCGACAAATGATCTCTTGAAAATTAGAGGAATGGAATGGAGACTGGGCATGGATGGTGAATGGTGCTAAGAACTTGAACAACGCGCAAAACATTGAAATGAATCAGAAGACAAATAACCGAACTACTTCTGGCTTTCTGGCAATTGTTTCTCCTTTCTAACAAGTATTAACGTTTCAGTGTGTTCCGTTGCTGTGAAAATTTAACAAAGGAAGGAAGTTAACTTCTTCTGTCCTTTATTTTACCACCGAGAAATACAGAAATATGACCGTTGAATGTTTTGCTCTGTGCAGGTTTTCGGTTTATTTCGAAGTCACTGAAGCAACTACAGCTTGTAAAAATGTGGGGAGTACTAATTATAAAAACGCTGTTGGCTCTAGCCTATGAATTCATTTCAGGGAGTAAGCCGTGGAAATTACTGTGCCTATTAGTAAAAAATTCTACCATGAGCGAGTTTTTATTTGAGGTTGGCTTCAGAGACTTTCGCTGTTAGAAAAATATCATTATTTTCTTAAGCCGATACTGAGTATCCGATAGATCGGATTTGAGAAATTTCTGCTTTAAAATTTGTTACCTTGGAGTTCGGTTCAGTTTTTATTGTGATAATAAACTTGACACCTCTCGTCAGGGCCGTAGCTAGGTTTTTTGTAACTGGGGGGCATTTTCGCGAGTACCGAAGGTAAGAGTCTTGTAGGGGGGTCGGGGGGGTATCCTCCCCAAGAAAAGTTTCAAATTTGGAGGCTCGGAAACGCTATTTTCAGCACTTGTCATGAGATATGTTTCCGAAAAATCGACCTCGAATGTGAAAAAGGCAAACAACTGTAGGTCACTCTAATCAAGATAACTGAGTCTAAAGAAAACAAATCCATCCACAGACTTGATGTGTCTGGCTCAACAGGTCTAGGGGGGACAGCTGCCCCCCCTCCCCCCCCCGCTAGCTACGGCTCTACTCCTTCACCTCATCATTTGCGGTCGACAATAGGAACCATTTGCGGTACTGTACAGTTCTCAAGCTTCGCTTGGGCCCGAATCTGTCAATTTGTTTATTAAGCAACTGTTTTATCTGACGTTGATTTATACAAGCTTACGATATAGATATTATACTTGAATGTGTAATAGTCCGCTTTCAAATATCTAATACCTCTACTTACCGCCTTGGTCGCTTTGGTTGTCAGAGGTCTCTTGCTTCTGGCCTTTCTTGGCAGGTTGAGCAGAACCCACAGAATCTTCAGCTGAGTGGGACAAGAAAATTGTCTATCAATAACATTTAGCAACTGTCTATTGACACTGCGGTAAAAAAATAAACATGTGAATTATTTTGACTATTCAGCGCTCGATTCTGGACCCAAATTATAAATTTGACATCGAAAAATTAAATAAACCTAATATATTTTGGGGTTGCCTCAAGGCGAGACGATATTGGAAACTTTTAAATCGCTAAAAAATTACCGAACCGCCACCCGGTTAGCTCAATTGGATCATGATAAGAACTGGTCTGCCGAGCAGGAGGCCCCAAGTTCAAATCCCGACAGGAACAACAATCTCAGGAGCCCATAACACGGCTGGGGCGAAAATGCTGCTTTAGTAATGACATTTGCAGACGGTTAGGCTTCTAAGTCTTCTCTAATAAGGACGAAGAATCGTAGGCCCACCTCACAACCCTTACTTATATAAAAAAAATTGTTGGACGTTAAAGAACCGAGACACTGTCCGAGCAAAGGACCTGGTCCCCTGTGTAGTGGTTAATATCTCGAATTGACATTTAAATTAGAGTGATTTTATACGTGATGACTTCACTAACTGTCAACCAGTATTGCAAATAATAATAATAATAATAACAATTTTTAACCAGGAGACTCTCTCACAAGGGTGATTTTCAGAGAAGACAAAAATTATCCATAAATAGCCCTGAGTGGAGGGGATAATAAGATGCCGGCAAGATGCAAGTAATTAACCATAACTGTTGGAGAAAAAAAAAGTCTTCATTAATTATTATGTCAACTGATTGCTGACTGAATACTAAATATTTCATTGCAGAACAACTGGTTACCTTAGTTTTCATCAACCAAAGAGGCAAACTCTAAAGATGCCCTTGTTCCAGCTATCTTACACCTTTGGGCGTGAGCGTAGTTTCTTATATTTACCGGTAGTTGTTTAGTTAATTTAATCTCCCCTTTGAACTATGTATGCCTATTTATTATTATGATGCCGTTTAACACCCACCTCTGGGTTTACGAGGTGATCTTCGCGTTGGTACCTTCACCTTATGCACTGTGGACTCTTTGAAGGTGCTTGGTCTAGGTGATCTGTTTCTGGATTGTTCCTCAGTTGATTTTAGAGTCTTTGGAGATGACTCTGGGGAAATTCGCGGCTGTTCCCTTTTAACACCTTGAAGTTTGGTATCACTCATGAGGGAACTGGGATCAGCCTGAACATAACCTACAAACCGTTAGGCAATAAATTTGCCTCAATAACTCGTCAATTTATAAGCAAAGTGAGAACAACAGACAGACAAGAACAGAAACAAAAAGCCACTAAACTGTATGCATGTGAAGTATTTTTTCATAACAATTCAAAAATGATTCCATGAATTAGCTCAAACTATAGTTCTCCTGTCCTGCTACACGTATTTTTATAAATAGTTGTATTTGAGAATCAAAGACATGTATTCCACAATTGTTTTATCAGAAGATTATTTACACTTGTACAAGTTCTTCAAGACGGATATTATACTTCATCAAGAGATCAAAATAGGAACTATTGTATCATGATCTCTTGACTATAATATATCAGTCCGCTTTCGAATATCGAATATCTCTGCTTACTACCTTGGTCACTTTTGGTTCCATAGGTGTCTTTCTTCTGACGTTTTTTTTCAGGCTGGGCGAAACCTATCAAATCTGCAGCTATCAAAGAAGGAAAATTTTCATTTATTTAATAACAAAAAAGAAAAAAAGGAGTGCCTACTAACAAGACGAATCACACGGATCGCAGTCCCGCACAAATTCCCCCCTTCCCAACACTCCCCTACGCATGTTACGCTATTGAAAAAAGTCTTTCACATACGGAAAAGGAAGCGCTCTCTTCTTCCAGAAGAAGTTTGGATCCATGTGTAGAGAAAATGTGTTAAAAATGTGGTGATTTAAAGAGCCCTGAAATTGACCACAAACATTTCCAGGGAGAAACAAACTTAACATGACAAGTCTAATGACTCTCAAATCGGTATGGGTGATCAAGTGTAAGGTAACTGGTTCTCTTAGGCCTAGGGCAAACGTCGAACTTTTCATGATACGAACCAAACTCTAATTTGGGTCAACCTTAGTTAAGTTAAGATCGTCCGTTGGGTCAGAACCCCCGTGACAAAAAAGCCGTAATGTGACCGAAATGCCCAGCTCAATCTTACCAAAATTCCCTACGTGACGAAAGTGCCCTGCCTAACGTGACATAAGTGCCCTAATGTGGCATAGATCCCTATTGTACGTTGTATAAGTGCCCTTAAATCTAACTCTCTCTCTCTCTCTCCCTCTCTCTCGAGGACCAAAAAGTGAGTACTTGAAAGCATGCCCGTTTTACACCCACCTCTGTGTTTACGGGGTGATTGTCGCGTTGGCACCTCCTTTTGCAATGAGGATTCTTTTGTATTTCTGAATCTACTTGGTCCAGGAGATCTGTTTCCTGATTTTTTGGCAGTCAATACTGGAGTCCCTGGGTCTGAAGAAAGTCCAAGCAGTTTTCTTTTTACATCTTGAGGTTTACTCATGCCTGGTACAAAAATTGATACAAAGTGTTGTTAGAGATTTTCAGGTACTCTACTCCACCTCCTCCGCAATCATCTGCTTGATTGTTTTCTTACTTTATTACATCCACTTTGAAATCACTGGCGATCCGTGCAATCTGATTGGCTCTCAGCAGAGTGATTTATTCCCAAATCGCACCATTTTTTACTCTAAATTGCATCTGTTCCAAATCGCGTCATTTATGTTCTAAATCGCATCATTTCTGTTTTAAATCGCACCATTTTTGTTCTATATCGCATCATTTCTGTTTCGAATACAAAATGAGATGTAAAAGCCTTTTTGTTTCGACTTTTTAACAAACCAGCTACTTGATCGATAAATATTAGTACTGACTAAATTCTGCGATTTCAAAATGGATGTAATAAAGTGGTAATTGAACTTCGTGTCGTGCAATTTTGATCTGAAATCATACTTGTGATTTCAAATCGAACTCGCGCTGAGCGCTCGTTCGATTTTGAAATCACGCGTATGATTTCAGACCAAACTGCACTCCACTCAGTTCAATTACCATTATTAACACTAATATGATACAAACATAAAGTAAAGGAAGCAGGTGCGGATTAAAGTACATTATGAAGGGTATTGGGCGATAGAGGTTCTCACGAGCTTGTATAAGGAAAAAGTACGTATCGCAATACGGTAATCAATGAAGAACCAAAGGGTGTTTCAAAAATTCATTCCGGTTTTTTCTTCGCTAAAAGTTCACTGCCTTTTGTAAAACTAAGTATGTTATTCATTGACATTGAACAACTGAAATGTTAGTAACCAGAATGTCTTCCTTAATTTTTTTCTGACATTTTCCAAGTGATGCGGTATAGAATGTGCGAGCTCCCAAAGTGTGTCTTAGCTCGTCCAGTGTTTTGGGGGCTGGAACTTTGTATTTTGTCTCGTCAACGATAATCCAGATGGTCTCTAGGGGGTTCACATCACGTGAGTTTCCCGGCCGGTCGTCCTTTGCTATAAGGTTGACACAATGTTTGCATGAAGTGTGCGCCGCCTTTTTCGCTTCAAGGCTTTCCAACCTTTGTTGGTCACATTTCAAGTTCACCATGCCGTTGTGCTCGAAACTTTAATATTGTGAAGTTGAAGTTTTTTACCTTACTGTCTTGCAGAATTATTACGCATATACTTACAGCTTTTTCGATAACATTTCTCATATATTTGGAGCCTCTTCAGTCATAATATTGACTGGAGAGGCTTGAAGAGCGAAAAATATATCTCAAGACTTTTAGGTTTTATTTTTACAGTTTTTACAGTTTCCAGATTTTTAGTGCGTTGAATGTGTAACAAGACGTCATGTCTTCTTCTAGCTCTTGTCATTATTTTAGAATAGTATACCAATAGTTACCACCCTAGTCGTTGCATTAAATGAAATTTTGATGCAGTTGTGGGTCTAAAAAAGCAATTGATGCTTGCAAAAATCAGTTATCTGTTGATTACCACTGGAAACAATCGGTTCCGCGATAATGTCTCGGCGAACCTTAAAATCTACTGTTTGTGCAGGCGACCACACATGCAATGTGCTTATCCATGTCTGTGACTCAGATAGACGTCAATATCATTTTTTTTTTTACGTCGATATGATTGCAATTAATTCAAAGGGACCATTATGACCCATATGTAAACAGGTTCATTAGCCTGTTCCAGGTGTTCAGTTCGTAAGAGGTGACAGGCCTTCAGCAGCTCAATAGTTAGAATAAGACCGCGCTAAAGGGGAACGCCGAACGTCAGCTAGCCGTTTCTCGTTTGCTGTTCCGTACGTTGTGTTTGTTTCTTTGCTTAAGCTTCCCGTTGACTGGGCAGAAAAACGAGGATGTTAAACATGTGTTCAACAATATTCTAAAAGATTTGAAAATTAACTAAGTCTTAACTAAATGTTTCCGCGTTCATTACTCGACAAGTGGTCTTGGTCGCCGTTCACAGTAACTGGATAAGATAAAAAGGAAAGTTGTTACCCTTTTTCGCTCGAATTCGAACTCTTTTAGCTTTACAAACAGAACATGTAGAAGAAGAATGATAAAGGAAGCATATCTATAAAAACAAGCAATCAAAATGAAGAAATAGTCGGTACCAATTGGCTGAAAGTACTCACGGTTTCGCGTTCCTTAATAGGGAAAAAATGTCCTCCTCGCGTTGAAAAGGCGGCCGGCAAACGGCAAAAGCGGGAAAAGTGAGGTGACGTTGACCTTTTATTGGAGACAACTCTATCCCTAACCCCAGTCAGGTCCACCTCTCGGCTAGCCTCTCAGAATGACCTCATTTTTGCAACATCGATTCATTTACATCGAACACAAAGTTTTGTACAGCACCGCAAATGATTCTCTCCCGATCTCTTGAAAATTAGAGGAATGGAATGGAGACTGGGCATGGATGGATGGTGAATGGTGCTAAGAATTTGAACAATACGAAAAACATTGAAATGAATCAGAAGGTAAATAACCGTACTACTTCTGGCCTTCTGGCAATTGTTTCTCCTTTCTTTCAAGTATTAACGTTTCAGTGTCTTTCGTTGCTGTGAAAATTTAATAAAGGAAGGAAGTTAACTTCTTCTGTCTTTTATTTTAACACCGAGAATATGGAAATATGACCGTTGATAGTATCGCTCTGTACAGGTTTTCGGTTTATTTCGAAGTCACTGAAGCAACCACAGCTTGTGAAAATGCGGCGACTTCTTGTTAGAAAGACGCTGTTGGCACTAGCCTATGAATTCATTTCAGGGAGTAAGCCGTGGAACTGAATTACTGCGCCTATTAGTAAAGAATTCTACCATTTATTTGAGGTCGGTTTCAGTGACTTTCGCTGTTAGAAAAATATCATTATTTTCTCAAGTTAATACTGAGTATCCGATAGATCGAACTTGAGAAATTTCTTCTTAAAAATTTAGTACCTTGAGGTTCGGTTCAGTTTTTATTGTGACTTGGAGTAATCGGAGCTTAGGACAGTACGTTCGATATGTTTTTTAGGCGTACAGGTAGCAGTTGAGGCAGAAGGGTGGTTGCGATATAGATAAATATGATTATGCCATATTTTGAATGTAAGGGTTGCGTACAGCGAAACCTCTATTTAAACTGTGTATCATTATAAGAAAGTTTTCAAAAGATATCGTATGGTTCGTTATCAAGTGCTTGTAATCGGAGGAGACATTGGCCAGAGTGCGTCAGGCGTGTAAATGAAACATTTTGTTTTACTGGCGCGAGTTACAGGGCGTAGTTGCTCAAAGGCCGATTAGTGCTTAACCCGGGATTCTTTTCTGTCTTCAAAAACATTTCTTCGGATAATTTTGTCTGTTATTTTTAAGAGCATCCAATCATCAACTTGTCGACAAAATGGATCACATTGAATTTACTGTTTTAAAAGCTTTCACATCTGAATTCAAACTTCGCACTAACCCTGTCAAAGCCTTTGATGGAACGTGTGTGCGGCTTACGTCAATAACTTTTCCAGTAACTTGGTCGAGCGTGTTGATTTCAGTGACTCGAGAGTGGCGCTACTGTGGGCTGGTTTATAAGTTTTTCCTGATAAATAACATAGAGTTAAAGTGTTTGTTTGTCCAGTGCCGAAAATATCACAAGTCATGATCAAATGGCGCCGCTGAGCTTCACATCTCGGTAGATTTACTCTGTGGCACAACGGCCACCGAGCTACACAACTCGGTAAATTTGCTTTGTGGCACAACTGCCGCCGAACTAAACCCGGTTTGATGCATGTACCAGGAGTCGCAGACATTTTCCACAGACTGTGACGAACCATGCTGAAAAATATGAAGGCTTGATCCAAAGTAACATTTAACAGCAAACTTCTGAAAGATCGATGTACGCTTTACGAAGATTCAGAAAACTTTTTAAAAGATGAACGCTTTACGAAGACAGAATATCAGACCTCAGCAAATATTTGAAAGATGAATGCCGAGGACACAAGAATCACCACATGAGTTAGCGTGTCAAAGTGAGATAAAACGTAAGCAAGCGCTTCAAAGCGAGGCAAATGTGCGTCGATGACGACGAAAATGCAATGTCAAAAAACTCCCTTATTAATTGAACAGGGCACCCAATATTGCACACAACACCCAACACAAATTAGGGGTTGCGTTCTCGTATCTCGAACGCAATAATAAACTTGACACCTCTTGTCAGGGCCGTAACTAGGTTTTTTGTAACGGGTGGGGGCATTATCGCGAGGACAGAAGGCAAGAGCCTTGTAGGGGGGTCGGGGGTATCCTCCCCGAGAAAATTTTCAAATTAAAGGCTCTTAAACGCTATTCTCAGCACTTGTCATGAGATACGTTGCCGAAAAATCGACCTCGAATATGAAAAAGGCAACCGCAAGTCACTCTAATCAAAAGAACCGAGTCTAAAGAAAACAAATCTATCTACAGACTTGATTTGTCTGGCTTAAGAGGTCCAGGGGGGACAGCTACCCCCTTACCCCCTCGCTAGCTACGGCTCTGCTCGTTCACCTCATCATTTGCGGTCGACAATGGGAATCATTTGAGGTCGAGGATCATTTGAAGTCAATTTTGGGGATCATTTGCGGTATGTGGACCATTTGCAGTACTGTACAGTTGTCAAGCTTCACTTGGGCCCGAATCAGTCAATTTGTTTATTAAGCAAGGGTTTTATCTGACGCTGATTTATACAAGCTCTTACGATATAGATATTATACTTGAATGTCTAATAGTCCGCTTTCAAATATCTAATACCTCTACTTACCGCCTTGGTCGCTTTGGTTGTCAGAGGTCTCTTGCTTCTGGCCTTTCTTGGCAAGTTGAGCAGAACCCACAGAATCTTCAGCTGAGTGAGACAAGAAAATTGTCTATCAATAACATTTAGCAACTGTCTATTGACACTGCGGTAAAAAATAAACATGTGAATTATTTTGATTATTCAGCGCCAGATTCTGGCCCTTAATTATACATTTGCCATCGAAAAATTAAATAAGCCTAATATATTTTGCGGCTGCCTTAAGGCTAGGCGATATTGGAAACTTTTAAATCGCTAAAAAATTAACGAACCGCCACCCGGTTAGCTCAATTGGATCATGATAAGAACTGGTCTGCCGAGCAGGAGGCCCCAAGTTCAAACCCCGACGGGAAAACTGAATCGCAGGAGCCCATAACCCGGCTGAGGAGAAAATGCTGCTTTAGTAATGACATTTGCAAACGGTTAGGATTCTACGTCTTCTCTAATAAGGACGAAGAATCGTAGGCCCACCTCACAACCCTTGCTCATATAAAAAAAAATTGTTGGACGTTAAAGAACCGAGACACTGTCTGAGCAAAGGACGTGGTCCCCTGTGTAGTGGTTAATATCTCGAATTGGCATTAAAATTAGAGTGATTTCATAAGTGACGATTTCACTAACTGTCAACCAGTATTGTAAATCACGCTGGGCCAAGACACATGCAAAAAGCTGCAAGCTAGGAACTACTTTTGCATTTTTTATTCGTTTGAGCTCAACCTTTGCAGGGTGGTAGAACTCTGTATTCCAAAAAATCCTATGTTTTTTGTTTTTCGTTTTTAACGGTTTTTGGCGGGAAAATGACGTCACAAGATTGACAGCAAAATTAAAATTTCAAAATATGGCAAAACAAATACATAATTTTGAAAGAACGTGACGTGATAGAAAAAAGTGAAAATGTTTTTCAAAAACTCAATTGTTAAAGATTTATTAAGCTTTGAATTTTGAATTTCTATCACGTCACTTTCTTTCAAAGTTATGTATGTGTTTTGCCATATTTTGAAATTTTAATTTTGCTGTCAATCTTGTGACGTCATTTTCCCTTCAAAATTTTTCCTCTCTCTCTCTCTCGAGGGCCAAAAAGTAAGTACTTGATAGCATGCCCGTTTTACACCTACCTCTGTCTTTACGGAGTGATTGTCGCGTTGGTACCTCCTTTTGCAAAGGGGATTCTTTTGTATTTCTGCATAGTAAAAAAAGCATTTTTACAAATGACTTAAGATAACTCAATTTTGAGAAAAGTGGTATATTTTACTCATTTTATTGAGTAAAATTACTCACAATATGAGTTAGCTTTTTAACCCTCAGGGAGAGTTATAGCAACTCACTATTCTGAATAAAATGTCTATGATCAAATAATGTAAGTAAAACATTTACTTGCTGAGTAAGGTAAATCCTTTTACCTTTGATAGTGAGTAAAATTAACACCTTATTTCGAGTCACTTGGCTGTGAAGCAGACATCTGAGTAAAAATACTCACACAAAGTTCACCGATTCGCGCAACTTAAGGAAGGCACAAAGCTGCAATGATCTCAGTGGTATATAGAGATCTACCAAGCGGTTTAGCTATCAAAATATATACGCTACGATCAAGCGGCAAGCTATCAACTGATTCAACACCAAAGCTACAATTGTCTTCTGTGTCGTCGTCTTCATCAACCTCTGCTCGTTCAGCAACATTATTGAAATTGTGTTTGGATCTTTCCCAGTCCGGAATATCTCTAAATTTAGGGTCAGGGCAAACTGGTCACGCGACACTGTTCAACCAATGAGAAGGCGCGCTTTTGTTTACAAAAACATCGACCAAGTGCTCAAAAAAGTTTTCGCAGTGGAGGACAAAGGCGGAGAGAACATTGTTTTCCTTTCAACAGACGCTAACAGTACTCGTCTAGGCTTCACATTATTCCAAAGAAAACATCTGATGTAAGAGAAATAAGAGTATTATTCATTGCAGGGAATCGTTGGAGTGTTCGAATATTCTAGACCGATCGAAGAGGTCGTGGCTTCAGTTGCATGGCTTGCAAGACTTTTGATAGAAGCAAACTGGTCCCGTGTAAAAATAGCCGTAGAGAGTATTTGAAATTTTCTTGAAATCGTACAAAATAGGAATGGTGCCACCTATTAACTTCTAAAGGACAAGGATCAAGAACCAAGTCATCATAACAAGAATAAAAAGTAACTCAAATTTAATAATTTTTCTTGTTTCATGTTGCCAGCACATGGACTTCACGCAACTGGTGCTTTCTTTGCATGCTGTCGTACCTGCAAGGTTAAAATCCAACCCTGATTATCAGTGTTCAATGAGTAGCGAAATACATCATTTACAGTTTAATTTCCCTTCTTCCTTTGATTTTTTTTAACTGTGGATAAAAGTTTGGAGAATCCAACAGTAAATAAATATTTTCAAAGTTTTTTATAGTGAATTTCAGAAACAAGATCGATAGGCGGTTAGTATCTACCCTGCACTTAATATGATCTTTAATTTTATCCCTTCAAATTCGGCAAAGTGAGGCGAGATGTTGGACGTGAATATCCATAAGGCTTTATATAAGCTTACCTTGAAAAGAAAAACGGCAAAGACTCATATTAATGCCAAAAAAGTGATAACACGGCTCTGCCATGTCTGCGTGAAACCAGGGAGTGGAACACGTGTTTTGGACCTCGGAATTCAAAACTTGTCTACCAAAATTCTAGGTTGTCTACCATCCCCACATTCAACATGATAAAAGTTAACCGATATGACAATCGAGAAAAAATATCTAGAACCTCGTCAAAAATCTGTGATTCCCAAAAAAAAATTGATACTTGTTCACCTACCTTGAAAACAGACCAAAATCTCTCTGCATCGCGTCGTTTAAAAGGAGGAACAAGCCACAAAATGTGCTGAATATCTCACGAAGCACTTCCGATATGGCTTCCGATACGCAGCACTCTTAAAAAAATTGTGTATGCCTCATGAAAAGTCTTCGAAATATGCCTAAGACCCTCAAAAGAGTGAACTCTGGTCTTGTCCGCCATTTTCTTCGAGAACAATAGCTCCATGACGTCACAACTGTCCCTAAATTTAGGGATATTCCGGACTGTTTCCAGTCAAGTAAAAATTAAAGCGCTGTTATGCAGCACCGTGACGCGGTCAGAGAGGACCATCCTACAAGGCTTAATAGAGAATTTCATTTGGCTTTTTCGTGGTGGCTCGAATTCTTCCAGTCATGGAACGGGTACAGTTCTCTGCGGTCTCCACGCAAGGCTCCCATTCCAGATCTTCATGTCTCCTCTGACGCTGCTGGCTCTGTTGAATAAGGGGCAATTTTAGGTAGACAATGGTTCGCGCGGAGATGGTCTCCATTAAAGATGCCCTTGTCCATTGCCTAGAAATAACTCTTTCCGATCGTTTTGGCAGCTTCCCAGTGGGGTCATCAGTGGTCTACAAAGTGGTAGAATTCTGTTCTGACAATACAGCAGTGGTCGAGGTGTTGCGGTCCGGTACATCACGAGATTCAAACTTGATGGTGCTGCTTCGTCGCCTCTCCCTGTTGGCGGCCCGGCACTCCTTTGCGTTTACTGCTCGTCACGTTCCTGGAAAATCAAATGCCATAGCCGACGCCATTTCTCATTTTGAGTTTCAGCGGTTCCATCAGCTAGCTCCTTATGCGTCTCCCACAGCAACGCCAGTACCTCCTTACCTCCTTTGGTCTTGGCCCAGTTGCCTATAGTTTAGACCAAAAGTGCCAATTTTATCTCTCCAATGGTCTGGCTCCTTCAACCCGACGGGTGTATCCTTCAGCGCAGCTTCAGTTCATCGATTTCTGTACTTTAGAAGGCTATGTCAGTTCCAAAGGTTCTTTACTGCCCACTAATGAACAAACCTTGCTACGTTTTTGTTCCCACCTAGCGGATCGTTTACATCACTCCTCAATGAAGGTTTATCTCTTGGCGATATGGTCCTTGCACATCGATCAGGGTTTCCCCGATCCCTTGGTGAACTGCCTCCAACTTCAGCGTCTTCTACTAGACATTAAGCGCCATCGAGGCTCAACTCTCCCACAACGCCAGCCAGTGCGGCCGACCTTATGCGGATTATCCAGCGTTCCTTGGATACCCACAACCCGGAGCACGTCACGCTGTGGGCTGCCTGTTGCCTAGGTTTCTCTGGATTCCTAAGGGCTGGGGAGTTTACGGTCAACTCCATCTTTGACCCATCCATCCATTTAACCGTTCAGGATTTACAAGTAGAAGCTGAGGTTAATCCTTCCAGCCTTTGGGTGTGTATCAAAAGTTTTAAAACCAACCCATTTCGCCAGAGATGTTTCATATACCTGGGGCGTGGTCAGGCTCCTCTCTGTCCAATTTCAGCCATCCTGGCATATTTACATCTGCTAGGGCCCTCGTCTGGTCCCCTGTTCATCGACACCCGTGGTCGACCTTTAACTTGTTCTCATCTGTCTTCCTTCATCCAGTCTGTGTTACAGGGGGCAGGAATCCCTGGGCAGTTTTCAGGTCACAGTTTTCGCATTGGGCCGCTACGACGACCGCGCAATGCGGCATTCCAGATCACCTTATCAAGACCATGGACAGGTGGACCACTGATGCATATAGACTCTACGTTAGAACCCCAGTAGAATCAATTTAGGAAGTTTCTGGGAGGCTGCTTCAGTAACAGGTACATTATCAAGGGTGGTAGCACACACAAATACGTACAGGTGCCTTCGGGTTTGGCCGTTAGGGGCTCGGGGGTTTCCCAGCCACAAGCCCCTTCTCCGAGCCTTAGCGCCATGGCTCGGAGGTCCCTTCTGCTTGGTGCGGGAGCTCATGGCTGGGTTGCGCTGTTGTGCCAGTCATGGGGGCATTATTTCAAACTAGGGGCTGGCTGCCAATAGTGGAAGCCCCTGGATACTCCAGGCACCCAACCTCCATTTTAGCGACGCAGTTGTTAATGTGTCTATGGGGAGAGGAGAGGGCTCGGTTGCTAGGTTTGGGCCAGGTTTTTTTTTTCAAACCTAATACTTTGGCTGATTTTTCCAATATAAGAATCTCAATTCTGTGCAAGAATTTGTTTTTTCCAAGTCTGTTTGAAGGGTTTCTTTTCGGGACCTTTCTGTAGATCACCTACGGGCGAGAAAGCTTCCCGTTAAAATATCATTATTAATCCCCCCCCTCCCCCCCACAAATAATAATAAAAAAGTTGGCCTCTTAACAGCCCACGTTCAATGCATTAAAAATCTATCGTGACTCCAGGAATATTGACCGTTTCACTACAGACTGTGATTTGACTGGGTTTAAGCAACAATAGCTATATCTTGTCAACGGAGTAACTGCAGAGTACCCTGCCACTCCGAAGCTGTATCCCTGAAAAAGCTGGATGCGCAGATAGACAGTTTTTCCTTTTATGCGCTCTTCTAACGTCAGTGGCTTTAAGAACGACAAATAGACATACTATAAGCTGTCTTAAGTGTATATCGAAGTGGATAAGAAACTACGCAGTGACTATTATCTAGAAAGTATTAGAGACCTTTAGCATCAGGCAAACCGCAAACCGCAGTTTGTAGTTACGCGTTTGCAGTTTCGCGTTGCCGAGATTTCAAACTTTAGCAAGACGTTCCGTTCAGTTCAGTTCAGTTCATTTTTATTTAGCCAAAATGTAATACAATACAAGAATACATATAGGAATTGTAAGGTTGCAAGGGAGCCCAGAGAAAAACAGAGGGCTTAGGAAGCCTGGGCTCCCCAGTCTCATAGAAATAAGCAAAATAAAATGAAATTCGCGGAGAGAGACGTTAAAAATAGGAACTAAACAGAGACTGAGTTAAGTTATGAATTCAGTACCAAGATAGAAAAAAATTCTAACTCTGGATTAGAACAGAATGTAAAATCGATTTGAACTACGCTTTCATTGTTTAGGGCCTCCAAAAAATCAGCAATAATTCATTGATTCGAGATCAAAAATCCAACAAACACATCGCAAACGGATATGAAAAGCTAGTTCATACCTTTAAACGCGAGGCTGTACAATTTTCGGCGGGTCTAATCCGCAGGTTGCAGGTCGCGGGTTACAGGTCGCAGGTCACAGGTTACAGGTCGCGGATAATATATAATATAATATATGTTAATCATAACTATAACAAAATTGTCAAATCTGATTGGCTATCAACTGCCCTGATTTCAGCCTTAATTGGACAGTTTAATCGGACAGTACGCGTCATGCCTAAGTAATTGGACAGTACGCGCCATTACGCGCGCGCGCGCTTAAATGGCTTTTTTTTTTTCACTGCTAGCAAAACAAAATTCGAATTTCTTGTGTTTTGATTTAAAAAATAGCCTATTATATTACAAATTTTGTTAAAGTTATGATTAATTGGTAACAGAACTTCGTGTTGTCCAATTCGGTCTGTAATCATACTTGTGATTAAACAAATCGGACTCCCGCGGTCGTCCGATTTTGTTAATCACTCGTATGATTACAGACCGAATTGGACTCCACTCAGTTCTGTTACCATTACAAATTGGTTATGAGTTTCCATAATTATGTTTAAAAAAGCGAGATAACTGGTCAAAGCGGGTAGTGGACAAGTGGCCGCGTATTAATTAATACCCGAAGGAAAATTATTTTCGAGGCGTCTCCCCCCTCTCTCAGATCATCTCATCTCAAGGTCTTAATGAGCGGGCACATTCGGTGGAGACCCCACCGGTGGGGTACTTGCTATAATTTTTGCGTGGGTATGTGCCGCCCGGGTTTCTAAATTTGGACCCCGTTTAAAAAAAATTGCATTCAAAATGATACCCCGTTCTAGAAATAGGTCAATTTCTAATAACCTATTCTATAAATTTAGTGTTATCGAACGCGTTATATTACACGATACCACCACGATAACTACTTTATGATAGCCTACCGCTTGCAACACAGGGTGCAAAGGTTTGCATTGTTCGTTAAGGTATTTTTTTGTGCAAATTCTCTGTGAATAATTTGAAATGGCTGCTGGTAATTTGATGGGCTTTCATACGTTCGAAATATCATACCCTGTTCTAGGAAACGTCTCGAAAATGGATACATCGCTCTAGATCAAGAGTCCCAAAATCACGACGCCTTTAGGCGGAACATGCCCGTATATGTATAGCCTGCGATCATACTCTCTTCCTTTGTCTCTGTTTTCGGGAGGAGGGCGTTATTTTTTTCCCCTCTCCAGCAAAAGAAGGAAAGAAACAAAAACAATAAATAATAATAATAACGCTTGATCTCAGGTTAGTATAGGTATTGTGAAGGAGTACCCCCGGGGGGTAGAAACAAAATAAAAATAACTAAACCGCAATGGTTGTTGTAAAACTGAGCAACTTGTGACCTGTGACCTGCGGATTAGACCCACCGTACAATTTTTTGTGGCAAAAAACCTTGCCGTAAATCAATAACCGCTGGAAGCCCTTCCTGCGGTTCATGCGGTTCAAACGTGAACTGCAAACGTGACCGCAAGGCCGTGGTCACGTGACATTTTGCGGTGTGTGGTTTGCAGATTCCCATGAAAAACCTGATGCTAAAGGTCTCTATTTACTAAGTGGATACCCGGATAAGTTGTGACAAAGTGGATACGCGGATACGTAGTGACTGAGTATACGCGTATCCACCTACCTTTAAGAGTTGCTTTACAAGTGACAGGGATGATCTAATGGGGGGAAATCAAAACCCAAAAGAATCCCTAGGGCTTCAAACAAAACCCAAAACAATCCCATGCCAAATTTCCAAGCCATAAAAATATATTCGGGGAACTACGCGACCGGGATACGTAGGAACTATCACGAATCTTCAGATTGTTTGAATACCCGAAAAAATACTGCCATTTTTCAAACCCAAAAATACCTTCAATCATCCCTGTCACTTGAAATCCGGAGTACGTACCCCCCCCAGACAAAATGGCCTATATTGATGTATCATATAGCTCATACCTACACCCTGCTAAGTACTTTTGACAATCTTTGTAGTCCTTTTCGTCGATGGTCGTGATCAGTTTTATCTCAGAAAGGCCATGTTCTTTAAGAATATCCTCCGTTGCTAGGCATTCCTGCACCACTCGACCTAGATTACCTGTACAATAGTCTTGCCAAAGTTCTTCAAGAATCTTCAAAGAACCGCACTCTACAGTGATTATCAAGCTCCCAGGCTTAGAATCAACTAAAACCACCTTGCGTACCTCCTTCATATATTGTATAAAACCATTCAAATCTTCCGGTGTTGATGGATTTAGGATGTTCAAGTACTTTGAGGCAATTGAATTCAGAATTTGTTGTGTGGAAGGAATGCCACCGTTTCCGATATTCCCACTTAGGGAAGCAGTTGTATTTGACACTAGTGATTGACTTGAGGTGACCGATGCAACTGCACCTTCCTTGATCACTCCTTGGGATTCCTGTGGCTGCCCTATCATCACCGTAGCTCCTTGTTGCAGACCAGGTCCAGAAATGACCTCACAGTCAATCTTTAATTTAAGAAGAGCTAATGACATAAAAAATGAATCTGTTAAAGGTGGATGTAAACGACCAATTTATGTGATTGTAACGTGTTTCTCTATTTCACTTCACAAAAAAATGACAAGCTCCAGTCAAATCCCTGCAAAGCCTAAATTTCTCAGGCTTTCTTTTCGAAAAGTCGCGTCTTTGACTGCAATGATCCTGTTCTCTTCAGTTGTTTTTTTAATTCCGCGGTTCAAATATACGAAATTCGTATATTCATCATTTCGTCTTTATCTTTCCCGGGTATATTACCAAAAATTAATGACCAGCTCTCAGCTGGCTTGCTAGCTCATTTGGTTAGAGCGCTGCACCGGTACAAATGTGTGATTAGGAACCTGAAGGAAAAACAAATCAAGTAAAACACTCAACACGCCCAAGGTTTGCGATTATTCAAAAAAGCTTCGGCTTGGTTTGGGCAGGTGTCACCTGGAACCAAGGGGCTATTGTTTTAACGTTAATTGGAAAATTCAGGTCGGTACAATAGACCATTTCTTGATACATCGCAGAGGTCAGACAGGGCTTGAATCCCGAGCAACCCAGAATTTTTCTGGGTGTCTTTTCACACAGGCAAGTTGCTTCCTTAACTGAAGGTGTTAATAGGGTTAAACGTCAGCCGTCAAACGGCCTAAAATTTAACCGTCAGAACCGTTGGCCGTCAAAAAGGCTATTTTTTGCCGTCAGCCGACAAAAATGCAAATAATATTAACCGTAAAAAAGATTCAAGGCATTGCAATTCTCACTATTTTAGCTGGTCTTCACTTCTCAAAAACACTTTTTCTAGACACTGGAAGACCTTGCAACTTGCTTATATCTGTAAATATTTCAACATTTTATAATTGAAAGGCCAAGAAAACATCTAGTTCGATCCAAAACACGACTATTTCAATTAATTTAAACAGGAGTCATATCTACTTAAATTCTACGACAAAATGTCCACTTAATAACCGTCAACCCTCAAAATTGGAAAAATTTTAGTCAATCGTCAGTTCTGCCACACCATTATAAGACTCTCTTAACTGCGAGGATAATCTATTCATTGTGTTTCAAAAAATATCTATACCCCCACGGAGGGCACTTTTGTTGTAGGTCGCCAATCCCCCTGGATTTTCCATTCCAGGATATGCTTGTCATATCCCCCCATCCCCTGGAATTTCCGTAATTTTCCAACTTGGTTGGGTACCCCCTGGAAAGAATACTCTCGTAAAAAATGCCGTTGCACTATACTTTTATGCGAAAGATAATCTGCGATAAAGAGAGAAAAAAATATTTTTATATATGTTAATACAGTGCCATACAATCTTAATTTTGCCTTGTTGAGGTCTCTCTTAGTTAAGTGATGGTCCAGACAAGAAGGAAAGGACCAAAACGCAGTGAACACGTCGGAATGCAAAAAGTTGCTAACTTTACTATTGTCTCTACTATGGTTCTGATTGGTTTAAACGTAACATTTTACGAAATCTTCGCAAAGCAGCATGTATATTAATCCCTTTTTTTCTATTCAACTTCCTTATAACAAAATCTCGTCTTAGTCGAAGTAACACAGAAATCGTATGTGCGGATCACGTAAAATAGCAAACATTTCTTGGCTATTGTTTGCAACTCTTGTGAATGTTCGAAATGTTTTAACACAAAAATACACCCTTTAAAAGTGGAGTTTAAATACATTTTCTTTCGTTAACTGCCTTTTTGTAGGTTTATGCATTCTCTGCGTAAAAATGAAAACAATTCTATATGAGGAAAGCGTATTGGCCACAACAAAAGAAATTGCTTCCCTTCTTACCTGGATCATTACTTAATTATCAACGGTAAGTCACTGTGGACCACGGAGGCGGTACGGCCGAACACTACACAAGTGATGTCATCTCTCAAACCAGTGAATTACAATTACTTCCTTTCACTTAAAAACATGCTAGAAGAAGGCTTATTAGAACATGACCACGTTACATTGAATACCACGATATATTGTGTAACAAAGTAACTGCAGTTAGATAACCGGACGTTTGTTTACGAGCCGACGACAATCGTGTTACATAAACTATCGTGCAAGCCGTGAAAGCACTCAGCCGACCGAAAGCAATAAACAATAATTTTTGCTTTGAAACACCGATTTACCAATAACTGATCGCTTGCTTATCAATCTTAATCGGAGCCCCCGGAAAAAAAGCTCGAGAGGCTAGCGGTCAGGGCGGAACTTGAACTCGGAGCCTCCGGATTGTAAATCCAGCGTTCTAACCGCTCGGCCATGATGACTCCTTCCACCTGAAATAGAAACAAGACGCTCTCGAAGCGTACACTTGGACGTCGTTGTATCAAGCGTATGTGAGGATTTTTTTTGTGTCTGGCAAGTGTGGGTGCCGCAATATTGTTAAATTGTTAAGGGTTGGTTGAAATGGTTGAAAAAGGAGACGTGGAACCAAGGTGGACATTAGTTAGTATGTAAATAGGTCAACATTTTCCTCGGAATTCCTCACGTTAACTGGCCCAGCGAATGCGCATAACTACCAAATAACAAGTAACAAGCACGTTCTTTCCTTTTATTTTTGGAAAGGCAAAAAAACAGCACCATTGTTAAGAAAACAAGACGCTACGGAGCGTACACTTCGGCGTCGTCGTTGTGGAGCTGATTAATTGTAAATGCGGAGGAATAGTAAGAAATGAAATATGGTAACAGTAAGGTGTTCATTAGTGAAATTACAGGATTTGTCAGGATATTCTGAAAAGAGCAACATCCAAGAGGCCTACTTGCCAAAAACTAGCATTTCGCGACAAATTGTCTCTGAGATGCTCTGATGACTCCATACAAATCCTTCTAAATTTGACTTGGGTCTAAACGTTTAGACTAAGTCAAATATGAGGTTACTGGCGGTGAATAACAAGTCTGACAAAAGAAACAGTGAAGAAAAAATTCTCTATTTTTCTTAGTCACCTCAGGCTTCAAAAACAGCATAGCAGTCTCATGTACTGATTAAAGATATGTACGGCATGGACAAGGAGTCAATTACGTTGAGCATGGAATTAGCTAAAACTCAATGTTACGAGTTCGAATGTTTTGAGGATAACTATTCACTGACTATCAGCAGGCAGGGATGTCGGATTAACACAAAGAAGTTAAATACCAAAGGAACATAGCCTTTACAGAGCTTTAAAACACAGCATCCGCCAACACAAACTTGACTTGAATTTAAGTAAAACTAAACAGCCTCTGCCAATAATAACAAAATCTCACTTGAATCTCACATATCTTACGGCTTCCGCCAACTTGTAAACACAGAACTTGAAAATCGACCTTCGTCACACTTGACTAAACACAGCAGTCCAGCTCGTAGGAAAAAACTTAGCTCGTCAAAAGAACTCGCTTTGAGCTTGTATACCGTTTGACATAAGGTTCTAGAAAACACTAAACAGGCGAATAGTAGTGGCTTTTCGACGTATTTTATGATTTTAGTAGCTGTTGACTCATGCTGAAATGTAAACATGCCCTAATTAATTATTCATGAATAATCCAAAAAGGTAGAGAACGTTCGAGGAAGTTACAAAATGGCTTTGTGCAGCATTTTGTAACTTTAAATTCATCATAAAACAATTCGAAAGGAGGGCTCACTCGTGAAATGTTTTTCAACACTCGAAGAGAAATTTCGTGTCTCTGCGCGGTCACGTAATATCCTCTATTTATTCCTCGAGTAAATTAAAGACTAAACTATAAGTGATCTCAATATATCACGAAGAAGTCCGGTCTCATTTCGTGAAATAGCCGAAACAAGCCGAAAAGTCACGAACTTGCACGCCCAATCTTGTTCCGAAACTAGTGAATCATTTCATAACTATTTCTCATATCCCGAACTTCCTTGGGCCGCAGTAGCGCAATCTGCTAATCCCTCATATTAGAGTCTCCTCTGATCTGACGGTCACACAGGGGTGAGTCGGTTCAAACCTTGGGAAAGCCAAAATACTTATTCTTTCTTCCTCGAAAAAATTAAAGAATAAATCAAAGAAATCGAAGTGATCTCGAGATGTCTCGAACTAATTCGGCACTCACTTCGTCAAATAGCCGAAAAAAACTTTGCGTGCCTAATCTTGTCATAAAAGTCAACTTAGATACATTCCTGAGCGTCGCGAATCCTTTACTTCGCGATCCGCCGAAGTAAAAAGGGGCTTTTGGAATTACGGTTGAACTTCTATTAAGCGGCCATCCTCGGGGGTACCGGCATGTGGCCGAAAAATTAAAGTTTGGCCGCTCAATAGAGGTTCGTCTTAAAATAACCTTTAGAGGAAACATCACGTTATTTTCAAACAAACACGTGACGGGAACAGAATTGGCGCACAATCAGTCATCACCCTCTATCTCGGATTGTACTTTCTTTCGTTCTTAACACAAAGCCAAAGTAAGTGTATCAAGCGCATAGCGGCCCCTTAATAGAGGTGACCACAATTGGGTAACTCTCCGTTCACTGAGCAAAGGAGTGATGTTCAAAGAAACTCACCCCTAGGACTTGAAGAGGCGACTGCGTCTATCGACCGACTTATCTCCTCCATCCTTTCTGTTCCTTCATGAACTGCTTCCTGTGTGTAAAATACAGTGTCGTAAGTCACCATATCTGGGACAAAAAAGAAGTTGCTTTATATTGCACCAGAAACTCATAAGGGGTTGAAACGTGTAACTCTCATATGTTTGCTTTGTCCGATGCTCGTGATTATTCAATTTCGAAAGTACCATATTTGGAACGAGAAGAAGTGATAACTGACCAATCAAACTTCGTAAACAACGTGACGCAATTTTTCTTGAGGTTCCCGCGCCCGCTTAAAAAAATGGCCGAGAAACGGGGGAAAAACTCCCGAAAGCCGAGAAAGCTTTCAAAGGTTGAAACCAGGAATATTTCCGAAACACTGAGCAGGATATTATTACCTTACCACCCGGGCCAAACGTAACATTATGAAACCCATTGACGGCCTCGCAACTTCTTGAAGTTGTCACTTCAAAAAACGATGCCTCGTTGACCCTCTGCACAGTAAACTTATACTGCAAATAGGCTTTTAAAATTCTTATGTTAAAAGTTTAAAATAAACATTGGAAAATATTTTCGAGTAAAATTCATTAGCTGCGTATCGAAAGTGTTCAAAACCTGAACCTGACATCTTCGCAAAAAGTGATGCTTGTAATGAATGTGAGAAGCATTTTAAAAGCTTAAATTAAACTTAGATGTTGTAGTCACGATCTTGTTTTGAGCTAATTTTATGAATGAACAAACTCAAAACAATAGACAGAGAAACCGTTTCTTGAAAATTTTTATTCAAAGTCCAAAAAGTTAATCCTTTAAAGCAATTCGGAAAACACTATCTGGATAGTGGATCCGTTGACGCAAGTGATATCGGCTAAGCACATGGCAAAATTCAATACAAAATCCATCTCAAATCAGGGCACATTTTGCAATTTTTCTTTAGCGCCGAAGAGAAAAATTTATAAGACGTCTATGAAACATTTAAAAATACATAAATTTCCTTTCAAAAACGTAATTGTCTTGGCCATAGAGTGCAAAATGTACCTGAAAATTCAGCAAAATTTTGCTGACTTGGTTGCATTTCAAAACAGACCATGGGCTCCGCGTGAAGAAAACAAGGTTGAATTCCTCGAAGGACGATTTCTTGATGAAAAGCTTCCCTTTCTCCACAAAAAGAAAGCTGCGCATTCTTTTGAACTTTCTCTTTCCATTTTTTGTCCTTTAACGGTGTATTTTTAACCTTGAAATGCAGAACTCTTGTCTTAAAACATCTGCATGGTGATCGCGCAGCAGCCATTTTGTTGAAAATGGATATCCGTCACTAAGATTTCCAAATATGGTCAAAATGAATATTCACGAGCATTGAACGCGAGTTACACGTTTCAACCCCTTATGGGTTCCTGATTGCACTAAATCAGTAAACGTAAAAATGACCCAGTAACTCGTTGGCTTTTTCAAAAGCATAAATCAATTAAATTTGAAAGTCTCCACCACGGAAATGTCAATTTATGTTTGGGTTTCGTTTTGTTTCTCTTTTTTTGTTTACTTTTAACCCTACCTCTAAACGACTTATCCGTTCACTGACTTTATCCATGGATTTCTTGATCTCCATATCACTTTTATACCATGCATTAAGTTCTTGCACATTTCGTTCATCTTCGGTTGTAAGAGGATCTGTCAAATATTTAGCAATGGCTCCTTGCCATGCAGTTTTCCTTGTACAACTGATCTGCCCAGCAATCCTCACGAGAGCTTCACTGATTTCTTGCCAAAGTGTTTTAAACTCATTATCTCTGATTGCCATGCCTTGCTTCACGTGACCATACACCGAGTTTCGGTAATACTTTATTCTTGCTATATCAGCTGTTAAACTTTGATCTGCACTTAGTGGTAGTACATCCCATCCTGTGGCGGGAGCGGTCAGGTTGCATATTGTCCTCAACAAACGGACAAGCAGAGTGATATCAAAATCTTCCGACTTGCCGTACACCCCTCGGGAAGGGCAAAGACAGTGCCTCTGTGGCATGGTGAGTTTTGCAGCTTTTAGCTGTTTTTCTGTTACTGGATTGCTGAGAATCATAGGAAGATTACTTGGAGGATGTATTGAGTCAAATATCTCCCTCAGTAGGCTGGTTCCTCCACTTATTAAAAGTCGTGTAATGCGCTGGAAATTTTCTTTTCCACTCGTCGAACTAAGGATTTCTTCTGGAGCGGTCGCCATTTTTTTTCCTTAGACTTATGAATCACTGATCATATTACTAGGAAATGGGATGCAAACATAACTGAATTATATTTTGGTTGAAGTTTTTTAACAATTAAAACATCAGTCTCTACTGGTTAGGTGCAAATTAATTTTTCCCTATTTTTTGAGAAGCCACATGAGAGCCTCCAGTCAGAGAATCACGTTTAGTTCTATAATTAAGCCTCAGTCAGTATAGGTTATGCACTTGGATCTGACCGACCATTTGAAAATTTTGTTATTTTGTTTCGGCTAAACGAGTCAGGGAAATAATGCAACCAAAAAGAGAAGCACTAAATAAAGATTTAAGCACATCTCAGTTTATTTCAGTTATATATGACATATATACCATCTTCAGTTTTTCTATACCTGCGCAGGAAATCTGTTCTACAGTTTTTAGCCTTTAGCCAGACGTTCTTGGGGTTTCATCACGTGTTTGGGAGAAGAGATTCCGTGACGAGCCAAAATAATGTCTCTGTGGAACGAGAGGACCACTTCTTGGTCCGCAATCTATTTATCTCATTTATACAGAGACCTGAAAAAGCTCCAGATGTTCTAAAAGAACACCAAGGGCTGTTTTTAACGTAGTCTGCGTTTTATACCTGGCTTGTGGGGCCTTTAGTCCGTGTTTTAATATAACCAGTCTGCCGTCGGTGTTTTGGCGGCCATTGCATTGAATGAATGCAAATTTGACACTGATTTAATGGAATGTTACACACATACGATATTCCTACAAGACCCTTTTGATCTGATACAAATATGAATAAACATTTAAGACTACAGTATCTCGAGATGACCAATTTAATTATCTGTACTCGCTATTTTAACCAAGTCAAGAAATCAAATCTCAGTCCAAATCTCAAATGGGAAGCGATGCGCAGCTAGCGTGACGAGCCGATATTTCGCGTTCGATAGCTAAGCTTCATTTACGTTATTCCTCTGGTCTCTGTTCGCTAACATTTGATTTCAAGGAAGATTAGTTGTTACTAGCAAATTAAAGGAAGAGTATCCCGTTACCGCGCATGCACCAAACTTTGATTTTTGGACAGGATGTCGCGAAATCAAAAGATGCGAGGAGAGTAAGAGAACCTTGAAAAATCCGCTTGCATCGCGCTTGGCCGAGTTCAATACTACACTAAAACTTCTCAGGATTACAGATCAAATATGGGAAGCGATTTGATGCCGATTGAGGGCTTATCTGTTCTGCTAACTTCCATACAAGCTCAGATAATTGTGAAAGGAATACGCAGAAATGAAACAGCAACAATAGACTGTAAGACAGAAACCATTGATGTGACTGAGGAGACCTTGTGGAATTAAGCTTCGTGACGTAGAATGTTTTGCAACGACGCGTTGGAAAACTTTTGAATGAACTTTCATACGGCCGACAAAATCAAACAAACAGGCGCTACATGTTTAGAAAAACTATTGGCATGAAATCATAATATAATTTTTGACTAACCTTTGCCATCATTCATAACGTTGAGATTGTACTTTTATGTTTGTCTTTCAAACGTTTGAGGCTAGAACGCGAGCAAATCATATGAATATTACTGGACTTGGAACAATTGATCTCTGGCATAAAAGTCTCGATCTTTGAATTTTTTCTGACCGGGAATATTGATTGCCAATTTACTCAAACATTGAGTAAGGTGACATTTCACTCAAAATAAGGCGTTAGTGTGGATGCACTGCGATTTTGTGCTTTCACTCTGTATTTTGAGTTAAACCTACTCAAGTGTTGAGTTGTTTCACTCACAGATGAGTTGCTTTTACTCATACTGTCGAGTACAAGGGGTGGGGGGAAGCTAATTCCCATACATTCTCTTAAATGAAATCCAAACAATGTTCTCACAACTTGCAAAGCGATCAGCAAGGGTCTTGCCAGCGGCTTTGTGTACTGATTATGCGCATTACGTCAAATCTATAGATCAACTTCACCGGCGAAAAATGTCTACGCATGCTCTGCAAAAACTGACACGTGATCGATTTCGGGCAATGTCATTGGCTCCGAGCCAAAAATGCCCGCGAAATGTTGTTGAGATGAAAGAAGCGATGGCAGCTTTTTTTGGCAGTGACGACGTTGCAATTTCTTGCCACTGTAAGAGATCAAAAATTATTTTGGTCGAAGTTTTGACGGAGATGTGTTCTCTAGAGAATATAGCGTCCTGAAACTGGCGAAAAATCGCATTGGCATGGTCTGATTCAGTGTTATTGACGTTGAGATCGCTGGTTTGCGTCTGGAAGACATGCCGAAAAGGTGAGTAATTTTTACTCTCTTTGTTTACTGCATGTTCCGGGCCACTCGGGACAAAAAGAAATTATAAAGTAGTGGAAGAAAAATTATTGCGCTTTGTTTTGGTATATAAATAAGCTTGTACCGAGTGGCTCGGAAGCGACAGTTTTGTTAAATGTGTATCCCGTTTTGTGTCAAAATTCGACTGTAACCTTCGACAACATTCGACTGTTGATCGAAGAGCGTATTATAACGCTATCCAAAATGTTTTTGTTGTTTAGGTCGAGTTTCTTATCGCGGATTCAACGAAAAAAGTAGAGGGACAGACATTTTTGGGCTTTGTTTTGTTAATATGACTTGGCTTGTACTTTGTTGCTCGAAAAACTATATTTAGATGCTAAATCTCCGTGTGTTTACACTGTTTATGGCAGAAAAATAAGCTTACGCCTGGTTCGACTTAATCTCGTGTCTCTCGGTACAAAAAAAATATTCTTAACCATTGTCTTGCTGTGTAAATTGTCTTGTGGCTAGTGGATTGAAAGCGGCCGGGTTGCGGCAGTTTTCTTAAGTGCGTAGTTGTCGATCGATGCACATTTCATTGTTGTTGCACATTATCACAGCTTTGTATGTAACAGAAATTTGAGGTTTATCCGAACTATGGAATGAGAAAGTAGAGTGTTTTCATTAAAACGCTTAGACCGTCTTGGAGCTTCAGTTCGATAGGTCCAGCAACATTTTGATTCGTAAAAAAAATTATGTTTACAATGTGCACAACTGCTGTACATTTAGGCTTTCAATTCTGTAATTGAAAGAATCGAAGTTTACATGATTTTGCTCATAAATTTGGCTTGGGATTACACACACAACGAGTTACTTGTTACTTTCCTCGTTAGGAACCGTACTTACTGACTTGATTTCCCCCGTGTACAATTTTTTATTACTCAATTTTTGCACATAAGGCTTTCAGTCGGGAGGGGGGGGGGGGGGGTGCTTCTTTACTTGAAAATTGGATCCTGGAAGGAGATGAACAGGGTAATTTTCCTGTGAATGCTTTTGTTTTTCTGTCTATCGTTTTTGGCTTAATTTTCGGAGCAAAGTTATGAATGAATGATGGAGTTAACAAGCTATTAAGTATTCAAAAGTTCTTTCCAAGGAAAAAAATAATCATCACAAATTAAACTTACAGGAGTTTAAAGTTTGGAGTGGGATCATGTTGATGACGGCAATTGTGTAGAATATACAGTTTCCAATTTTGATCTTCTGTCAGAATTATATGAGAGAACACTCAAATACAGATCTCATTCAAACATTATACTAGTTTCATTGTCAATTATCGTTTGTTTCTATTCCTATAAACTTAGTATCAGGACTACATTTTGCATGGATTTAATGTGATATATATTTGACGGGGTTGTTGTTTCACAGTGAAGCAGTTTTCACTTTCTTTTTTTTGATATGAAGTTTACTTTCTTCTTAGTTGTTAGCTAAGGCAGTGTCAAAGTATCTAACATATTGACATACTTTATTTTTCATTTCTCCTCAAAAAAGATTGATTGATCCTGAATCAAACAAAGTGCAGCCTCACAAACAAGATTTTTGACGAACAAATGTGTACTTAAGGAAAGTGACAGTGTCAATAAAATTCATTGATGGAAACATCTGGGTTTTTACTCCTTTGTAGTTCTCTTCTTTTATATATAGTATTCCCCTAATTTTAAAAATTTCATTATCTTATTCACATCAAGTACAGTAACCATTGAAAAGAAAAAAGAAAAAACCTGCTCGGTCATAGACGGCTTTAAAGTTCTGATATTACAACTGCCCCCTTTCACAATGAGAAGAACGTGAGTTCAAGCTTGGTAAAATAAAATAAAATAAAATAAATAACTTCCAGGTGTCTAAGAAATTTCAAAGGACCCATAGTGTCTTATTTCGTCGCTGCATTGAGCTGTGAACAAAGGCCATTCTTTTTAGTGACCCGACTTTTTTCAAAAATATTGTTGTCCCTCGTGATTGTACTGAAGAGTGATCGCTTAAACAAGTCCAAAGTTGAATCCGGTAAACCGGCCAAACCGCGAGCATCGCAGGAATAGGTGAAAATGGATAGTAAAAAGTCTAGGCTATTCTAAAAATATCCGTATATGCATTTGCAACTCATATTAAGCCGCAATTAATCTTCTTTGCACTGGAATAAACAAACGATGAAGGTATTGCCGCCATTTTGAATTTGGCAATATCACGTGGTCGCGCGTCGACCAATCAGACATTTTTCGCCGGTGAATAGATCAACGGCCTTGAAAAGAAACAAAAACATGGCGGTCGAAAGCGGGACTGTTTCTCACTAGTATATTTTGGGGGTGTTACTAAACAGAGTAACGCAGTAACGAGTAACGAGTAACTGAGTAACGAGAAAACGAGTAACGGGAAAAAAATTCAACAGGTTAAAAAAACAAATCCAAATGAAAGAAAAAACATAAAAATGGTTGTAATATCCTAATAATGACCTAGGAGCAATAATGGAGGAAGGTGAGGTACAGATTTTCTTTCTTATTGCCACAATTATTTCATTTCTTAGTACGTAGAAATAGCTCTGCCAGGTAAATGAAAATAATAGAACCTTGTTGGGCCCTTATTACGGTTATCAACTAACCAATTGCATGTACTCCATTGCCAAGGCTTAGAAACAGTTTGCTCGCTTATTACTCCTGAGGTTATTACCTTTCCTGCTCAACATTCAATGTCTTTTTCTCGTCCTCTCGAAAATAAGGGATTCGACTTAATCATGGCTACCTTTCAAAAGTTAATTATAGACAACGTTTCTATCGGTTTAAAAGGAATTATAAATCATGTTTAAAAATAACCTCCCGATGCAGAGACTCTGAAGTTTGAATATTGGCGGCAAAATAGAATAGCAGAGCGAGACTAGTTTTTAGATCGATTTTCAATTAAAGTAAAGTAAAGTAAAGAAACATTCAAATGCATGGGTTAACTTGAAGTTGCGTTTAACATCAATCAATGCAGAATACACGCGAAGCATAGTTACTGCCAGGGCACGAAATTAACTCTTTTCTCGTAGGATTCACTTGGCTACTTAATATTTCAAAGTCAATTCCATTAAGTCGAATAAGTCTGGAGCGTCCCCGAGAAAAAAAATGTAAACGAAACCAAACAAGAAAAAACAGAACAAACAAGGAGTAAACGACCAGTTTTAATACTAGATGTTATTTTGGAGTTGAGATCCTCCAAATTGAAAAGTTTTGAAACCAAATGATTCTAGCAGGGCATCAAAAGTAAGCAAAGAGTACCCCTACATATCTTCTGGGAAAACCAAAATGGCATTCGCCGGCGAAAGAGTTTCCTTGTGAAATATGTGTCATTTGGCGTAATCGTCACAGACATTGGTACCTGTATTAGTTGCAACTTCACTCGCTGATAACTTGCAATTCATGAACTCATTTTGGACCAAATTTTAATTTGTAAAGCCCGGGCTTAATGGCTTAAAGGTAGCTACTATACGCTCCTGTCAGCGCTGATTCTGTCAAGGATTTTTCCTCTTCTTGTCACGCTTGTGATAGTCTGCTACACAGCCGTTTTTAGTGTCGTCACGCAACGCTCGGGGAGCGTTGCCTGACGACACTAAAAACGGCTGTGTAGCAAACTATGCTTGCGGCAAACTTAAAAAAAAACATTGGTGTGTTATATGAAACGCCTGAGCTAAGATGGCAACAACTAATAGTATTTTGAAATCGTAGAAGAGCCCTCGTTCCCACTTATGATCTCTTCGGGAAAGGAATGGTCGTGTCTTCTAGACTCGCTTTGACGATCAATCTCTAATATTAGGACCTGGTATTAGAAGCTGAAGTGCGGGCACTTGCAGACGGTTTTTACCATCTTGCGACTACGAACAGGGACCTGCATTTGGCATAAGAAGTACTTTCAGTTTTATCTTCTTACAAAATTTAATTAATCCATTAGTTATCACAATCGTTCACACTGAAACCTTGAAACTTAGGGTAATCCCATACCTTGTTTAAAAAAGAATGCGTCACAAAACAAACTTTCTGTTTTTCTTCTTCATGTTCTCAATAAGCACAACGTATACAGCGGGGTCAAACTAACCATACGAAAATCAATTTTATTGATGCAGATGTCGATGTTGGTGATGTTACTACCCGGGTACTACTCATGAACAGTGACTTAAAACCAGTATATGCAGTTTTGTTCAGTTGTAAATATTTAATGATTTGTGACAATTGTTCAGAAACTTGGCTCTTTTACAGTCAAACCAGGTCAAGCTTTCCCGTCACTGATGAATTAATGAATTCATTATCGTTTGTTGATTCAATAATCCATTCATAAAATCAACAATCCAATATTCATATTTAGCCTCGATTCCATAATCGAATATTGATTCGATTCTTTTTTTCGAAGAGTCGAGTGCGGGCGAGTTCTGAAGTTCAGACTCAAACAAACTGTTACATGTACGCCATTTTACTGCCAGTAATCAGTGCAACAGACCTGACCTCTTAGAAAACACAATGGTCTAACTTAGGTCAGTGCATGTGCGGTGATTGGTGGATTTCGATCCTCGGCCTTTGTCAGTTTCTTTGTATTTTCGGTCTGTCTAATTCTAGCTGTTATTTTGATTACAGGTAATGAAAAACGCAATCGTAAACGGTAGGAAAAGGGAAGCTAATACGATTTAACTCAACAGACAAGAAAAAAGAACAGGTAGATTTTGTTCATAAATCAAATTAACATTTAATTATTGAATCGAGGCCCAATTTAACTGTTGGATTATTCATTTTATGAATGGATTATTGAATCAACAAACGAAATCATTTTTTTCATCAGTGAGTTTACGCAACAGGACGGCAGGAAGAAGAGGACTGCAAAACGCTTGTGCGTGACGAACCTGACAAGGCCATTACTTCCGTGTTTTGTCGTGATCTTCACTAACATCGATGTTTTCTGGTCTTTTACAAAAAGATCTGTTTAAAGGAAAGTGAATTTTTGAGAAAAGTTATTTCAAACAAAATTATTGTCACGCTTGTCAATCAAGGATTGCCGTCTTCTTTCCTCTCCCTTCCTGTTGCGTAAGTCCATGATTAGGGAACTTAAGATGGAGACGTTTTTGGGCCGACGGCGACCGGACAGGCAGAGAAAGCCTGGAACTGAGGCAGCCGTCGCTTCTCGTCAAAAATGGAACATTAAGATCGCAGTGAACTCCGAAGGACGGCGCCTTTAATCGGAAGAATACCGAAGAGGAGAATATGGCTTCACATAAAGAATTAAGAGAATAAATATTTGCTATGCAGACAACATGCATCGGATGAAGAGTTTCTCGTTTTGTGGGAAAATTATGAGTCCAAAAATCCCGATTTTCCTCGGGACAGTTACGATCTGTTCACGCTAAAAAACATGTGGGATGCAGCTGAGTGCAAGGCAGAATTTCGTGTAGAAAAAAAAGATCTTCACAGGCTTGCCGAAGCCTTCCAAATTACAGGAACATTAAAATGCTACCAAGAAACTGTATTCTTAGTTTGGTATTGAAATAATTCCCGGGAAACACTAGCATGCAACAACAACAACAACAACTTTATTTCAGTATTCCCACGTTAGTACATGGTATTACCTACTATTCGTTCTATATAATTTTCAATGCGTTTTATTTATACGATATTCTAACGAAAAGAGCGAACTAAAAACACACAACTAAAATATCGGAGTTCATATTTTCTGTCTGGATACTTAGGACAATTTTGTCCATGTCAAGCTCACTTACGGTTGGCTGTTGGCCAAGTTGGATCTTGACCCTGTGACATAAAAACATAGAAACATTCAAAGATGTAAGTTTAGATAACAGAGCTTGGAAATCGAGCTTGAAATGTGCCTCAAAGAAAAGGACAATTTAACAACGATAATCTGCAAAATTTTGGTTGCTAAACGCAACAAACCTGATTGAAATGAAAGTTAAATACTCACGTTTTCGCTACAACGCCAAACAGACCAGTTTCACGTCGCCGACGGGACCACGAGCATGCGCAATATCCAACAAGCGATGATGTCACGTCCGGTTGAAGTTGCCGTCGCCCCGAAAACGTCTCTATCTTAAGTTCCCTATTAACGAATAGCGACGGGAACGCTTGACCTGGTTTGACTGTAAAATAGTCTTCCTGATCCTGGGCTGTAGGAAATAACCTTTTAAGGTGAACGTTAAACGGAACGTTTTGTTACTCTATCTGCTGGATCACAGTAGGCATATTCAATTGCAAATAACAGCTGTAGCCCGGTGACTTTTTCGGCACGAAAACACCTTCGACTTTGAAAGAGGGAGGGGTGGGTTGGGGGGGTTGACGTCGTTGTTTTAAGCACCTTTTGGAATACACATATTTTTTGAGATTGGTAAGGTTATTATTAGGATATTACAACTATTTTTATTTTTTTTCTTTCATTAGGACTTTTTTTAACCTCTTGAATTTTTGTCCCCTTACTCGTTTTCTCGTTACTCCGTTACTCGTTACTCGTTACTGCGTTACTCTGTTTAGTAACACCCTTTTTTTGGTAATTCGCAAATTTATTGATTTGATGTCGCTTTTCAGACAGAGTGTGTGGTTGTCTTTTTCTGTTAAACAATTTTCTTCTGCAGAGTTTGGAATATGCAACATATAGCTCCGTACCGCTGATAAGAACCGCCAAAGAGTTGAGCTATCGAGCAGTATTTTGCTGCAAACCTTAGGGAAGGTAAAGTCGCTTCAAGGTACAGAGCTTTCAGCTTTCAGTAGTAGTTGTGATTTGTTTATTAGGATCGTTTTGAATTTTAACTTTGGATTAAAGGTGTTGACTGATCGTGATAAACGAAGTGAAATGTTATAAAGTGTGAATGTTTATTCAGTTATGATATGTAGAGCTGTAAGCTCATATTTATATAGCTCTCTGAATATAATTGCTTCCGATAAATTTGACACTTTCTCCAGTAACTTTTATCAGCATCAAGTTATCCTTGCCCGGCAAAAACGATGTAACCTGTTAATCGATCGAGCGCGTTGTTGTTGGTTAAGATCTAACACGGTTGCGTTTTAGTTTCCCCCGTAATTTCAGTACCGAAAGACAAATACGATATGCAAGAAAAACAAAGTTGCATGATAATATTTTTTTCAATTTTTTAAGCATTTCTTATTTCCTCTACCGGTTCGCTTCTTGCTTCGAAAAAGTCTAAAACTATTTACTGCGTTTCCCGGATAATTTCTGGACCTTGACTGACAGTAGCGTGCAATATGGTACAAGCCACCACAGAGGTAGCAATGTGGGCGTCGGTCACCTTCCCTCTTCCTCCTACACTCTTGACAACCAAGTGGCCTTGCTCCAGTTCTCACTCCATTTCCAGCATGACTAGGCATTATAGGGTCTGCCTTCTGGTTGCTTGCTGCTTCATGCAGGTTTTTAACTTCTGCCTTCATGGTAGCCAGCTCTGCTTGCACAGCTTTTAGTGTAGCTAGAACCTGCTGGTCCTTCTGCAGCTCTTTCTTTGTATTTGATTCAGCTGCACTTTCGATAGTGGACACCTTTACAGATTTCCCCTTGCTGGTAAGATTAAACTTATTACTTCGCTCTGCTTCTGCGGATATGGCTAGGCTCATAGCTCCAATGAGGCCTTCATCTGCAACCTTTGGGTTCTGAGTGAGTGGCCTTATTTTTGCACGAATGGTTTCGTCAGCGGGGCATGCAGGAACAAACTTTGTACTGAAGGGGCGTCATACTTAATCCCACTGTCCGATTCTTTTGAAGCACTAATAATCTTCTGTCTAACGGTTAGCGCCCTCATCAAAAATGATTGAGGATCTTCATTAGGCTGCTGGGCAATATTTGTTAAAAACTGATAAAGTTCCGTGGCATTTCTTTCATGAAAATGGAAGCGAAGAATTTTACGCAACCTTGGTAGGGTGAGGTCAACCATGGTCTTTAAATAGCTCCTTAGTTGTAGACCTGGCTGTACAGCACGAACTAAGGCACTAACTACTTCTTTATCGGAGTATCCCTTTGTAAGCCCTTCTTCTATTTGTGATATTAGGGATTGGTAACCCAGCTTTTCGTTCTGACCAGGGTCGCCTACCATTCCCTGTATTTTAAAATCTCTACGGAATATGCTCTGCTCAACCCCCTTTACAGGAAACTTGATTGTCTCTTCTTCCTTTAATGTGCCAGTCAGCTTTTCTTTCTACATTTTGTCTAGTTTCTCCTCCACTAATTGCTGCTTAGATTCTACATCACCTAGTTCTTGTTTGAGCTTCTTTAGGTCGCTTTTGTTTGTAATCCTTCTTGCCCATACTTATCTTCCATTCCCTCGAGTGGCGGAGGACCCAAGTGTGCCATTAACCCTTCAACATAATCAATTTGGTCATCGCCGGTCAGAGCATCAACTGAATCCTCAATTTTTCGCTTGATGGACCGAATAACACTTAATTTCCCCTTGCCCTCTACTACCGACTTTTCCACTTTAACATGCAAAGCAAATTCACTTAAAGCGCTCAAGTCCATCGACAACATTTTCTTGTCTAAAAGAATGAGGCTTTCCTCCGCCATCTTGCTTCCAATTAACACGATCACAAAACCCACATAACATCCAACAAAACAACATTCATACCTTTCCTGGCCTCAAAGCTGTGTGTGTCCCACTATCTCTTGACTAGCTGTCCACACAAAATGTCTGCCTAAGCTACAAACCACTGCTTCCTGCTCGCCAAATCAAGACCAAAATATCTTGGACGGCGATCCACACAAATCCTAGCACACAACGTTCGTCGACCATTGAAACTTGTACTGCATCTAATTCCTTCGATGAATCCTCCCGGACAGGCCCCCAGAATGTTACACAGAATATAAACACTGCTTGAGAATATTCCACGTGTATTTTGCTCATAAATTTCCTTAACTTTTACAACTCTCGAGTTCGTAACGCCGATAACATTTCTTACTTTTCTCGCACATGGTTTTTCTCTTACGTCATCAAGACGTCATATATGGTTTCCAGTCCTTAGGCGGACGACGCCTGGCACTAAATACAAATACTCTTACATTGTGACAATGAAATTTCTATGCCTAACATTTGCACCAAGGCCCAGTTGTTCGAAGGCCGATTAGCGCTTACCCCGGGGTTAACTTTAACCCGGGCTTCTTTTCTTGTGTTCAAAAGCATTTTCTTGGATAATTTTCTCTTTTAGTTTTAGAGCTTCCAATCATCAAATTGTAGACAAAACGAATTGACACTGAAAAGCTTTATAAGCTTTTAAATCTGAATTCAAATCTCGTACTAACCCTGGAATATATTAACCCAACTTGAACAACTCGGTCCAGTGCAGCACACTTTTTTTGTATATTTCTTCGCCATTGTTTTGCACGACTACAATGTGAAACTTAGTTACACGTTTTTTGGAGAAAATGTCGTACGTGTTTTCGTTCACTTTTTTTTCACTGCCGCTCATTTTCACCTCGCATTGGTAGCCGCTAGTATTTCCCATTTTGTCACCGCTGTTACAAAGTTTTCATATTTTTCTTCCAACAAAAAAATGTCTGCTTTGTTTTTTAATCTCTCGCTCTAGATCTCTGTCGTCCTTTTTCTCGTTGAGCTTCGCTGGCCTGCTGCCTACTTTCTCTTTTTCTCTGTCTTTCTTTTGCTCTGTATTCCAAACTTGTGGACATGACAATTAATCTAAGCTTAATACTTTAGACATCACGGATACAAAAACAATTATTTTCCATTGGTATGCTTGTGGTGCGGACGGACGGTCGCTTGCTCTGTGTACGGTCACGTGATTACCAAATTTTCTGAGATGGGTAGATTTACTTAACTACGTTGCTCCGTTGGCGCGCACTTCGCGCGCGCGAGAGCTCCGCTAAAAAGACGCATTGGCCGTCACATTCTAGACGATTTAAACCTCAACATAAAGAGAAGAAAAAACTTAAAAGCGACCCATGCTACCATGATTAAACACACATCAAATGTCGGATGAAGATGAACATACACCAGACGTATTTAATCGAAGGTCAGAGTAGTTTATGATTCTTTTGTTTCAACTAGTATACGCCCCGAACAACCTTACGCTTCGTGTTGAAATCTCGTTATTAAAACATAACGAAGCGACAAGAAGCCAAAAAATGACCCATGCATTCACTTTTGCTCAGAGAAAAACACCCCCATCTTCTCCAAGTCCCTTAAGGACATTCTTAGACTTATTCTTCAAGGGAATTTATTTGACTTTAACGACAAGAACTGAAGCAGAAAGATGGCAGTCACCTTTGCCAGCACTTTTACGACATAGGCTTAGACAGAAATACTGAGCCTTCGCAAACGTAAAGTAATTCCCTTGAAAAAGGTGTACTATCCAGATTTATTTCAAGCGTGGCACAATTGACAGCCACATATAGGACATTAAAAAAACTGCAATTAAAAGATGAGGTGACCGTGCTTGTTTTCGACTTGAGAGCCCGTAATTCTAAGTGTTTTTCCTAGACGAGCGCAAAATTTTCCAAACTTGAACAACTGCCAAAAATTCATATTATTTTGCAAAAACTGTGAATCGCTCGGACTTCAAAATACAGGTTATTGTCACTGAAAAATTCAACTATCTTTTTTAACTTAAAAGATGAAATTGAATTCTGATATGATTATTTCAGTACAAACAAATCTAATAGCGCTTAATACAAATAATTTTGTTTAGAAACGCTGAAACTTAAAAAACAATAGGTGAGTTCACACTGGAGTTTTCAAGTTGGCTTGAAGTGCTCTTGAGACTACCCTTTGTGAGAACGTGTCCAGTGACTTCACACTGGAGTTTTCAAGTTGGCTTGAAGTGCATTTAAAGTGCTCTTGAGACTTCCCTTTGTGAGAAAGTGTCCTGTTTCACTTGACTGATCTTGACTAGTCGTACTTAGTTGCCACAGAAACTTCAACACCTCAAAGTGCTGAGGTGCGTTTTCAAGTAAGGTCAAAACCATCCTTGAGACTGCACTTATCCAACGAAAGCGTCAGACGTTTATTATCAAAGTATTCTCAAGTTAACGGAATTGTCCATCAATCCCTAAATTGTTAATCGGATTATTAATTTCTTATTTAGTAGGCAACAAAGAGTAATAGCTAAAGGTAACATGACCACTTTTTGCCGATAGACAGGGGTGTACTTCAGGGCCCTATACAAGGGTCTATTCGATTTTCTGTAATGTTGAAAGATATACAAGCTGTTGATTCTGATAGCCGGATCCACTTTGATTAAATTTGCAGATAACTTAACGTTACTGAAGAGTTTTAGTTAAGGGAATCCAGGACCAAACTCCCCAAGAAGTGCGAAACATACTTAGTTGAGCCCAGAACAACCTCCGTGATGACTTATAAACCATACTAAAAACAAGGAGGTGGTTGTTAAGGGTAAAGTTGAAAGACCTCTCCCCACTGTTACTTTTGATATTAAACAAGAAGTATTTTTAAGCTTTTAGGCGTTTACTTTCGTAGTAATGTTACAAACTGGGACAAGCAAATCGATTCTCGTCTCAGAAAAGCGGGAAGGCATATGCACATATTACGGGTGTCTAGAAGTGTGGCTATAGCCTAGACTCTTTGCACCATCTCTTCAATGGTCTGATTATACTCATGGCATTTCAGTGTGCGGTGAAATATTTTCATTCTTCCAGGTCTTGGCAATTTTATTGTTAACTGTTCCTTCTTCTATATCGATTATAACTTAGGCAATGCTTGTGTTATTGACACGTCACTTTCTTTGTCTTTAGAAGTTTGAAAGAACCCAGCAGACCGTAAGTCTAAGCTGTCTGTCATCTACAGTAGAATGACTTTTATCGAAACTTCTGCAAGAGCGAGAGTCCAGATTGGAATTCTGACATTGAAAGGTTAAAATCTTTGATTCAACTTGCTGTAGGTAAGATAAAATTGTTAAGATAAATGTGTCTTTTTTCTCCCGTATACATATTAGAAAAAGGTTCGTCATTAGAACGGAAAAAAGTGCACTTGTTGTTTGTTGAAGTTCGCACTTCAAAGACAACGCAAATACAAAGCTTTTCCAATAGAAGCGGCAAAAAGTAACATCTACGAGATCTACACGCAAACAAAAATAGAGAGAAATAGTTCCTAGACAATCTTGACAATAACTCAGTTTTATAGGCAAAACAGCTAAATCGGTAGGCAAGTCAGCTTTCTCGTCCGACTTCAATGCCGTCATTAGAGACCTTTAGATTCGAGAAAGAGGACAACTACGAGTACAAGATTTGACTTAAAACAGAGCCGTAGCCAGACTTCAGAACAAGACGAGGCAAGTGTCGAGCGCGGAAGGCGCGAGCCGCTAGGGGGTCTGGCGGCACGCCCCTCCTTACTTTCCCAGAAAATTTTGAAATCTAGAGGCTCAGAAATGCTCTTGTAAGCATTTTCCGTAGCATTTTCCTTCAGAAAAGTCAGGTCAGTCTTGGGCAAGTGTAAAAGTTCACTTTCTTATTGCTTTGCCATACTGGTGCCAAGTTAATGACCATCTGCATAGCATTTGAAAACCCGCCACTCACAGAATTAACCTCATTAAAATGCTTTTCCCCTCAATATTCATGATCATCCACCTTATATTTGAGGTTTTATCTTAATCAATCCAATTTTTTCTAGGATTGTCTTCTCAATAACAAAGGCCAAAATCAAGACGAGGCAACTTTCATGCTAGCTACGGCCCTGTAAAAGTTTTTCGCGTATTCTCAAAATATAGACTTCCCGGAAAGCTTCATTTTACCATTTTTCACTGGAACTAAGTTAGCACTGTTATCTTTAGTGAAGGAGGTTACGCGCTCTTCCGATCGTAAAAAGATAAAACGTCTAACATTTCAATTATCTTGTTTCCGCCACTTAGACATCACTCTAAAACTCGTCGTAGAATGACGACGACTACCAGGTTTTCCCGCCAAAATGACGCCGGTTCACGCACAAGCCCTACTTAGTATTGAGAAAATCTGGTACTCGCGGTCGTACTCGTCTTAGAATCTAAAGCTCTCTAATAATTGGCTAACTTAACCTTTCCTTGGCTAAGACGGCTAACGCTAAGTGAAATAGTTCGAATCGAAAATGTGCTAAATGTTTAGATCAAAGATGTATTGCATAAAAGCATACTACTTACCCAACATGTGCTCTTACGACCGTTAAACAAAAAAATTAATCAATCGTGCAAGGCGTAATCGAAGCTTTCATTTTAGTACTTACTAAAAAGTGTGTAATGAGAAGCTGATCTAGTCAGATTAATTTACATAAACTGAAAGCGTATGCAAATATAATCATGGAGGGTGGGGTCTGTGTGGCCACCAAATTTTCATTACGGGTTCAAATATATACGGAGGAAAAATGCTTTGGATGAATCACCGGTTTTCAAGATTTAACTCACGTTTCCATAACTTAAATTGAACATTTTAAGCATCATGTGCATGGTTTATTTCTATGTACGTCCTTTTACATCCAAGTCTGGCACAATCATTGACTGTGAAATTATTCTTATTCTTTCATTTCCTAGAAAGTGGGAAACACTGGCGTGATTAACAATTTCTTTGTCATCGCTAATTTGATTCTCTTCTTAGAAGATTCGATGAACTACCACAGTATTCTGCTCCTTTTTGAGCAATATCAAATTCGCATTCCTCACGACGCTGTGTTTAACCTGCAATATGGATCGCACTAAATTAAATCCCCGACTGGAAAGTTTGTTGAGTATTAAACGGCACCCGCTACCAAAGTACTTCTCAAGCGTTAACCCAAACAAACAAAATTTCCCCAATGAAAAGGTTGGAATCATTGGCACAACTTGTTGTTGACGGAAATATATTTGCTTCGATAAAGCTTTTTTCTCGCCAAAGCCAACTTTCGTATTTCTTGAAGATCGAAATTGAAGTATACCGTCGATAAAGGGCTTTTTCCGATAGCAATGGCAAACAAGTAAGTTAAACCTCTTCCAGACCTATATCCAAAGGTAATAAAACGAAAAGTTCGCTAATGTTTAATATCGCAGATGCAATAAAGCTAAGTTACCCAAGTACGGTCGCTACTGATTTCTCTTCCTTGGCAATAACTAGGTGTCAATAGTTGAATGTGAATCGAAAATCTGCTAAAGATGCACCGCATACAAGAATACTACTTCACCGTTGAAAGCAAAAATATACCGGAAAGGTGTAATCAAGTTTCAGATTATTTACTAGCTGCCTAATTGACCTTGTCTATGTCTAGCCAGAACGCGTATGCAAATATTGGAGGGTGTGGTCGGTGTGGCTACCAAATTTGTAAGAAGACAATTTGTTATTTTGTAATCGGAGGGGTAAAAATTATAGTTAGCACGGAATGTTAAAAGGAAAAACGTGCTCGTTGGAATAAGTAACTTGACGGATTTTACTTAAGGCTGACAGCAAAACAATCTAAATACCAGAGGCACATGCACAATTCATTCACAACAACTCATGCACAACTAAGAATCACAGAGATTAAATTATTACTTCGTTCGCCATCACATGTCAGATGAAAATGAGTATACACCAGAAGTATTTAATAGAAGGTCGGAGTAGTTTATAAATCTTATTTTTCAACTAGTGTACGCCCGGTCAACTTTCCGCTTCGTGTCAAAGTCTCTTTATTAAACATAACGAAGCGACAAGTAGCCAAGAGAATGACCCATGCTTTCACACAGTGAACAGATATTGAACCTACCTACACGCTTGATGACCTTGATGTCTACCACTAACGCACTGTGCTGCAATTACACACGTTTCCAGTACGTTTTTGAAGTCACAGAAATAAATATCCGTCAGCTGAACACAGGTTGGCGAGTGTACATCGACGACGACGCCGGGTAGTACCACAGGTGGCCCAAACTCACGTGGCGAGGGAAGAGTAATGTAATTTACATAACATGTGGTGAGTCGCCGGTGTCGCGTTACAGGCGACCTTTGAAAATATAAGAGACTTTGTATGAGAAATATATTACTGAGATCTGCGAACGCTAAATAACGCTAAACCTTACTTTTTCTAAATGAAATGATTAAAGAAGGCTTACCTGCAATGTATTCCACTAAATTTTGGTGTCTGTTTGTCGTTTTACTGGTTTTTTGGCTTTATCGCGTTACTGTTATACTCCTTTCATAAGACGAAGTCAAGGCTGGTCAGTGAAACGTGAGTTTGGGTCGCCTGTGGTAGTACACGAGGTACAGCTAAAGGGATTCCAGAACTCTGCTGTAGAGATCATGTTGTCCAGAGAGTTCTATCAGTCATCACTTGACCTTCAACCGGAAATAGCTTGATCTGCTTCAACCAATACTTCTTTTAACTTTCACGCAATCTAAAAATGGAGGAAAAACCATTCATTACTAACGTCGAGAGTATGAGACATAACCAAACTTTTTTGCAAACATTCTTTTAAGAAATGACAGATTTGCCTTTTTCTTGTTTTAGTTATACAGTGAACACGCAGCATGGCTGCGTGAAATAAACAGGAAGTTTCAAAAACAATATCATTATTAAGGGTTTTTCCCCGGGGGGGAGCTCCCATATGAAACAGACGGGGATGCTCGTCGTCTCGCTTAGGGGTGTAAATTTTGGATTTTGGTCTCGCTTAGGGTGTTCCGGGCAAAGCGCCAATATTTTATGCCGTCAAGGTCTCGTTTAGGGTTCCGTGAAGAAACACAGAATTACGCGAAGAGTGTAGCGTTTGATGACATTGTGAACAGTTACAGTTTTTTTAACATTAGCTAGTTTTCTATTTTACCAAGTGCCAAAGAGACAATGCATGAACATGATGAGGAACTTGAGATTTATGACAATGCTTTTAAAAGCTACTTTTAGATAAAAGCAGTTCGATGATTATGTCTTGATATCATTAAAACTCATTGCATGTCGTATTTATGTGTTTTTAAGCGGTCTCTTTTAGGGGTCAAAATTTGCTTAAGCCACGCCCAGATTGGTCTCCTTTAGGGGTCACAAAAAGCTTGAGCCACGCCCAAATGGTCTCCTTTAGGGGTTAATTCCAAAATTTCCGACGAGCATCCCCATCTGTTTCATATGGAAGTCCCTCCCCGGGGTTTTTCCCTTTTTCCGGGAAAAAGCCAATTTTAAGCGTCACCAAGGGATAATGGTTCCCCTAGCGATAAGCCTGCACACCCTCCTTTGTCTCGTTGGCGGCGAGTTCTCCACTACACATCTCTAACTAGCGGGCTGAGCTATTTTCGTCTCTCTTTTCTCCAGTTTCAACCGCTATTATAGTCTTTTTGGAAGTTCAAAAGCTTAATACAGGGACACAGCAGCATTACTTAAACGATATGGTAACCTTTTCTCTCCTCTTGAGATAGTATTACTGAACATATTTATTTCCAAAAGCGCATAGTTTGTATCTCAAGCTGAAATTATTTATTCAATTTCCTACAGACTGTAGTTTGGAATAGCCTGAATTACAGACAATCCCTCCGAATCGCATACTCCCTCAGGGACGTCTGAATCAACAAGCCGCTAATGCCGTCCAGTGTCGTCACTGAACACTATAGAAGAATATTACTGCAATAAAACAAGGCGCACAGCTGCGTGCACTTGGCTTTGTTAGAGGCAATAATCTTCCTTCACATTGCCAAAGTGAAAAAATGCATAACATGATTGCTGGTTTGAAATTAAAAGCAGCAGCACAAAGACTTTATCACTAAGTAGCAGACAGAATACATTGCTACAGCACACCTCAAGTTATGTTGACTTAAAGTTCACTGATTCAAAGCTTCCATCCAGCTCGACTCATCGGGCGTCTTTCGTTTTCCAAATACAACGTACCACTTTTTTCAGTCAACCTTTCTAGCGTCATCTTTAACTCTCCTTTACAGAAGATATAAAGCGACAAAAAGCAAGTTGTAATTTCCTCAAAAGCGTACTTATGATACTTTGAGCTTATACACTCTGACCCAAGAAGTAAAAGGTAACCAGCCTGTCTCTTTAGCATCTCCGATATTGCAGGGCCGTACCAAATTCATTCCTAGTATACACGTCAGTAGAAGACAGACCTAAATCGTCTGCAATCTAGTTCTACTGCTTCAAACAGAGGACACCTTAAGTTACCTCTTGCATCTCCAAACTCCTACCACCACTCAAGCTATAAGCAACTGATACGGAAAAACTGATGATAGCCTAATTAACAATGTGCTCTTCTAGATCTAAAAAAAGTCTTAGATACCGTTGACTACAGCATATTGTTAAAAAACTACAACCTAATGATCTTAACCAGCATGCCATTCAGTGGTCCAAATCGTACCTATCAAAATCACTCTCAGAGCACTTATGTCATTGGAACTGTCGGACTACCTTCATATCAGCTGTGGGGTCCCACAAGGATCTTTACTTGGACCCTTGTTGTTTCTCATTTATGTAAAATAACCTTCAAAGAATGCGAGCTATCATCATCTGTACCTATGTATTCTGATGATACCTCGCTCACCCTTTGCGGTTATGACCCCACAACTCTTGGAGAAAAGTGAAATAAAGACTTAGATGAGGTTCAAAAGTGGCTGCTATGCAATAAACTCACGTTAAGTGTCAAATAGACACAATTTGTATATTGTATATTGGAAGCCACTACTGACTAAGGTATTAAAATGAGGACTTAAACGTTACTGTTGATAGGCAGCAATAGAGTCAGGCGACTACCTACAGATATTAAACAACTATTAATAGGATGAGGTTTTTGAAATATCCTAAATAGGATATCACAAAAACCGAATCTAATAATTGTTTTATGAAATATTGTTTTTAAGAAAATAACGACAAACATAGCGTCGCAAGGAACCTGAATTGATATTGCAAATCATGCAATGCGCGCGCAACCTACAGATTAGTCAATTATCTGCTAGCAGATAACTAATTTGCAGTTTGCGCTAATTTCCAAAACTAGCTGTAGGCTTTTAGCCAATGAGAAGACAGAGAGTGAGTACTATGTATAGATCTAACAACTGGGAATAGAGGCTGACCAGGCATTACGGTGGCAATCCCAAGAAGATGCCACCTGTAAAAAGATATATGCAGGTCTCGGTGCCTTAAAACGTATTCGACCCCTGCTGCTTCGCAAAACCCTGCTGAGAATTTATGAAGTTTTAGTCCTTCCTTACTTTGATTATTGTTCCAAGGTTTGGGGGTGCACGGGGAAAGGCCTGCGTGACAGACGCCAGAGATTGCAAAAAAGGGCCAGGAGAATTATAACATTTAGTGATTATAATACAAGATCTGTGGATATTCCTTAAAACCTAGGGTAGCATACCCTTGAGCAAAGACGCTCTAAGCAACTTGCAATTAGTGTATTCAAATCTCTGAATAATCTATATCCAGAGGCTCTGGGGTCACGTATATCAACCTCCTCGACCAGGCCCGTAGCTAGGTGTTTTTACGGGGAGGTGCGATCCAACGAGGAGACGAACCAAATGAGGCCGAAGGGGCAAGTCTCTATGGGGGACCTTTGGTTGTCTGAGACGGAATTGTGTACAAGTTTGCACTTGGGGGTGCTCACTTCGAACGCGTTAGCGTGAGTGAACTAGGGGGGTCCGGGGGCATGCCCCCCCGGAAAGGTTTTAAATTTAAGCCCTCCGAAATGGCTGGAAATGCATTTAAAACTAACATGGTGTGGAGAAAACTTATATACTTTCAGCAACAAAAAACGTCGCCATGAAAAAAGTTTTCTCCACAAAACGCATGATACAACTACTCTCCGAATCATCGACCTTGTTCGATAACGGAAGTTTACCTCCATGTTGAACTTAAGCAGCTGATGCGCTTAGCAAACAAAAATCTATATCTCGTCCTTCAATGCCGGGCCGGGATACTGGCAATAAAAGTTAATTAGCAACCTTTGACTGCTGCGAATAAAGGGAATTTTATTGAGCAATGAAGAAATGTCTTGTAGGCACACCAAATCTCCTTTATATACTTTTCGAAGGCTAAAACACATTTTCTGGAAAGAGTGAGTCAGGCACAGTGTAACCTCTTCTACAGTATTTTCAGTTTTACTACACAGTCAGTAAATTCGAATGGAACAATATTCCTACTTACTTTGTTTTAAATCACTGATCAATGAAAAAGAGGACCTCTATTGCCTGGCGGGAGCGGGAGGGGGGGTGCGAGCACACCTGTCGCAGCCCCCTCTCTACGAGCCTGTCGTCTCTTGAGTTTCAAAATTAGCAATTGGGTCCCATGGCCCAAACTAGTAACTATTATAATCTTTTTATTTTTTATCAAAGTCAACCCCTGAGCCATTAAAGAAATTGACACTTCTCTTCTTTTTTCAGAAATCTGCAATACTCCTGTAGGTGTCATCCAGGATGAATACTCTTCAGAATGCCAGAGGATATTCCGTTTTTCCCATTCTAGACCGAACAACCAGCGTTTCGAGCCAAAATTTTCTCTTGGACTATTCCGTAGCATACTGTTATGGGAGCTTAGCCATTTCAAGTCCAAACGAAAACTTAAGTTACATCTCATAACGCTCTTTTCAAACTCCTGACTGGAAACCTCTTGGGATGAAATGGGAAAGGTTACATCTTTGTCGATGCGTCTTCCCGTTTGGTTTACATAGTGCACCCTTCATCGTCGTCTACCCATCCAGGCTACAGGCGGACTTCCTTTCTCCATAACAACTATAAGCGCGCCAAATGCCCTTTTTATAATCAGAATAGTACATAGTCAAATAGATGCAATGAGAATGCCTTATCCCTGGGAAGCAATGGTAGCAACCTCACACTAAACATCGAAGTGAATTTAAGGAAGCGATGGTGACTTGATCACAGATGCGTCCTTAACAAAACTCTAGAACAGACAAAGAAAATTTCTCAGTGCTTATCAAAACAAGAGGATATTCTTTATTGAATTAGGCGGTAAAGAAAGCAAATGGCGTAGGCCGATAACTGCTCTTTTTAAGTCGCCGAGTTTGCTTACTGACATTGGATTAACCTTGGGAAGAAAATGTATGTTGCTCGCGGACAGAGGAGTCTGTTGCAAAAACTCATGTGATGGTTTATCATACAACTTCCTGACAGAATAAGCGATTCATAGACTTAACAATCAAACAGAAAAAATTATTGCTTAAAATAACTGGTTTGACAACAAATTAAGTTAAATTTCTAAACGTTAACGTTCTTTAATACCACAGGACACCTATTTCCGATTTAAAACCTTCAATCGGAGGTCATCAAATATTAAAAACTGTCTAGTTACAATAAAAATGTGTGGAAATTTACTACCAAACAACCAACAGGACCTTGAAGTTAAACACAAATTATAGAGCACAGTGGTTGATTACAGATAACGGCAGCAGTGTTAAATCTGCAGGGAGATTTCGTAAAAACCGCAGTAAAAAAATTGCCGACAAGAATTCAGTAGATGCTTATTTGTGGGATCAGTGAAAACAATAATATTTTGGACGTTATCTAACTGAGATTCAAGGCTGCAGTTCTTTAACAAAGTGTACATTTACCACTTACAGTGGAACCCTGCCAAACGGCCCCTTTTCTGGGCCGTCCGGGAAATCGACCATACATTTTTTTGTAAAACAAACCTCGTTGATGCGATCAACCCTGAACACGGCCCAATTTTTTTTGCCCATTGGTGACCGTATTAACGGGGTTCCACTGTATCTAAGTTTTTTAGTTAAAAGTACCAAACAAATATAAAAGTAACAAAATAGACTATCGCTAAATGATACAATTACAAACAATATGGCATTAAAAACCAACAATTTCATGCATTGGAAAAACATGAAAAAGAGCTTTTTATTTATCGACGTTTAGCCATTTGCATTGAAACGAACCCAACCGGATGCAACGAAGCTACGAAATGTGAACTCATGTCATCTATTTCAACTGGCTTACGAGCACACTCACTAAAACACATACCCAGATGAGTTTGTGGCACTGTAAACGCGTGGAGACCATTCCCATTGTATTTTCTTGAACCCTCTTGAGTTGGCTTCGTCTTTCCAAGCACCCTTCTTTGTTACAGAATTTTACACTAATTACACCATAAGGCAAACACGCGAATACAAAAATACTAGAATGTTAAAAGAAAGGTTGACCGTTAAATATAAGTATCTACAATCATGTCTGTTGGGTATAGAAGCAAAATATACTGCAGAACCTCTTTTAAGTGGTCAGCCTCGGAGATAAGAGAAGTAGTCTCTTGATAAAGGATCTACTTACAGGGGGCTACGGACACGGCTATCTCCTTGTACTCTGTTAATGGGCTACTTAGCAAAGATTAGCCACATAAAAGAAGAGCTGTTTAATAGAGGTGCGACAGCATTTCGCTTTGGTTCAACTCGGGTATTCCACGTTAGCAGGTGTTAAAAGGCCACAACTACTTCTTAAATTAACGTCCAAGGACACATGCATACCTAACAGTTTGTTTCCAATGGACTTAAACACATCAATACATTACATTAACCCGACGCACTTAATATTTTTAACGGGCAACAAAGACGTGTAACTTGTTTTGCAACAATGCCGTAAAATGAGTTATTTGAATAACGATGTGCCCACATTCAAACCTGTCTTGCACCAAATCGGGTTGTTACTGGTTGCGAAAAGTTGTTGCAGAAAAGAGAGTACCTATACATTTTGCAACAAAATCTGCAGATGTTGCGCGTTTTACCGGCTCAAGGCAATCAGAATGTGGCAACTCCCGTGTATGGGATGATTCTCGTGTACTTGCAGCAACCTTTATTTATTGCAAGACAGGTTTAAACATGGGTTGTAAAACGTGCTACATTGCACTGCAGCAATGTTGCAAAACAAGTTGCGCGTTTTTGTTACCCGTTTTACTGTAACTTTACACTAAATGCGCTACTCATTAAAAAAAAGCAGATAATCTTCCTTTTAAGGAAAGGAGCCTGCACTCGTCCTCTCAAAGGAGAGCCTATTGTATAACCCACCTGAAACAACTGCTGTGATAGGAAACCAAACATTGGTAATTTCTAAGAAGCAACTTTGAACCGTACGTACATAATCAATTACTGTATCTCCCACTACACTTTTGCTTGAATTGTATTGTGTCTACAAATAACATATTTTAATATTCCATTCTGGACAGCCAGATAACCATACGAACTTCAAAAAATACAATGTATATTTAAAAAACCGTCATTGACGTTAACTGAAATTGAAGCAGTTCGATCAGCTTCATCTTTGTGGAGGAAAAAATCTTAATGGTAAAAGCAAAGACGGGATTTACACGCAAATTTTCAACAAGGCACAGAAATGTCCCTATCAGTATAACAACCTCGTTCCCAGGTTCTCTCTCCTACCCGTCGAGAGACCCTGGTTGGGTCTGGTCACGTGTCTCCCAGAATCTGGGAGATTACAAACAAACGATTTGGGGGAGGGGCGGATAAGTATGAGATTTGTCTCTACGAAGCGTAGACGTCGAGATCAGTGGAAACTGCGTATCCGACCTTGTCCAAAGAGTCCTGTTTTTTATAGTTCCCGGACTAGTCAAGACAAAACCTCGAACGCCGAATCCTTTGACAGCGAAAGCGTAACTTCCTGCAGAATATCTGGATGTTTATCGGATGTTGCAAAGGAAATCACGGATTCACCACTGGTGCAGTCAAAAATATTTTGGGCGGTTGTATTCATACCGAAACGCAGTAGGCTCAAATTGCTATTTCTATGTTATGGAGGCCACCTTTAGAAAGCAAACGTATGTATTTTCAAAACTATGATTATGCAGTTCGAATGGGTGCCGAAAAGATGTATCAAGCGTTGCCGTCCTCACCGTCCTCGAAAATATTGAAATCAAACAGATCGATCGATCGAAGCAACAGGAAGAGAGAATACGCCGCCCGGACTCAGTTTGATTGCTCAAATGAAAAGAGGTAAACAGAATCTTAGAAGAGCATATTTTTATCCAACGGCTCTGTGTTGTATTTTTGTCGTCGTTTAAAATCAACAGAATAGCCGTATAAGTTTCTTTGTTAAAAAATATGGCTTGTACGACTGCCAACCGTTTATTGTTCTTTGTTTAATTTTCTGGAGGGTTAGGTACATGCTTTAGAGGATTCAGAAAAATCACTGAGCTACATTTGTTTTTTTAATAAAGCTTTCATTTGGACCATATACAAGAAATCCTTTCGCTTTGGCAGGTTATCACTAGGCTATGTTGTCTGTTTTGTCTCTGTTTATACTATTTCCTGTTGTCTTCTGACAGTGTCGCGTTTTGGTCACCTTTGCTTATGCACGTACTATATTATATATTTTTTTACCTCTATTTACCACTAAAAGCGATACGTTTTTTCTGTTGCCGCATCATAAAAAAGGTTAAGGGTAGGAGAAAGCTGACATTTCAGACTACAGCTTTCCGTTAAGTCATTAGAGCTAAAATATTATTTTGACCGTGAATGTAAAATGAATCCTCTGCTATCAACGTAACTGCTTTCTTTTGTCACCGCTAATGGTTTAGGTTTTGCATGTACCGATTCGGGCCGATTACCAGCCGCTGTCACCGACAAACATTGATTCTTTCAATGCAAGTTCAACGGACAGGGATTTGCCCTTCAATGCGGATAAACACGCGCTTGTGTCTTACTCAGGATCGTAGATTTAGTATCTAATTGTTGTCATCGGTTTAACTGCGATAACACGAGTTTTTTTATTTCTCCGCTAGTAATTCGCTTGTTTATATGGTGATAGCTCTGTTTAAGCAGAAATTTCCCGAATTTCAGTTATAGTTGGAGGCTTAGCAAATCTGTCTTGCCCTTTCGATCATTGCGTGACGGTGAAAACGAACCAGACAAAAAAATTGAGAGACAAAGGACTCCTCCCTCGGAATTAATTTTGTTCTGGGACCACGTGACCAGACCCAACCAGGGTCTCTCTCTCTCTCGCTCCGTAGGGACGGGTAGGAGAGAACCCTGGGAACGAGGTTGTCAGTATAAATTCAATTATTCAGAGTAAGCGAATTGCCTCAAATAAATTACACTATAAGGCTCAAACTTTCTGACAAACCCGAATGTTGTTTATGCCAAATTAAAAAAGCTACCTTTGTCCTTCTCATAATCAAGTGTATCGAATATGGATAGTCAAGCCTGCAGCTCGTTATTATGTATTTGTTTCTTCTAATCATCCTCCATGATTATATCGGCATTCTCATCCTCGTCTTCATCTCTGTTAAGAATAAGAGAAGTCCTGGTGAAGGCTTTTCGGAGCGTCTTGTTGTGACTATGGACGATTCGTATCACTTGATAGCCAATCACACCACTGACCTTCAGAGCATGGCAGAACGATTTAGTACTTCCTCTGATCCCCCAATAAAGGGAATCGCGTTTACTTTCATCATTAACTTGAAATTCTTCGTCACTGAAAAACACCTCATCAGCAACGTAATTTCTTCCCTTCAGGGCTGGGGCGTTATGCAAAACCACTTGGTATCGTTGCTCACTACACCTATAGTCAGCTTTTGGATACTTGCTCATGTAATCATACCGTCTGCTTGATTCGTGAGCGAGGGACACGCCCGCTATGTGGTTGACAGTATCTTCGAAGAGACGTTTTCTGCATTCCGAAACAAATTGGCGTTCGTAATCAATCATTTTCTTTTCTTTTACAGGATCACCACCACAGACGTTTGCTGCCTCAACAAATGGCGAATGCAAAAGACTTGGATTTCTTTGCACCTCGAAAAACGAATGGTCATTAATAAGAAGTGTGTTGGCACTACGCTTTATCGGTTTGGTCCACTGTTCCCAACCCCTGGTTGCATCGTCGTACACGTCATGCCTTTCATCGACTTTTAGATATTTGACTGTCTTCTCTAAACAGGTTTGAAACACTCGCTGTCCAAACAGAAGTCCCCTGGTGATTGAGCACTTGTACCACCTACGGCTGTTTCCGTCAAATTGATACATAAACTGAATATCGTCGTCAATAGTCCAGTAAAGTGAAAATCTGAAGCACTCTGCAAGGCTTTTAATAACTGCTCTCGTGACACCAATTCCTCGTTCTCTCTGTGGCAAAACAACGTACATCAGATTAACGTTGTTCATAGAAGGCCGCCGAAGTCCTTCCATTGTGGCTTGAACAGTTTCTAAGTGATGTGGCTCCACAACCAGAAAAATGTTAAGAACAGAACTACCGTTTTGTGCTCTAAACTCTTCACCGACCATATTTTGGCCTTCTTCCTCTAATCTTTCATTCGTTTGAGAATATTTACTCCATGGATCTTCCTCAAGAAAGTAGTTTCCTATGATCTCTGGTGTTGGACCAGGCCGTATTGTTGGAATGAAAATCGGTGCGAGGCTTTGCGAAGGATCTTTAAAACCTTTGCTAATTGCATCAAGCTTGGCAGTCATCTGGGGAGTGAAAAGAACTTCCAAACAGTACCTTTCTTGCGCGCTCTTCCTCAAACGAATGACATCGTCAGAAAGGGAAGGTTCTTGTACAATTCTACAGGTTACACCGGACGTCTGATAAGCGGAGACATGTTTTCGAGCCAGCGCCAAAAGGTTTCCCACTTCTGCAACATGATGGTCAACGAGGAAACAATCTTCAAGTGGGATATTAAAATGATCCTTATCACTGAGAACATTAATCAACACTTTTGCCCACAGACGATGATCCACATTGTCTGGAAGTCCCAAGCCACCTTTGCCCAAATTCAACTTCGTCTCCAGTTTTCGAATGGCATCAGCCGCCGCCTTTGCAGTAGACTTACGAAGGAGATCTTTCACCTCTTTAACGATTTTCTCATAACCAGACTGTAAGGGTACGATGCTATTTTCGTCTTTATCTACCATTTTCTCAGGCAGTGAGATATCTTTCTGAATATCTAAGGACGGATGGGGGTTTATCTCACGAATGGTTTTGTGGCAAAATTCAATTACTTTCTGTAGGTGTTTATACAGTATCTCTAAAAGAGCAGGTCTACAAGCATCAACATCAAGAGATCGCAATGCAAGCAAATCTTTTACATCTTGTTTAAGTTGTTCTGTTAACATGAAATGTGACTTCTTTCGCTGTCGTCTGCCACCAGTTTCTTTCTCAAGGAATTCATAGGTGCGTTTCAGCAGAATAAAAAGGAATTTTTTTAGCAGATCTTTTTTTCCTTCAGCGTTACCTTTTGACCAAGCAGTCTTTTGTCTTCCGCTAAAGGGGTTTCGATCTTTCCCCTTGTTTACAACATCTCGTAGGTAGGCTGAAGCACTGTTAGAAAAGAATTGCTGCACTCGGCTCTCGCACAAGATCTCAACGACTTCTATGAGATCTGATGGGGCTTCTTGGGATGTTGACCAGATGGCATTCCTAAAGGTGTAAATCAGTCGATTAGTGAAGGTCTCAAGTGATCGTCTTAGCAAATTTGAAAGGAAACGCGTCGTTTCATCGGAACACATGAAACTGTCGTGCAAGAATCTAAAAAGGCTATCACTACCTAAATCCGAAGGCAGTTCCGTTTGAGTTAGGAAAGATGTCACGAGATCGCTTGCCTCATTTTCGTCTGGCTGTATTTCACAAATCACCCCTCCTTCTTTGGTGGCAATGGCTTTATTCTTCCTTTTTTCTGTAGTCAAGTTCTGACCAATTCGACTTTTAAGCTTTTTTGCAGCTAGGTGTACTTTCTGCAAAAATGGATGGACTGCTTGTTTTATCATAACATGCTCAACATGCTGTTTAACAACTTCTTTTAACTTCTTAAAAAGGCTACAGTGCTCAGCTGGATTAAAATACACCACCTCACTTTCATCTCGCAATTTTTCCAAAACGGCCTCTCCACTAAGCTGAGGAACCTTTCCTCTTTCGTCTTCATACGTGCTACACTCGAGAAAAAGGTCCCACGCATTTTTGAGATTCTCCTTCTTCTTTTGCAGCAAAAGATCTATGTTCCCTGATGACTTGCTCGTGGGAACTCTCCTTTCATTGACTACATGAACAAGTTTCGGTCTACGGGTAAATTCAAACTCGTCATGTTTTCGAAAAATTGCTGCGATGTCTTCAGCTGACACTGGCCTTCCTGACAGTTGGCCCTGACTGTCGAAAAACAACACCACATCAGCTTTACTTAGCTCCACACTTATCGAATCGTTGCCAGTTTCAGCGCCGTACCCAGGAACGTCTACGAACTCTACATCAACCTCTAATTCTAATTGCCCTGAGCTGGTCATCGTCCTGTTTTTCAGCCCATGGAAAACTGGAAATGGTCCTTGAAGCTCAACACGCATTTCGTCTTTTAAGTTTGAATCTTGCGAGTTTCCGTGTTGATTTAATTCTTGGAATTTTCTTCTTAGCAAATCTCTTACATCTTCCAAGGTCTTCTTCTCCAGGTTTGCTTCTGGGAACCAAATTTCAGGACTAACACCTTTCTTCTTCTTGTGCAACAAAACCTTAACTCTCTTTCCGTATTTAACATATATCGGAAGTGGTGTCTGGCTACCTCCTTCAGCGGAAGGAAGAGGCCCATTTCCTACTTGTTGATCAGCAGGTAAACCCGAGTTTAAAAGAAAATTGAGAAAAAAACTCTTACCAACCCCTTGGTTCCCAAACACAGCAAGTGATAAACATATCTTACTTTCTGTTACAAGTGTACTATGAAAACTGTCAATACTTTCTCGAATAAATTTCTTGACGGTCTCTGATCTTGAGGGTTTCTTCTTGTTATCATATAGCAAGTACCAAGCTCCCTCCATGACATCAGAACAAAGACTTATGTTCTCCCACAGTCCGGCCTCCTGAGGGACATCTTGGAATTTATACACTCTGTCCTTTGCAAATTTTTCAATGTCTAAACGTTACAAAGAAAAACACTGTTTAATTTGAAATCGTTTTAAAGTCTATTTAGTTCTGTTGTTCATTTTTAACACAATTTGCCAGCGTAAACCACTCAACTGTTTGTTAGCATAAGTGAAAATGCAAACAGCTACATGCACAGTTGGTTCTTATGGTGTGTATGTGTATGTCAGCCTTAAAGTTTACTCGGTGAAGAATGTGTAGACAATTAACAAGATAATAAGATCTCACCTATCGTGGCTTTGATGGCTGTTGCAATTTTCTCGGCAGTAACATGTGTCATGTCATCAAAACACTCCAGGGGAAACAGCGACTGTGGCCGCTTCACTATTAATCCAAGCTCTTTGAAGTCAGTTTCCCAGCCAACTGGCACAATTATAACCTTGATTTTGCTGGAGCAAAGTGCTTCAGAGATTGACTCCAGGCGTTCCTGGTCATCTTCACTTCCTTCTGCCCCTGAGAGCTGTTTTCCAGCAGTTATCAGCACAATGAGCTTTTGCTGAGTTGGATTTTCACTGAAATGGGTAGCAGCCTCTATTAAGGCCAAATCCATCCTTCTCAATTCACTGTCACTTTGTTGTGGAACAGATATTACCATTGAATTTACATCTATGGGTACTGTATCAGCACCTTCCCCATAAACAACAAGCGCTGTCTTTGCACTCTCACAGGGGAGCTTCCAATAACTGGAAATATCTTGAGAAAATCTGAACTCCTTTTGGAAGTCTTCCGTTGACACTGTCTTGGAGAAGTCCAGAGCAAACACAACTTTGAAGCCGAGTTCTGAAAGAAAAACATCAAACAGTGCATGAAAACCAACCCAAGTCAGGTGTTCTAGCACCTTGGGGTGTCATTACATTATGCAACCGTGGCTCCCCTCAGGCACCTCACTTCTATTTACCACTTGGGCGTAACAAGCAGTTAATTTACAGTTTTCAACACCAAGGGGCAAAAGTCTTGTTAGTGGCATTCTTGAAGCGTTTTTTAGGGCATATTTGGCCATCATTTCTTGTCTAAGGTAGCGCCTGCATGTTGATGGAGTGCTGGGGCAGGTTACTGTCAAGTATTAATATCTCAGGTAAGCACAGGCATTTTCCCCTCCTCATGTGACTGTCTTGTGGTCAGCGTTCTGTTGTTGTGATAGCACTGCATTGAGATAGTTGTCTGCAATTTTTGACAGTTGGAAAGAGGACTGAAGCAATTATTTTTAATGCCACTGTAAAGCTCTGAGCAGCATGGTAGCTACAGAAATGACCAGATAATGGTTAAAAGTGTTTCAGTACCACATACAAAAGCCACAGGCAAAACAAACAATATATATTAGTCATTACCTTGACACAATTGTTTGTATAACGTAAATTATGTACATAGGAACAATGTTTTATTTACCATCACTATTAGCTTGATCTCCAATAGTGTTTAGTCTCCTGCGCTTGTGATCAGTTTGATCTTCATCAGAGGCAGCAGCTGAAGACAAAAAGCAAGGAAGGAAAACAAAGTGAAAATTTAAAATGCAGAAACCTCAAATCTTTTGTTTTCTACCATTGCTGCATTCTTGATCTCCCGTATCTGACATATCTACTCTAGGGCTAAGAGAGGCATAACATGGTGATGGGATACACTATACAACAAGTTTATAACCTTTCCCAAGATGGATTTCCTGAGATAACATTTGAAAAAAAGGCACATAAAAAGGACAACAGTTACCTGGTGGTCACAAGAAAAATTTTTATAAGTAAAACCTTGAAGCTAATATACATGTACATGCAAATTTGCTTTTGTATATCGTTTGATGAAAAGGTTTAAAACTTAGGTGATAAGTTTTGCCATTCCAGACATCAGAAATCTGCACTCTGGCTAGGATAAAGAAAAAGTCTTTGGTCTTTAAGTTCAAAGAACTGTCTACTAAAAAAATTCTAATAGGCAGCTGTACGTCTTGATTTGACTGTACCTTATACATTTGAACATTGATAATAAGCGGCTTGGAGGCTAAATGTACATGTTAATGATTTGGTAAATCACTGCCAAAACATGAATGATTATGCTCATTATAGGATAGTTTTACTAAGTTTGGTGCTATTTATTTGGTTGTGGCAGGGGGTATGTGGTAGACTGATCTAGCTAAGTAAGTGGAGCACTTGACTGCAGAGCAGGAGGTTGAATGTTCCAGGACTGGACCAATACTCAAGGTCTTAAAATAACTGAGAAATAAAGATACCGCCTCTGCCCTGCAAAAATGGCTAGACTGTTGCATGACTCAGATGACCACAAAAAATGGGGTCCTGTCTTTCATGTTGACATAAAAACATGGTCCTCAATTAGTACTAAATACGGCAATGATACTCAGATAAAATGCGTTTTTAAAGTGCACATCAAAACAAAGGATTTACATCATCTCACTTGCAGTGCATAATAAAAAAGCGTTACAGTATCTAACCTTGGCTAGTAGAAGGACAACTTAATGTTTCAGAAAAACTCCTTCTTGAGTTGTTTGAACCAGTACTACTGCTACTACCTTTAAAAAAGTGCACCAGGTTTAAGATACATGAACACTGAAACGTAAGTACCAGAATCATGCACAAAATAATATATAGGCTACATGTAGCACTTGCATTGTCCACTCTTGCCATTCCCCTTTCAACAGTGGCTGAAAATTACCTTTTGTTAATAGGCATCAAATCAGTTGAAAAACCAAAATTAAAATCTTCTCATAGGAGTAAATTAAACCTGCTTCTTATCCAAACTCATAACCATGCCTTTTCCCTTCCCTGTCTCTTAATTCTTCTATGTCTGAGGTACCTGTATGGGTATCTAGAAAGAGTGTCTATAAAATGCAATCCAGCGAGTCATGCGGGCCATGCAGTCCGTTGAAGAATCATTGAAAAAAAAAACACCATAAAAATCAAAAACAGTAATACGGAAAACATTAACTGAATGCTAACCATTGTAAATGAGTGTTTAACCCTAAACAGCGCTTAACCCTAGCCCTAAACTGAGTTCTTAACCCTAATCCGTAAAACAAAAGCTTAACCCTAATCAGTACAATGAGTGCTTAAAACTAATCAGTATGAGTGCTCAACTCCTCATCTGTAAATTTGCAGTTTTTACTTGTGTTTCTGTATTTTTTACCGATGCCTGGAGTGACTCGCATGGCTCGCTGGCTTGCAGTTTGTCAAGACCCATCTAGAAACTAGGGTAACTTAGGAAACCAGAAATTCTGGCTGGAAAATCAAATGGTTTTGGCCATTCTGTTTAGGAAGCTTCAGAAACATTGAACTGTGATTTGATGCCATGCAATTTTTCAACTTTTTTAGTCTGTTATGGTGATTTGGATATACTTTAATGTAGCAGGGTGTCTTGCTACACATCCAATTTCATCATTTTGTGTTCATACTCAAGATTTTCCCTTAGATCAGGTCTGTGTGTAAATGGCAAACACCTCCTTCAAGGTGGACTTCCCGTGTCTTTGTTTCTAAAATTACCTCTCCAGGAATTAAAGTCGCTTCATCTCCATTACTTGAATGGCTGTTTCTACAACAGTTAGTACACTGCTTGTACTGCACAAGTGTGTGTTAGCTCTGTATTTTAATGCTACATTGCTAAAACTTTTAAAAAACATTATAAAGGTTTTCTTTCACCATAATTATTTCTGGTCAACTGTTACTACTTTAGTTGTACCTGCAGTTTCACCGGGGGTACTCCACCCCTGACCATTTGATGATGTGTTTGGTTCACTAACATCCATGACTACCAGACAGCTCCAAAGTGCATCCACAAATTATACTCCAACACCAACACTCCCTCACAGAGTTATCTGTAAATGTTAATAATAATGTTATTTCTTGAAACAATGTTTATTGACCTTCAGGATTTGATGCTACGTATCAACTACACCAAGATAAAAGCCTTGCATCAATACTGCATCAATACTAGGGTTTCCATCAAAGAATTCTGGTAGCAGGAGAAATGAACAAGTTACAGGAGAATATTAAATTTGAAAGAGGCTCCTCATCTTAATAGAAAAATCATCCCCCCCCCCCCCCCCCCCCCATAAGCTACTGTCAACACTAGCTGGAGAATTTTGTGTAGTAAACAGAGAATTCTCTTATCTCTGATGCCTAATGACGTACACTCTGGATCAAACAAGAAGAGCACCCATTGCAAACATAAGAAACTGCTCAAACCATTAAAAGAAGGTATATTAATAACACTGCAAATACAAAAGGAGGCACAGATGGACAAACTTGAAGAAGATTGAAACAGATTTCAATTGTGGTTTTTGTAAACCTGTTAACCTAACAGTTCTGAAAGTTCATTTTTAATGTTTTTAACTTTTGATATAATGCTTGGGTGACATAATGTTTGTGATGAAGCTCTGATTTTGTCATTTACAAGTAATTTCTAATGTTCCATAACTGAACAAATAAGGACACGTAATTGGCATTTAATGAATGACAAAACAAGTCCTGCCTAGAAACCTCAGTTACCTGGGATAAGCAAATTTAAAACACAGTGACTGGTGGTCTGCACCGCAGGGGGGGGGGGGGGGGGGGTGGGGTACTCAGGATTTCAAGTCACAGGGATTGTCAAATGGGGGCATCAAAACCCAAAAAAATCCCTGGCCCAAAATTTAACCCCCCAAAGATCCAAGCCATAAAAATTTCTTCGCAGAACTACAGTCAGCTGGGATACATGGGAATTATCATGAATCTTCAGATTGTTTTGAATACCCAAAAAATCCCCACACTTAGATCAACCTACCCAAAAATATACTTGCCAAATTTTCCAACCCATAAAAATCCCAAACCCAAAAAAACCTTCGCTCACCCCTGTAACTTGAAATCTGGAGTAGTCCCCTAGGGTCTGCACTGTCACCTACAAACTGTATTGCTGTTTTTCTCTGTTATGCCATTAAATTATTGTCAAAATCAAAACTATTCAATAGATAAAGTCAGGAGTCTGCGAAATTATAGGAGGTATCTATACAAAGATCCTTGCTAATCAGGTCAACGCAAATATTTCATATGAGAGACGTCAGGAGATTTAACAGAGCTTTAAATGGAGATGCCATGTTGGTGACCATCCAGCTAGATGAGGGCACCAACATGGAGGCTGGGAACCAACAGGAAACATCTGTTACTGAGCTTTGCTACAAAAGCGTGAATTTATTTCTTGAAGAATTCATGAACATTGAAGCAATACTTTTCTGGATACAATGATTGTTCAGATAGCAAATCTCCCTCTCCTTTTAACCTACATGACAGCTATACCCGGTGAGCAGAAGATTGTCTCTTGCGTGGCTTTTGGCATTTATGAAGTCGTTCATGTCTCTTGCTTGTTGTATAGTTGGTTTGTTTAATCCCTGTGAGAAACAAAGCATAAAAAAACCAACTAAGCCAACTTTGTTAACCCATACGCTCTTCTCACGTATGGTAATATGCCCATCCAACCTCGTTTACGAGTAAAAATTCTTTTGAAATTCAAATACGAAAACATCATCTGATTAGCATTTCAAAAGAACTTGTACTCAAAAACGAGGTTGGACGGGCATATTACCATATGTGAGAAGAATGTATTCACCCCTGAACCGCCCGTAACTGCCCGTGCGGATCCACATCCTTTCTACCCCTTGTGATGTCTCAGTTTTAATGGTCAAGGCCAACTTTGTCCGCTACCTTGTGTAGAGTGAAGAGATCTTTCAAACCATACCAGAATGAGCACAATTCAGTCAAGGACACTGGAGAAAAAGGCGAAAAACCATGCAAGATTGACCTGTAAATCTCCATGAAAACCTTGTTCCATTGCCCACCTACCTTTCCTTTCACCTAATCCTAAGATCCCAAAAGCTTTCCTAAAAACTCTTCCCATCAAAATGAAGCCTACTAAATGCCCAGCAAGAGAAAAAAAAAGTGAGCACGAAAAGAGAAAAAAGAGGGGAGGAGAGAAAAGGAAAAGTCAAAGTCAAGACTGCTGTGTCACTTTTAAACCCTATAAAACTCGAAATTTCTCAAAATTTTGCTTTCTGCGCATGCCTGAACTTCGCAAGCTGATATTTTGCATCTGGATCAGAAGGCCGTGAAGTGTACGACCAGTAAACGGGTTTGTGGTAAGTTTAGCTCTTTATAGCATGACAGTGACCAGAAAACCATGTACTCGACTAGCTTCAAAACACGTTTTTTGGCAAAATCTTCAGGAGCGAATGGGTTAATGATATATGAAATAAACCATATGTGAACTGCGGAAATGAAATAAAATGAAGAAATGGTCGTCGCAGTAAACACAATTTATGCAATTGCGTAAAGAAGCCTAAAAAAAAATTCAGGACTTCAACGGGGGTTGAACCCATGACCTCGCGATACCGGTGTGATGCTATACCAACTGAGCTATGAAGCTACTGACGTTGGGAGCAGGTCAATTGTGGCTACATGTATTCCACCATAAACAGCTGCTTAGGGAAAACATTCAGTGGGAGAAAGTTATTAAAACCTGTGGCCAGAGGCAAGGGTCTACAGCAAAACAACTTACTTTTTCTCTATAACTGCAAATGAGAATATAATAATTTGTCCACATGTACAAGCACTACTAACCAGCAAATGGCTTGACTAGCTTTAGGCAAAATTTCCAGGGGGATCCGTCAATCAGTGTAGGTTTTCATGCTCATGTGTTCAGTGGCGTTGTCATCCTGAATATGAGTAAGTTTACTTATGGTGCAATTTTAATCTTGTTTGAATCCCCGTGTTAGTAAGTTTCTCCCAAGTTTTGTGAGGATCTGCTCTCAAATTCATATATCCAATGAAATGAACAATGAGTTCGCAGGCAGGGGTCAAAATATATATATTAAATGGGTACCATAGAGGAGTTCACGCTCATAGTTGCATCATGGGTAATCAGGGCAAGATGGCAGGAAATTTAAAGATTTGTATTAGAATTCAAAGGCAGCTAATTCTTCCTGAATTCATATATTTGATGCTTTCTCTTTGAAAAGAGTAACAAGTTTACAAATTATTTAAAAGAAACAATACACTTCATCTGGAGTGCAAAGAAGTTTTAGAAAACCTTGATTTTCCCATACATTTTCCATAATTGGACAGCATCAAAATTACAGAAATTATGTATGGAAAAAATCGACGTTTTCTTAAGAATGAGCTGGCTTTGAATTCTAATACAAATCTTTGAATTTCCCGCCATCTTGCCCTGATTACCCATGATGCAACTAAGAGCGTGAACTCCTCTATTGTATTATAAAAGGCAGGTACATGCAAACGAAACAATGAATGGTATGACATAGATGCCAACTCTCCCGCTTTTGGCGGGAGACTTACGCTTTTTTGCCTCGTCTCCCGCTCTCCCGCTTTGGTACATAAATCTCCCGCTTTTTACGTTCACTATAAATATTGAATACTTAGTAAAAAATAAAACAGTCTTAGTTTGAGATTTAGCCCATTTTTAGCTCAAAACTTGAAGTTTTCTTATTCGCAGTACAGTTTCTGGGGCATTTTTTGTCATTGACAAAGATTATTTCTAGCATTCGAATTTTGATAGTATGTACATCATGTACGACGTCATATAATGTCCTAAGTCATTCCCATTGGGGGCTGGGTCAATTTTTCGGGGGGGGGGGGGGGTCGTTAAAATTCCGGGGGGGGGGAAGTAAAAAAACGACAGTCTCCCGATTTTAGGTCTCCAGAGGTTGGCATCTCTGGTATGATGACACCACATGCACAACTACATATGTAAGGCGCTAAATGCTGCTGAAAATTTACCTTTGAACTGAAGAAATATTAAAAGACTTAAGCTCAGACCTTGATGAGTTGAAGCAAGTGATCGTGAGCAGCCAATATGAACCTTGAACGCTGCTAACTGTAGTTTGTCACGAAAGCGAACTTTTCTAATCTGGTAGGTTCTGAAGACTTCTGAGTGTGAACAAAGTAATTAAAGGTTGACTGCTCAAGCGATTCTTCTTCGAAAATTTCAAGAGTGGGAAATTTCTCACTTACAAAAGGACCTGTTGTCGCCCTTCCGCGGCGGAAGGCAATACAAAAAGCACTCCAGTGCATTCTGGGACAGCTTAATTTCCAACATGGCGACTTTCAGTGCAGTCCGGCGGAAAGTTCTCTGGAAAAGCTGTCGTTACTCCTGCATTGACTAGCTGTTAGTTGGTGTGTGTTCAGGTGAGTGTAACCGTTTTCTAAAGAAAAGGGGTCGATTTTAGCTTTAAGACTCCGACAGACGATTGAAACGGCAATTTGGAGCACGCTGGCCAAAGCACCTGATCGTCAAATGTAGCCGATCGAGCAGTTTTCAAGGTCACCGAAAGTCTTTAGTTTGTGATTTGGTTTGGAATATCTCTCAATTCAACGGCAGAAGTGCCCTTCAACTGAAGGTTGATCTAAAACTGCTCTTAATTCTTAGTAATTGATCGGCTGAGTAAACAAAGTAAATTATGCATTTGCCTTACTGTACGAAAAGATATAAAGCGCTTTAATTAAGGCTTAATTTTGGCTTTTATGATTATCTTTACAGATAAAGGTGACAACGATTTTATTTTACCCTTGCTCATTTTATTTTATTTTTTTATTTTTTTTCACTTTTCCTTTTTAGAGTTTATCCCTTTTTTTTCATGTCACTTCTATCTCTCATAGACAACGAACTGTGCAACATCTCACTGCTGCAGCTTGGAATCAAGAATGGAAGAGGATGACACACTTACAAAACACTTAAGTCAAAAAGACCCAATCATATCATTGTATGCAGAGGAAGAAATCGAAGATGTTAGCACAACTAGTTCCTTTACAAAAAGCAATGCTGTGATAACTGGCCAAGTTTCAGAGGTGAGCTCTACATCAGAGGACAATTACCAGGTACCTAGTACATCAAGCAAAAGTGTCTTTATGGACTTATATGAAGAAGACATTTTAAACACTGATTCTGAGAATGTGAATAATACAGAAAAGGATACTTCAGCTAGTGATGCAGCAGGAACTGAGAAACGCAAACCAGGATTGCTTCTTCTTGGCGAGTATGCTGACAGTGGGAATGACACCGAAGAAGAAGCGTTAAATGCGCTTAAAGTTAAACAGGGTACATCTAAAGAGACAGTAGAAAATGCAAGTAGTAAAGATGCTGGTAGTGAGGATGTTGTTGGTGAGACAGTAACTGATGAGAATAAACCTCTGGAGACATCCGTTGAATCTGACATGACCAAAGTTTTAGAGGAACTGCCTCTTACTGTTGGTAAAGATTCTTCACTTGTTGAAGAGAAAGTAGAAGATAAGAATGACAGTGATTCTCATGCTGCACAAGATGCCAGACAAGCTAAATTGGAAAGAAGTGTCAGCAAGGAAGAAGGACAAATTTCTGCTGAGTCTGATTCCAGTGATAGTGAACAGTCATCTGAGGACAGAAAAGATTCCTTAAAACAAAAAGACTTAAAAAGGAATAAAACCAAAAAGAAGGATAAAAAGAAGAAAAAGAAAAAACAAAAGAAACAAAAACATTCAGGAGACAAAAAAGATTCAGATGTCACGGGTAAACTAAAACGCAGGCATTGGTGTTATATGTTGTGGTTCAATTTTACCCTTATTTCCCTTTTATTGTACCACTTACAGTTACTGGTCTTCGTTTTTTCCTTTGTTTTTTTTTTCTCTTGCATGTACATTATCATACATTAAGCAAAGGACACTCAAGGCTGTGCTGTAAGAAAAATTTAAGGGAGCCTAGTTTTCTGAACCTGTGAAATCCAGGGTGCCCAGCATATGATTTGTATGTAAAAACCTTGGTTTTCTAGTTGCCCGGGTGCAACAAGAAGGTGCCAGGGGCCCCTTGGTGGTTCTGGAGTACCATCTTGAAACTTAAAATTGAACAGCAACTACACACTTTAATAGCATACTACAATGGAAATTACTTTAAGATTACCACAGCGTTCTCCTTATCAGGCAGTAACTGGTAAAAGTTTCTGCCTGGAGCAACACTTCTTACCACCTGGCAATGGCCTGAAGGTTTTCTAAAATCAAAGAAATACTTTTAAAAAATACACAAGGTGTGATCCGATCCGATGTTCACATGCCACAAGGAAATGAATGAATAATGGAAAAGTACTTAAGTATACACAGCTTTTCAGCTTTTTATGGGTCATGCATTTTAGAAAGAAAACATTGAAGACAGAGCAAAATTATTGGAGTCGGTCATTTTAAATTGTTGTGTAAAGGTAACAAGAGCTGGTTTGCATAAATAAGGTCTTAAAATGAGGAGTAAAGTTTCAGAGAACATAGCTCCTAAATTTCCCACACACTCCACTAACCCCCTCACCCCAGGAAAGTGCACCTCTGGCACATATTTTTTTGCCTTATTGGCTATGAACGGCCCCTCACTGGCTGAGCTAAAATTTAGGGAGCACACTGTTACCAGATAAAATACCAGATGTATACATGTATCTGAGAATGATTATTACACTTTATTTTAATTGGTAGATTTCCATATCTTTCAAAAAAAATTTTCAGAAATATTGAATCCTTTTTTTTACAAGTGCTAAAAGTGAAGGCAGTCTTGTCGATATTTTCACCTATCATTCACATTAGTCCTCCACTCAGCCAAATGTGTCCAGATATGGAGCATAATGTAAGAAAAGGACATCGTTGTTAGAATATGTGATAATGCTTTATTGTTAAACAGAGAAAATGGTTAAAAAAAGTGTGGTTTTTGGATGCAGCAACTCTCAAAATAGAGAGAAAGGAATCAGCATGCATAAGATTCATTGTGATAGTGATTCTTCTTGTTGTTGTCTATAATTTTTTAATCATTCTTCATCAGCTAGAGGCTCCTCCATATAGGCTTGCAATTCGCTGTCTGTTTCTTTGTCGGCAATTGAATTTTCCAATAGAAGTTCTTGGATTACTCGTTCCTCTGTCTCTACTTCTTCAAAGTCAAGGCATTCTGAATCGTCTGAAAGATACTCTTCGCTACTTGTGTTAGAAAACTCTTCGGAAGAGGACATAATTATTTTCATACCAATTGTAAGCTTTAACAAATAATCATCGCTCACACTATACTTTCAATGCTTCGTGCTTTGGAATGGTGTCCTTTTCTTACATCACAGCTAAAAAAGTGTCAGATATCGGACGTTTCTCATTGGCTCATTCCTAATGAGCCCACGAGACAAAAATTTGTCCAGCGGGGCTTATAGTGCTTGAAAATTTAAAAATTTTAGTAACTTCAAGCACTTGTAAAAAAAATTAGGATTCAATATTTTTGAAAATTTTTTTCGCAAAATGAGTTCTTGAAAGGTATGGAAATCTACCAAAAGAAAACAAATTGAAGGGTTAGGGGCAGTTTAAATCTTAATTTTATGCATGTTCTGTTTCTTTCCTTTGGTAAATTTATCTATGATATTGTTTTAAGTGAATTGTTTATACGCACATTTCAAGAGCTGCAGTCTGCTACAAATGTATACAGTTTTTCATTGTAATATCCTTATTTTGTGAAACAGGTGATGAGAAGAAAGAGAGACAATCAGTCAAAGGTAGAAGTAGAGAAAGCTCAGAGAAACGCAGGTTTTCTAAGCGCTCCAGGAGTAGAAGCCGGGATAGGAGCAGGGACAGGAGTTCAAGGCGCCGTGTCCGTAGCAGAAGCAGATCACAAGATAAAAGGAAACAGTCAAGACATGTTAGAGAGAAATCAAGGAGATCAAGAAGTCGATCATCTAGCAGGAGACATTTTGCACCAAATAGAAATAAGGACTTGAAATCCAAGAGTAGATCTCCAAAGAGAAGTGCTTCACCGCGTAACAGGAGAAGAGAAAGAGAAGACAAGTGGTCATCAATTTCTAGAAGTAGGAGAGATTCTCTACCAAAAAGGAAAAGGAAAGTGTCAAGAAGCCGGTCACCTCGTAAACGCAGGGAGAGGTCTCCTGAACACAGAAGGAGTAGGTCACCCAAGAAACGGTCATATTCACCTGACAAAAGAAGGAGAACTTCTCCTGAAAATTCACCCAGAGAAAGTTCACTATCAAGAAAAGAAAAATCTCCCAGAAAAAGGGAAAGAAAGCAAAGTCAGTCCACACCTGTTAAGATGTCACATCGCACATCGTCAGCCTCAGATAGTTTGGACTCAGGTCACTTCACCAACATACCTCTGTCAAAGGCAAGTAAACCAGAGGAATCTGAACGTGACAGCAAAGAGCCAGTTAAAAAGCCATCACCAGTTTCTGAAAAGAAAAATGAGCCCAGTGTTCCACCCAAAGCCATGGCAGATATAGAAAAGCAGTTTTCACCTATGTATAGTCCAGAAAAACCTTGGGAGGATGAATTTGACTTTGTGTTTACAGAGCACCTGTCACCCAGGCAAGGAACCGAGAAGAGCATGGAGGATGTGCTGTTTGGATCAGAGGCAAAAACTCCCGATTTCAAAAGACCAATAACTGTGGAAAGGTGAGGCACAGAGGTAGTTTGACCCTTTAGTCTCAAGTATGACCATCATCAATTTTCTCGCAACAATACCAACATGAAATCAAAGCAAAAGGTTGCGAGAATTAATAAAATGATCAGCTAAGGAAAAATATTAAATACTTTGATCTTTTATCAAATTCTGCCAACTACATGTGATTCTTTAAGGAAATATAATAATGGGGATCAGTCTGGAGAATGTGTTTGCAGATATTGGGCTTTGAAGGGTTTAGAGGAATGATCCAGTTGGAGACCCTATGCTGTTTCTTCAATAAGAGAACTGTTTTTTTTTTTCAAATGTGTGGAGCAAGGTTCTACACTTGTACATGAGATGCATTACATAATGACAAGCTCTCTTTTTTCACCATCAAATATAGCGCAACTTGATATAAATCTAGAAAATTATCAGAAGTCACCAAAAATAAAACAAACAAGCCAAGCTAATTAGGCTACCAAATGACACTCATTAAAAATTAAGGTCCAAACAACCCAAAATTAAGTGACAGGCAAACAAAGTTTGTTCACAACTTGAGCAAGATGCTAATTGCAAATAAGCATCTTACACAAGAATAATATCTTACATGTAGGTAGCTCTTTAGTAGAGGGGTCCAAACTAGTAAACCACTGATTTTTTTACCTCTGCATCCTGCATCCCTGATGCATAAAAATCTGCAAAGACACAAAATGATTCATTGCATATGTCCGCCATAGGATGCAAAGATCGATCGATTGATCTGAACGTGTGTACATGTATTTGTAAAAATATCCTGTTCATGTAATTTCTGTGGAAGTTATTGTGGCTGTTGTTTAATGATGCATATTTCTTTTAGCCTTTGTTCCGCTTTAAAATAACTACAATATTTTAATTTCAGTATACTGTAATTTAGGGTTTTGGAGTATGTCTTCAGATTACCTGTGCATGTCTGGTTACATAAAGGCCAAAGCATTTTCAATATCAAATTCATTTTTTTTTTCAACTGGGACTTGTGTTTTTTGACAAGATTAGTCCCAGGATTCACCATAACTATTTGTTTCAAAAAAATCACTGGTAAACTGAAGAGCCTATTATTATTTTGATTTTTTACCTATGAAAAGTTAGAACTACATCATGTCTCCATAAGAGACCTTATTTTTAAAGGTTTTTATTTATGATAAGTCAAAGAAGAGAAACTGAAGGAAAGACGAAAATAGTAAATCACTCATGGTCAATCATATTTGAGTGGTAACCAATATTAGTTTTGGAATGTTAATGAGTTTGTTTTTGTAATACATGGAAGTAAAAGAAAAGTGATAGAGAAAGGGAGAAAAATACATCACTCACAATCAGTATTAAATTAATTTTGAAAGAGAATGGTAACTGATGACTATTATTATAATTATAGCAACTTACATGTATATTGAACATTTTTTGGACTGTCAATGATTTATGATTATTATTATTCTTTACAATTCTATGTAGCAAGAAAAATAAAGAAGAGCCTGTTGCAAAGAAAGAGGAAAAGAAAGAAAAAACAGTAAAGACTGGTAGAGAGAAAAATAATGTTCCCCAAAAAGAAGAAAACCAAGATGGTTCTTCCAGAATACAGCAAGCTAGTTCTGATACTGCAGAGTCTGCCATCAAAGCTAATGGCCAAAATATTTCTGCTTCCAAGACAGCGGAAGCAGCAAAAACTGTCTTTGAAGATAAACCAGACCAACTTAAAAAGAGAATCAGTGACAATGAGTCATCACAAGCTTCAACTAATACTAACAAATCAGCTTTTATGCAATCTAAGTTGGAAGCTATACCTTTCCTAGACGAAGCACCACCTACCCAACCTCCTGTAGGCAGTAGCACAGTTCACCCAGCCAAGTCCCAGGTGGACATTAAAGGTTCTTCTCCTTTAGCTGGTACAGGCAAAAAACAAAATGAACTTCAAACAGCAAAAGATATTATAGAGTCATCCATCACAAGGATAAATAAAGCAACAAACAATGTTGATGTGAGCCCCATGGACATGGAAATGTCATCGCCTGAAGGTGACATTATTGACCGTATGAATGAAGAGTTTTGGAGGCAACAACAGCAGCAGCAGCCGGTTGGAATGAATCAAGCAGAAGTAGAGGGAAGGCAATCAAGAGAAGGTTTTACAGTAGAGTCTGGAGGAAACGAACAGTGCTCGTTTGAGGAGCCGTATGAGCCTGAAAGTGGGTTGATTATTGGTGAAGAATATGAAGATTTAAATAACATAGCTGATCCCAAAGAAAGAAGGAAGAAAGAGAAACAACAGCAGAAGGAAAAGACAAAAGTTCAGGTAAGGTTTGAAAGTAAAGCTTCAATAGTTGTAAACTTGCCAAGATGCTGACACTCATGTTTATGAATCAATGACCCAGTGTTCTAACCAGGGTTTTCCACCTTGGGTCCACAGGACCCATAGAGAAGCTAAAAGGGGTTCATGTTTACAATTTTATAATGATGGTTCTGTGCATTTGACATTTCTTTGGTCTGTCATTTAAGGAATGGTATCTTGTGTTTCTCTTTTAATTATAGGAACTGATAGATAAACTTCACCGACAAGCTCGTGTAGAAGAAGAAGTCAAGCATGTTCTCAAAGCATATTACAAACACAGAGATATTAGCAAGGACGAGTACAAGAGTATACTGAGAAGAGCTGTTCCACAGGTTTGTTACTGAATTTCTTAGTTAGTTTTATTTAGTCATGCAATCTTGGGATCAACTCCCAGTAACTAAAATGCAGGTCAGAAGCTATCATCTTCTCGCAGATCAATACTTGTGCACACTGTATTGCTGGTTTTCACTGTTGGAGCATAAAAAAACTTAATCCAATCAATAGAAAAAATAGAATCTGGCAAACAAGTCAAAGATAAACATGCAAACAGTCATGCCAAGTTTCAGGTCTGTACAATTTTCCAGAACTGCATGCAAGATCCCCAGAGAAATATTTACCTAAACTTATAGAACTTTTGTTTAGACCTGGCACATTGGTTTCCCATCTTGTGACCTTTTCTATATTTACTATGCCAAGGGACAAATTTGTTAGTTAATACTGTACTTAGGTACATTGTATGGTAATAGTCACTCAGCAACAGGTGACCTCTACACAGCTTTTCTTTCTTGAAAGGACATCATGAATTAAGTCTGGCAAAGACACCATTTTGGTCAAACAAACCAAAAATGTGGTCGAACTCAATCAATGAAGCATTTTGTTTCTGTCACCCATCCTTACATGTACATCAGGGAACCTGGATCATGGAAGTGTAGAAATGAAATTCTTAACACCTAAGAGATGATACGGAAACAACTCTCAAATAAAGGAAAGCCAGATTCATTTGTCTTAATGGCAAAGATTAACACATGTACTATGCTTGACATGATCATGATTTTGTGTCCTCTTCTCTTTTTGTAGGTGACAAACTCAAGCAGTGCCATAGACCCTGAGAGAATCCGATCTCTGGTGAAGAAATATGTAGCCAAGATCAAGGGACAACGCGTTGATTCTTAGTATTATATTATTACTGCACCGTTTGTACAATTTTGCTTCATAAGCAATGATTATAGTCAGATACTAAAATTTCTCAGACGTACAGTGTATTAAAATTTCATTTCCATTCGTAAAATAGCCATACATAGATCTAAAAGATCTGAAATCACCTATTCTGAAAAGATTTACACTTAATTCAGGGCTTTCAAAATGTTTTGAAGTAGGCAGCCGACTCTAGGAAAGTAGGCAGCTGTGATGATCGAGGGCTGCAAGGACCCTGAAGTTAGAGGGGTCTAGAGTAGCCAGCAACATACAATTAAGTAGCTGGCGGAACTCTGGCAGTCATCGGCAGTGTTTTGAAACAACTGGGATGTTAACTAAAATGCAAAGGAAAAATAAGACATTACAGAGTGCATTCTTCAAGTTATCTGCGGAAGTGCATTATACAAGTGAATGATCTGCGTAATTGGAACAAAAATTCAAAGCTCTTGTTGATGAAAGACCACATGATCCAGGACAGTGTTTAAAGTGAAGAACTGCGGTCCTGGTTGAATTTCATTATTTATAATGGACTAGACTTGAACATGTAGAGCTCTGTTCCTAGCCTTAGATCTAACTCTGATGTAAACCGGCGGTAAAATCAGCTATCAACGCCTCAGTGCTATACCACATCAGGTGTAGTTTTTCCTTTAGTAATAGCAGCACATAGCCAAGCATATGTGGAAAGTTACAGGTGTTGATTGGTGGTATTCGTTTGAAAGGTGATTGGAGTTTGGGTTAATATAAATGCTTCCCATTACCTATCACCTTGGTAGAACAATATATATGTTGGAAAGTAACCTGGGCAAAAGTGATAGAGCTACAAATGTAATGTTCTGGGGTCCCCCTTCGAGGGTGTATCATTACACATGGAGCTTATATTGCAGTTACAAGTATTACTTTTATACTTGACATCACAATAGACTTTGAATTGCCAGAAGATAGTTTTTACAGTCCACCCTTACTTTTGAGAAAAACTATGTCATTTGAATTATAAGATGTTAAAATTAGTAATTGCTTATCAGATCAAGTCATTAAAGAGAACTGGAATGTGATAGTTTTTGCTTAAAACACAGTAAAATAAGCTGTTATGTGAAGTTATGTTTGTCCAACACTAAGTATCCTATTGAATAGATCATGCAGCATTTTCCTGCTTTATTGAGTTACTTGTTTTTACCTGGGGTCAAATGCTGAATTATCTTCAACAACATAAGTAAAGTAGAACAACATAATAGAACTTTGTCATACTAAATGCAATAGATCATGTTAAAAGTAGAAAGGAATGTTAACTTTAATTTTTTTAAACTATCTTGCATTTCCTCATTACCAAGTAATACATTGTCAAAATAATCTTCAATCAAAAAAATATTTTTTGAAGTAAGGCATACCTGGAGATTATAGTATCTCTAGCTTAAGTGAGTGGTTCAATTTTACTGAGCAAATGTTTATAGCATACATGGTAACCACAGATTTTGTTTTGGTAGTTTTTTGTATTAGACTATAAAATTATTACTTGTATAGATGTTTAATCCAATAATTTAATTAACCTCTCATCCTGGAACCTTCATACTAAAAATAAACATGAAAGCAATGTCTATGCACACTGCTTGACGTGAACCAATTAATGCTTTATAAATACACAACACTATACTTTAATAGATATAGACAACCAGGGTTCTCATTAAGTACCGGGCAGTCGGCTAAAAAACGGGCTACTTGGAGGTTTGAGCCGTCTACTTTTTGGGGAAATGGGCTAAAATGAGTGAGTGAAAGCCCAAAATTACCTACAGCACTCCGTTACCAAGCCGCCTACATTTTACATCACAGATGTCCACTTTAAGACTTAATGAGAACCTTGGACAGCCCTTTTTTATAATGGTTCTGTCCCTTAAGTGTTGTATAGTGAAAACTTGACTATAGTTTCCAGTTATTCATAATGATGTTATTTAATGTTTCTGTGTTTCAAGAAAATGAATTACATGAATTTAATCCTAAGTGTTTTTTGCAACCACACAAGAATGGTTGTATTAAAATATGTTTAATGAATGCATGTTGGTCAACAGATTTTATTTGCACAAATGAGAGAAAGACAAACTTTCCACAAATACGGACACTCATTTTTGAGACCAGTGCAATAAAAGGTGTTTGTATATAACCTCATAGACCCAATGCAAAAATGGCTGCTAAATTAATATTATTTTGCTTGAATTAAAATTAGTCTGACTAGCCTCATTCTCCAGTACAGAATTCAAAAGAATACAATACTCATTATCTCAAGCGAGGCTAGTCAGGCTTAGTTTTATTTAAAAAAAGAATATTAATCCTGTAGCCATTTTTGCATGGGGTCTTTTGCCTCTATTTCTGTGTGACTGTACATGTTGCGATTTAATTACTGAGGCTGAGTTGGAGAAGCTGCTTGATTTCCTTTGGAGAGCAAAAACTGGTAAGAGCACAAAATTAATAATAATTATATTGTCCATGGGTAATAAGGAAGGGTCTAATATACTTTTTATGGGGGGTTGGGCATGGCCTTACCATGGGTAAATTGACCTCTTTGGAAATGACAGTCACAATTACAGCAAAAATTAGGGTATATTGTATGATGAACAGTCTAGTTTGTGAGGGTTACTCTCTTTGGCAAGTGTTTCTACCTATAAGTAATGGATCATCCTGGAAGAAAACTAATGCTGTTGCTACCTTCCAAACAAAAGTTCTCTTTTAGTATTTTATTAGCTCCTGCACTTTTGAGAACAGACTGTGCAATAATCTCAGGGGTGGTTTATTTTTTGCAATCAAATGATAAGCTTCCATCTTTATTACAATGCAAAGAACTTGTTAACAGGATTGTATCAATGTGCCTTTTGCTAATCTTCCACTTGCTGCATTTCTATATGGATGTGTCTTTCATAGCTTTCAAAGAAGACCAACAATCCAGCTCTACAATAGCCATATACCTCAGCCAATACTGTTGTGCAAAGGTTTAACTTAGATTTCAACACAAGCATTAAATTTTTGTAGTCTACAGAAAAACTTCAGAGAACAAAATATTTCTTGCAAATGGATGCTCTTTGCTACTAGTAAACTAGCCCCTTCTACTAGAATCCTTTTTCCATGCACAGGGTTAAAAGAAGACAGTTGCCTTTTTCATAAAGATTTAAAGAACTCTTCCAGGATGTGTGGTATATCCTCTTCTTTGTAATCTTTTACAACCAAATTATCGTCAATTGCTCCTCGGATCATTGCAGAAAGAGCTAATAGGAAAAAAAATAAAAGTACCATTCACAACTTGATTGATGATTACAGCATTTAAGTATTAAAATATGAGACCATTAACTTACATTTTCCACTATCAGGCCTAAACAGACACAGAATCTTCTTCTTGTTCTCTATTGCTCGCCCTATTTCATATCCCACTCCCAGGGAAGGCTGGGTAACTTCAGCAACTAATGCTGTAAAACAGAAATAAAGATCATTGTTAGGACAAAGAGAAAATATAAAGTAACCCTAGAAGGATTTGGAAAGGGCCCTGTACCTTCTTTTTATATCATAGTTAATAGGGTGGAATGTTTATGAAGTGCATCAGACTCCTTTTTTTGTATATTTGTATGAAGTGTGTTCAGTAGCATTCCTATTATGATCTTTATACTGACTAATAAAAATGCTGCATTAATTTATTCCGTCACAATTTGTGAACAAAAAAGCAAAGACTTGTGCACCATCACAGAGCTCCCAACTACTGTTAATATCCCCCTGAGTCTGCAGAATATGGCAGGTTCACACACAAGTTTTTTTACCAATATATCAGTAATAAGGGCCTAAAAAGGGCCTTGCATGCGCAAGATCTCGTTGAGTTCTGCAACGTTGTTAGATTTTCTAAACAAAATCTAATGCAGTTGTAAATAAAGCTGGCTTACACACTTACCATCAGATTTCAACAACCAGGCAACGTCACGATCATGAATGAATTTATCACTACCTGAAATATCAAGCAAACATGGAATTAACTTTTAGAAAAGAAAAAAAAACTTTCGATTACATTTAAAAAACAACATTTAGCCATCAAAATAATTGAAAAACAACAGTTTTAAAACCAAGCAAATTTAGATTAAAAAAAGAAAACCAGGACAAAAGTTTGCTTTGTCTCCCCCATGACCTACAATTTATCACTTCCGGTCCGTCGATCTTCCGTGATGACAAAGCGCACCTCTACCAAATTTAAACTCAAGCCGATATCACACTTAATCTCCTCAGAGAAGTTTAATATAATATTTAATTGGTCCACTTTAATGATGTGTATGGCATCATATCCCATTGATTGAACGGGACAACGCTTTGGGCGGGGTGGGCGTGGGATCAGGAGACGGAGCGGAGGCGTCGTGAGGTAAGGTAAGCGAGGAGCAGGGGGAGAAGACGTCATAACTCAAACAAAAATGTTACGCAATGAAGTGCAAAAATCTGCAAATGTACTGGGTATTAGAGTGTTAGGGTGGGATGAATGTCCTCTAAAGGCCACGTTGGACAAAGCAAGTGGTTGATCGTCATACCTTTCTCTTTTTCCATAAGGTTGGGATCTCCTATATGTTCCGTCAGAACCTCACCGTATTGTTTTAGTTGATCTATTATACGTTTGTACAGAGCCGCATCATCTCTTCCGCCACGAATACTCCCACAAAAATAAATAAGTCGCTTTGCTGGTACGCTCATAACTGCTAACGAAATACGCTCACCCTGCATAAATTGCCAGGCGTCTTTTTCGCTTTTCTGCCCTACCGAACCCTCCCTGGTAGGGGTGTTAAAAAAGCGATAGAAAACCAAAGTAAGCATAAGAAGGAGAGAACATGTGGGTAAGATTTAACCAATGAGGAGGCTCTTTTCTCTTAATGCGATTCTAGATATATGCAGCTTTTTTCAGATTTGTTGTTGTTGTTGTCTGCTTTCACTTTGTACAGTCTTTCCTCTCCCCCACCCCGTTAGCAACACTTCTTCAATAAGTCCTGCTCATATCATGGCGGCTGCAAGACAACTTCCCGAGACATTTCGTAAGCTGGTTATCACCAAACTTTCCACCAATTACAGAGAAGCTGTGGAACTAAAGACTGTACCTATGCTACAACCTGGACCAAATGAGCTACTTATTAAAAACAGGTGAGTAAAACAATGATGTAATATGTACGAAAAAGATCACTGTAATTAAGTCTTATAACTTACATGTTGTTTACTTTTATGACTTATGGGAGTTGAAAATTTGCCCAGTATTCCCTAATATTCCGCGATATTTTTTTCCTGAAAGTTTGGACAAGGTGGTGTCTTTTTCTTGAAAATTTATATATTTTTTTTCTGCTTATAGCCACGTCCTGTTAGGCTAAAACTTGTAAATTTCACCTCCCCCTACTTGTAGGTAATTAGCAATTAAACTTATTGAATGCGGTTGAGTATCATCTGAAGAAGGAGGAGGAGAAGTCAAGGAGGGTGTGGCCGAGGTGGATAACACGTTTTGGTGGTCTCCTTAATTAATTATTGTTATAACTCGTTCATTCAAAATAATTCCTTTGTTTAAAAACAAGCTAAAACATGCTTATAATTACCTCCATCAATGTCAAGTTTAGCTTCAACAGTGCATCTTAATTGGCAAGTTTAGGAGATAAAGGGTTGGTCAGCTCCGCAAATATTCTCCAAATAGCAGATGTCGTCCGTCAAATTGTTTTCTTGCTGTTCTTTCAATGTTTTTTTAGCAAATTGTTCCCCTATTTATTCCTTTCACTTATGAAACAAGTGAAATGTTAAGCCATTTTTTGATCACTTCCCAACGACTTAACTTTGTCCCCTGCTCTTCTCAGTTAACAGTTCATTATAATCTGCCGATTTGCTGCCCGATTAACATCATTTTCACGCATCATAAAATTCTTCCAAATTTGATTGACAATAGCTGGTTATGAATTATTAATGCGTGGTATTTTAGCCATTCTGAGATGGAGAAATATTTTGAATGAATAATAATTTCTTCTTCAAACCCTACTTTTCTATTTACACTTTAAGTCTATATTTAAATTTTTTTATGTGTGTTTTTTACTGCAGTAATTACTCCAGATCTCCTTATTTTACTAAATGATTCACAAAATTTCTTAATGTCACACCTTTCAAGATATGTAGGAATCAATGCCACAGAAATCAACCATTCAGCTGGTCGATATCATCCAGGGAAGTCTCCTCCTTTAGAAGCTGGCTTAGAGGTAAGAGTTAAAAAAATCTGGAGCCAAGATCTCAGAAACCCATGTGCAGACTGGAAGCCCTCCTTACGGCCACCTTAGTAATACAGTCACCCCGTTATTTTAGCCACTTTGTTTTGGCCACCCAGCAAAATGGCCATACAGTTTCTTGTAAAGAAACCCTCATTAATACAGTCACTTCATTATTATGGACAATTTTTTTGGCTTATTGGTGACTGTATAAACAGGGTTCCTCTGTATTACATGCTAACTCTCCAGGGTTATCCAGAATTCTCCAGCATATATGGCACAAATCTTAAAGTCTTCTGTAGGTCAGCGAATCTCCCAGAAGAAATTGAATTTTGTGCTTTTCTGTGCTTTTGTTGATAGGAGACAATTCTGTTGTTGTATCATAGGGGTCAGCGGTGTTCTGCGTGGGCCGTATTTTATGTGTAAATGGAAGATCATGCAGCATGTGCTTTGAGAATAAAGTGTTGTGTTCTCGAAAGCTGTTGTTCCTTTGATGGAAGCTTTCCCAGCCGGTCAACACTTAGTTTAGAAGTTAGCAGATTACAGTCCCAAAACATTTAACTTTTTTTGATCATAGTATGGTTTTCATGGCTTTTTTAGACATATTTTCATCTCTGACAAGACCATCTCAACAAAAAAAGCAAATTTTGATAATGACACTTTCTTTAAATCTGGTAAGATTGCGTGGAATTTGTTTCCATGAGGAAATTTACACCAGTTTCCTTCTGCAAGATATCCTTACTACATTCGTTATTTGTTATTGTTCATAGTTGGTTAAATCTTAGTGGTGATGCATGACTATTTTTACTGCTTGCAACTCCACCAGAGACCATGCAGTCATGAATGATCTGTCAACAGCTTTTAAATTGACCAATCAGTTACACTGTTTCTGAGCTGACGGAGGGTTTTTTTACTTCAAGGACCTTGGTTTGCAAAAATTTATTCCGCTGGTTGAGATAAGATCTAGATGGATTTTAAGAGAAAAGGTTGACTGCAAGCAGTCTAGTTTGGGGCTCATGACACTGATCATACATAACATTTTTCTTAATAGGGTATAGGAGAAGTGGTGTCAACAGGTGAGAAATGTACAGATGTTCCCATTGGTCAAGCTGTAGGATATTTTCAGTATGGAAGCTTCTCAGAATACATGGTTAGTGTTTGTTTTTAATCTACAAAATACTGGTAATATTAAATACTGTTTTTCAAGCTTGGAGTATTTCCTGGCTTCCCCGCTTCTCCGGCTCTTGTCTAACAATGGTACTTGTTTTGGTTGAAAGCATTCCAGCCTAAATTGGTCTTATATATATCTCCATACCATTACATTGTGCTGGAAACTCTAATAATATTATAAAGTTGAAGTTTTTTATGGCCATCTTTCTTCATTTCTCTCTCAGAAATTTTTTTGAGGCTGGGCGGGCTCCCTCTAAGACTTGCGGTATCTTTGTGAGTGGATGAGTGCTCCCCCCACCCACCACTATAAAAAAGTTTGCAAGTGATGCAAAAGGGTAACAGCCCTGAAAGCCCCAAATGGGCTACCCCTCACATCATGTATACTAGAATGAGGAACTCTTCTGGCATCATTGGTTCAAGGTTACATTAGCCTAAAACAAATTTAGCCACATTTAAAAACCTGAATCTGCCACTTAGGATGTTTATTCCATGTACCCATTTTTTATTTCCTTTTACACTTTTTCTTTAGACAATTCCTTCAAAATATGTGTTCCCTCTACCAAGAGTAGATCCAGCTTATGTTTCCTTGCTAATCAGTGGACTGACTGCTGGTATTGCTCTTGAAAAGGTACTTGGGTGTAAGAGGAATTTTTAATGGCTAATGTAATTAATCTTTCAGTTTACTCAGTGGAAGATGTGCATGAGGTTGTTTTCCAAAACTTTTATAGGTCCCCAAAAATGATCCACCCATACCCCTTGAGTACAGGTGGATCATCCCACCCATCTGACAACTCTAGATTCACTTTTTATTTTCTCCAACACTTACAGTTTGGGAAAGCCTCCAGACAATCAGAAATACGTTTGTGTCCGCAAGCTAAGTTTGTAATGATTGTCACTATACAGCTGTTGATAATTCCTAGAAAACGTAAGCATTTGATTTTCAGTGCAGTGGAACCCCGTTAATACGGTCACCATTGGACCAAAAGAATTTGGCCATATTAATGGGGTGGCAGCATTAACAAGGGTTTTTTTATGAGAAAATGTATGGCGGTTTTTGCCAGGTGGCCAAAAAAAGTGGCCGTAATAACAAGGTGACCGTATTACCGCGGTGGCCATAAGGAGAGGTTTTAACTGTAACACACTTTTATCATTATCAGACATACATCTTTTTATTTCAAATTTACTGACCCTCTTGGCCCAGTTTCTCAAAAGATGGTTAAGTTTAAGCAAGAGCGATAATAGTTTAACCCAAAATTAAGTCAAATTTGAAGCATAGATTTCTTGAACACGTAACTTGAGCTTACAAATACTGTTGTGCATTTGCTTTGCATACAGTAATGATAACAACAACAGTTACTCTAAGGAGAACATAGGAAGGTAAATACAAAAAGTGGAACAAAATTTTAATCCTGGATTAGCGCTCTTTGAATTGGCCTTTCAGGAACCAGGTACAAAAGTGTATTAATTAAAAGTACTTTTTTTCTCAGGTTGGTGAAATTAAGAAGAATGAAACAGTTCTAGTGACAGGTAAATATAAACTAACATACCCGAAATTCCCCCTTGCCCAATTAATGATCATTAACACCTCATGGGCAGGGTAACTAATAGTGGACACCTTCGGGACCTTCCCAAGTGTCCGCTTAATAAAGGGTGTCCGCGTAATTGAATAGAGGTTTATAAAAATTGCGCAGTGTTTGTTAAAGATTAACATTCAACGGTTAATCTGTAATGTGATAAAGTTCAATGAAGTGCTGTACTTTGGGCAAGACTTTTAGGCGCACTTTGATCGTGGATGACAATCATACGGCCGGATATCGGTCTAATCTACAGTTATAGACATCTGAATGTATTGATTTATCTTTATTAATCGACTACCGTACATATTTCAAGGACGTAATCCAATACTTCTATTGTCAATTCAGTCTGGTGTCCACTTAAGAGAGGTTTTTAACAATAGAGAGTAGCCAAATACAATCTATTTTAGTGTCCGCGTCCGTTTAACGGAGGTGTCTGCTGAATAGGGGTTCTGTACTCGTTATAAAGGGAAATATAAGACGTTATTTTCGGGACCTGGCTTTGTGTCCGCTTAATAGAAGGGGTAACGAATGGTCTTTGTGAGCATTCGCGAGCATGCCGAGCACTGCGATTTTTTTGCGAGCACGAGCAGAAATAAAAAATTTGCTTTGCGAGCTTGCGAGCAACGCAAAAATTTGGGGAGCACGAGCAAGCGAGCACTCATTTAAATTTTGCGAGCAAATCGAGCAAAGGTAAAATTTTGCGAGCAGTTAAAAATTTTAATGGACCATTCATCACCCCTAATAGAGGGTTTCCACTTAATTGGGGGTCTGCTTAATAGAGGTTTCACTGTATATCATTCTCTTGTGCGTTTAAAAACTACTTGACCAAAGATAGAGTCTTCTTGACTGTCTTAAGTTTTAAAAGTTGTAAATGAACAAAGTAGTCTGACAGGTGGGATCCCGAGCTGGGTTTCCTCTCAGATTTGATTTTCATGCAAGTTTTACTTTTAAAGTATATCCTCTCATTTTCTCCTACAGCTGCAGCTGGTGGAACTGGTCAATTTGCGGTAAGTAAAAAAAAAAATAAAACCAAATGACGCTTTCAAGAGCTCTTCGTAGCTTGATTGTTTTTTTTTCTGATGGAGACCATTATGACAAGGAAATCCTCGTGTTGCAGGTTCAACTCGCTAAATTGGCTGGATGTCACGTGATAGGCACGTGTTCAACAGATGCTAAAGGGGAGTTTTTAAAGGTAAGTCTTTTGATGTTTCTTCTAGGGCCCCTTTTCTTGAGGATATCAGTTTCAGTATCAGTTTCCATTTAGCCATGCTGGAGAAGACCTGAAAAAGTGCGCGGGCGTTCGAGCGGGGAACTGCTGTTTGCCTCATTCGTTTGCTCGTAACATGCTCCCTCGTTAGACAATCCTGCGGGACTGTAAGCAGTCTGTATGGCAACACCCATCGGAGATAAACATAACGTTTTTGAAACGATGTTTGACCCGCGGGAAAAAGCAAACAATGGCACTTGTACAGCATGTAGTTATTTTCTTGTATATCTACAGCAACCACGCTTCACTTCCCGTGCATCCGGATGAGACAATTGGAAAATAGATTATAGTAACATATTCATGAATATGTTTCTTGTTAGTCTCTTGGTTGTGACCGGCCAGTAAACTACAAGACTGAGAACCTGGATCAAGTACTGAAGAAAGAGTATCCGGTAGGTGTGAATCTGATGACATTTTTTTGTTGCTGGCGGCTTTGTTCAGCACCTCTCACTTCCTCCTGCTTCTTCTCTCCTCACCTCCGGCGCACCACGTGATGCCAGTGGCTGCGGTCAGCTGCGGCTGCTAACAACTGTAGAACATCAATTAATGACAGATAATTTCATTTCCGTACGTGTTTGATGTTGTAGAACGGATGCGATGTGGTGTACGAATCCATAGGGGGAGAAATGTTCGATACGTGTGTCAACAGGTAAGGAATATTCTCTGCTAAATTAAATTATTTCTCTCCTATTTGAGCTCAGGTAGCCCAAGATTGCGATGTTTGTGCTCTCTATTATTGTGGGAAAGGATTATAGAGAAACCAAACCCGTTCTAGTAAAACACATAAAAAAGCTATAAATCGGCTCGGGACCACACAGGAAAGAAGAAACACACAACTAAAGTGACGTTTGCCATTGCCATTTAAATCCTTTCTTATTCGTAGGTTACAAAAAAAATATTTTTCGCCATGCAAATCTTGTATTAAAATGGTTCATATTTTGAGCCTGGACTTCCTGTGGTTTCAACCGTTTATTTATTTTTTGTTTTTTGTTTGTTTGCCAATGGTTTCTTTTTTCTTCGTCTTCTTCCCATTGGCCATTTTGAGGTTGCGCATGAGGGGAGACTGGGTCGTTGATATTTCGAATTGCATTACAGGCTTGTTTTGAGAGACCATTTTTGACCCAGTTTTCCCCTGCAACTCGCAATAACGATCCAAGCAATAACCAATCAAAGAAGCGATAGCGAGTCGAAAACATTCCCATGGTGCAGTTCGACACACAACACCGGCCAAGTCTGAGTCAGAACTCTCAAATGGCCAATAGAGCTTTATCAAGACTTGGTCTGTTTTTCATAAATAGGGTGCAATTATTGTGAGTGACCAGCTTAAGTGTTAAGTACTCAGTAATTTAATGCAATCTACCTGCGGCAAGTTTACTTTCCTGTCATCCTTTCTTCTTTGTGTAAGGTCTGCGTGGCTTGGAGTTGTTTCTGTCAATAGCCGTGAGAATACGCACTCTATTACCCTTGCACGCATTTATGAATTTTTAGAGAGAATACTCTTTGCGTCCACGTTAGGGGAGAGCGTTTGCCTACGGGGCTGAAGATCATGGGCTCAATTCCCTGGAGAGAATCAATTCTCATGGTCTTAAAATAACTCAGAAATGAAGGTACTGCCTTTGCCCTGCTAACGGCTAGCTTTCGCGTGTCTCGGATGACCACTTACAAATAGCGTAAAATAGTATCCTTAATTATTTCTTTGGTGCTACTGAATCCTTTGACACATTTTTGTTATATATGGGTTGATTCTTGTATTTTTTTTTTTTGTGTACACCTCAACCAAGGTGGATTCTTTTGTTTGTTTTTAGCTTTCTGTTATTAAACCTTCTTGCCAAACCTCAAATTCAATGCGAATAAAACTCCTGAGGATAGTTCTAGGTACCACTCCACCCAGATTCGTAATGTTTGTTTCCTTGTTTTTCTGTCAAATTAGATTGGCGACGAAAGGCCGCTTGGTGACTATTGGTTTCATCACTGGCTACAAATCCAAACTGGGATTTTCCCCAGTCAAAAACGCTACTTTAATCCCTAAGGTAAGAGGGAAAATCTCCAAACAAGTCAATAGCTTTGACAATAAAGCCAATAAACGACAGTTATTACTAAACTGGAATTATGTTTGTTGGCTCTTGCTTAATACTAATGTATGACTCTATCATTGTCAAACATTTATCATTTAAGTGCGATGATTACAATTTTAACTAGATTTTTAAATGTAAGCGCTTTTTAAACGTATAGAAAAGTTATCAGATGTTACCGTAGTCAAGAACCAACCAGAGGCTTTTAAGCAACCTCTACTACGGCGGTCGTGGATGCGAGGTCCTGGGGAGAATAAGTCACCGTAGCCTGCCAAATTTGAACTTTAAGAGAGCGGTGTCCAAACGGTGACTCTTCGGCGTTTCTCGTCGTTTTTTCTTCTCACGTAGTAGCGAATACGCCACAAGAGAGTTCTATACATTGTAGGATTTGACGCTACGGCGAACGCTTCTTTCCAAGCTTGCGCACCGCGTCACATTTTGGCTTTTCTTGCTTCCGGCCCCTGTAGTAGTGGTCGCTGTAGTGCCGTATTCGCAGGCTTACCAGTCTGTTTACAAAGTAGCAACAACCAAATCGTGGGAAGCCTGTCCCTGTACATACAAAGCTCGAGAAAACACGAGCCAGCCAGTCTCGCATAGAATCAGTTAGGATCTTTTATAGCTTAAAACCAGACCCTGGTTGTTCAAAAGTTGATTAGCACTATCCACTGGATAAATTGCTATCCAATGGATAACTATTACATAAACTAATTGCGTTATCCACTGGATAGTGATTTATCCACTGGATAGCGCTATAAACTTTTGAACAACTGAGACCAGAACAGCAAAACTACCAATGATTTCTGTGTTTGGAATGAGGGATGTCTGTAAAAGATCTGGATCACTACAAAAAAAGAATAATATGAAAGGAAGTAAAAGCAGACTGATAAAAAAAACATAACGTAGAGTCTAACTATTACAAAAGCTTTGGATCCTAAGGCCTTGTTGTGTTGTTGTGTTTCTCACACTCCCAGCTTTTGACCAGATCTGCCAGTGTTCGTGGATTCTTGTTATTTCACTACACAGAGGAGTACAAACCAACCGTAGATAAGCTGGTGAACTTGTACGACAGTGGAAAGTTAAAATGCAATATCGACTTTGGACGAAGCTCATTGTCTGGTGGGTTCAAAGGCCTGGACTCTGTAGTTGATGCAGTTGAGGTACGAGTGTTTCGTGTGATGTGTTAGTCAGATTTATTCCAGTCACTAGAATCGATTATCTCTTCGTTAGTTTCTTCGGCTTTGTGTTTTTAAGTCTGGGAAAAATGGCGGTGCAACTCGCGACAACCGGTAACTGCGAAGTCGCGTTCAGTGCACACATTTAAGTCCAACTAAAGCTGCATTTACCACAGGTAGCCCAAGCTCAAAATATAACTATTGACAGTACCAAAGCTCATATAGGAAAAACGTGTTACTGTCAAACTCAAAAGACCATAAACACTTGAAGAATTTCAGGACTGTTTATTGTGGTACGACCAATCACAGCAAAGATACAGTAAGTAAACTTGCTCATGTAAATGATGTAAACCATACATTTTGATTACCCTCTTACACTGGCAAGTTTTTGTCATGGAAAACTTATCCTTGTAAAGAGGCTTATATTTGCAAGTTTTTCTTTAGAATCTTCTCCATGTCAAAAAAAACTCGCATTGACATGTGATGGGTTGTACCCAGCAAAAACAAAATCACAGTCCTGCATGTCCGCGTTTTCGCTACCGTTGTGGTCGCTTAAGCTCCCTATTTAGAACTGTAGAAGCGCACGCATTAAGGGCGTGTTAATATGAGTTGAGGCAGCCCGGCCTGCTTTACCGGGCTAAATCGGCTCATGCCATGTTTCCTCGTAACATTTTCATTGTGTTTTTATTGGAAGGCGGGCTGGCCCGGCTTGCCGCGGTTGTTCGAGCCAAGACCTCGGCAAGCGGGTCAGCCCGCCTCCTCGCATAAACAGTAAACAACGAACCTTTAAGAAGAAGCAAGGCATGAGCCGAGTCTTGCCGGCTAACCAGGCTGGCTCATCTACAGACCCTAACATACAGCTGTTTCGAGAAAGGTTGTCGGAAAAAGTGCACGCGACAATCCCGAAAGGTATTGTGGGTGGTTTTGAGTTCACTGTTCTTCAAAGAAATTTGAAAAAATGGCACAAGGGGCCATGGACTTATGTTTGAAAGTGCTAACGGAAAGCAAAAAAAGTACGTTCGACAGCTACATTGTCAGGAACAGTGTATTGACCATATCCCAATTACCTTTTGGGATTGTCGCGTGCACATTTTTCTCCGACATCATCATCATCGGTCGACTGCAGAGCAGGCGACTACGAGCTTCCTCCAGCCACAACGGTCCTGTGCCAATTCAGACAATTTTCCTGGGCCAATCATGTTGTCTGTGTCTCCCAAAAGATGTTGAATGTATCCGAGAAACAGGTTCGTTGCCTTCCTGGTTTTCTCTTCCCATGTGGTGGAATATACAGTGCGTACTCCTTGCATGGCTCATCATCAGGCATCCTGAGTACATGGCCCAGAAACCTCAGTTGGCGGGTTCTAACATTTTCTACTAGCGGGGCAGTCTGAGTTAGATCATAGATTTTAGCATTGGACACCCTATCAATTCTCTTGATGTTGAGCATAATTCTATAACATGTGGTACCAAAGGCATTGATCTCGCTTTCCATTGCTTTCGACAGGACCCACGACTCACAGCTATATAGAAGGACAGTGACACATGTAGTATTAAATAGTTTGATCTTGGTGGAGATAGAGATGTTAGGGCATCTCCACAGACGTTCCAGCTTCCAAAAAGCTGTCCATGTAAGCCCTTTCCTTCTTTTGAGATCCCCACTACTAGATGCCATCATGGAGCCAAGGTATTTGAAGTCTTGTACATGGTTGATTGTACTACCATATACTTCTATTGGAGGCTGTGGACAGCAGTTGATCGTTATATACTCAGTCTTGGGAGCACTGATGACAAGTCCAAGGTCAGCAGCAGTATTGGCAGTTCTGGTCAACTGGGACTGAGCACAGGAGATGGAGGACTCAAGCAAGGCGCAACCTCGTTCCCAGGTTCTCTCTCCTACCCGTCGAGAGACCCTGGTTGGGTTTAGTCACGTGGTCCCAGAACAAAATTAATTCCGAGGGAGGAGTCCTTTGTCTCTCAATTTTTTTTGTCTGGTTCGTTTTCACCGTCACGCAATGATCGAAAGGGCAAGACAGATTTGCTAAGCCTCCAACTATAACTGAAATTCGGGAAATTTCTGCCTAAACAGAGCTATCACCAGATAAACAAGCGAATTACCAGCGGAGAAATAGAAAAACTCGTGTTATCGCAGTTAAACCGATGACAACAATTAGATACTAAAATCTACGATCCTGAGTAAGACACAAGTGCGTGTTTATCCGCATTGAAGGGCAAATCCCTGTCCGTTGAACTTGCATTGAAAGAATCAATGTTTGTCGGTGACAGTGGCTGGTAATAGGCCCGAATCAGTACATGCAAAACCTAAACCATTAGCGGTGACAAAACAAAGCAGTTACGTTGATAGCAGAGGATTCATTTTACATTCACGGTCAAAATAATATTTTAGCTCTAATGACTTAACGGAAAGCTGTAGTCTGAAATGTCAGCTTTCTCCTACCCCTAACCTTTTTTATGATGCGGCAACAGAAAAACACGTATCGCTTTTAGTGGTAAATAGAGGTAAAAAAATATATAATATAGTACGTGCATAAGCAAAGGATGACCAAAAGGCGACACTGAAGACAACAGGAAATAGTATATAAATAGGAAATAGCGTTTGATTTTTTAAAATATTTTCGAAGTCGGTGAGGACGGCAACGCTTGATACATCTTTTCGGCACCCCTTCGAACTGCATAATCATAGTTTTGAAAATACATACGTTTGCTTTCTAAAGGTGGCCTCCATAACATAGAAATAGCAATTTAAGCCTACTGCGTTTCGGTATGAATACAACCGCCCAGAATATTTTTGACTGCACAAGTGGTGAATCCGTGATTTCCTTTGCAACATCCGATAAACATCCAGATATTCTGCAGGAAGTTACGCTTTCGCTGTCAAAGGATTCGGCGTTCGAGGTTTTGTCTTGACTAGTCCGGAAACTATAAAAAACAGGACCCTTTAGACAAGGTCGGATACGCAGTTTCCACTGATCTCGACGTCTACGCTTTGTAGAGACAAATCTCACACTTATCCGCCCCTCCCCCAAGTTGTTTGTTTGTAATCTCCCAGATTCTGGGAGACACGTGACCAGACCCAACCAGGGTCTCTCGACGGGTAGGAGAGAGAACCTGGGAACGAGGTTGAGCAAGGCGATGTCATCCGCAAAGTCCAAGTCATTTAAAACTTTTGCAGGGTACCTACTTGATTTACGAGGGCAAGTCAGCACTACAGGGTCACCATCAGTAGACCTTAGCAGCAGGTAGTCCACCAAGATAATAAAAAGAAATTGAGCCAATACATCACCCTGAAGCACTCCTGTGCTAACACTAAATGATTTGGAGATACTTCGGTCAACCATCACTGAACTGCTAGAGTTGGTATACAGCGCCTGGATTGCGTTGACCAAGGTTTCTGGGATGCCATAATGACGTAGAACAGAGAAAATCACAGACCTATTGATGGAGTCAAAGGCCTTCTTGAAATCCACAAAGGTAGCAATCAATGGGAGTTGGTGATCTCTAAAGCCTTCCATGATTCTTCGCAAAATATGGATTTGCTGGGCGCAGCTGCGACCTGGACGAAAACCTGCCTGGTTCTTCCGTAGCAGAGGGTTCAGGTGAGGTCGAATTCGTTTAAGGAGAATTTTGTTATAAACCTTGGCAGCAATCGACATTAGAGTTATTCCTCTGTAGTTTGTCATTTGAGACAGGTCACCCTTTTTCGGTAGTGGGATGATGACATTTGATACCCACTGTTTAGGAGGTGACATGCTGGTGTACACCTCCGAGCAGAAGGTATGGATGGTATCAATCATCTGGTCGCCACGTCCTTGGAGAGCCTCTGCAGTAATTGCACGATCAAGTCCAGCTGCTTTGTTGGTTTTCATAGCAGCAATTGCTTCAGCCGTTTCCTCGCGGGTGGGAGGGTCAGTGCAGATGGGAAGATCATTACTTGCCGGAAGAGGTAGCTCTGATGGGGTGAAGCCACTGTCATTGTTCAAAAGTGAACTGAAGTAATTCTTCCACTCCTCAAGGAGATGTTCTTCGTTCTCGGGTGGGGTCGCCATTCCTCAGTTTCACTTTGACGTTGGTTTTGATGTTCCTCCCAGACAATGAATGGATTATATTCCAAGTGGTTGTGTAATGACCTCTCTCATCAGCTAGACGCAAATCATCCAATTGTTTGTTAAGTACAGCAGCCTTGTCCGCTTCGTAGGAGTCGTTCAGTCTGGTGTTAAGGTTTCTCCACCTTACTCTGGCTTGAGGAGACTTTGTGAGTTGGAATCTCTTCTTAGCCTCATCTCTTTGTATTTTGATTTTGGTGGTTTCTTCAGACACCCAGCTGGGCAAGCCATGAGTTTCCTGCTTGCCAAGAACTTCTTCTGCCACATCTCTTACTGTGGACTCAAAAGACTCGTACCGCTCCGATAAATCTATAGATAGGTCTTCCAATGTAAGTGCTTCGAACCGGTTGGATAATTCAAGCTGGAACTCATTCTTGGTGGCTGGGGTCTGCAACATTTTCCAGTTGAACTTTGGTCTTTTGCACGTTGTCTTCTTATTTGATCTTAAGCTAGTAAGAAGATGAATGCTTACGATACGATGGTCGGAGTCCAGTTCAACGGAGTTGTAAGCCCGACAGTTGCGCAGAGAGTTGACCCACTTACTGTTGATTAGAATGTGGTCGAGCTGGTGTTTTGAACCTGCAGGGTGATTCCAAGTCCACAGCCTACCAAGCGGATGAGGAAATCTAGACTGTGCCGGACGGAGGTTGTGCTCCACGCACAAGTTGACCAATCTCTCACCATTATCATTTGTCTGATCATGGTAACAGTACCTCCCGACTACTTCAGGGTGAGTATGATGACTGTCTCTACCTATTCTGGCATTGAAATCCCCAACGACAAGGTTAATTGCATGTCTCTTGAGTTGCTCTAGATGTTCTGCCAGAGAAGTATAAAAGTCATCCTTAGCTGTTGATGGACCACATTCTGTTGGAGCATACACGACAGTAATGGAAAGCCTGGGATTCCCGTGGAATATTGCATGGAGGATTCTTTCTGAAATGACCTCGACCTTCTGGATGCACCTATAGATTGGTTTGGAGATGACAAAACCAACACCACCTGCTCTCAGATTAGTGGCAGATCCATAAATAAACACCCAGTTCCTGTCCGCAGACCAAAGTTCTTCTGTTGGGTTGGTGGTGAAGAGCCTGTGCTCCTGGATGCCGATCATGTCGATACCAGCATCAGCACAGCCTGTGAACAGCTGATGTAATTTTCCTTTCTGGAAAAGTGTACGTACTTTATATGTAGAGATGGCAAGGGTTTTGAAGGCAGACAAGCGACAATAATCAGAACCAGAGGCCGTCATGAAGTCAGTAGTAGACTGCCGCCCGGCTGCCCTCCGTCGTTTTCGAAGTTTTCTTGTAGTTTTCGAAGTCGAGTGATTTGCTAGGAATTGTTACAATCCGGTCCTAGCAGTCTTTACGGGGGACTAGCCCTGCACGACTTATTTCCGGAATTATGTAGAAGAAGGAAGGGTATCGTTTTCATGGTGGAACTGAAGGTGATGAGTTCATTAACCCTGCCAGAAATAACAGCACCTGATGGCATTGCACTGTTCTCCAGCAGTTTAAAGAACAAGTCCAGCCGGAACATAACTCACAAGGTGCTCTAATACTACATTCACGTATTTACACCCCAAGGTTGAATACCCAGCATGCAGACGCATCACCAGGGGAGATAACAGCGGACCTTCCAATAGCACGACGCTGGCTGTACCCGTCTACGGCTCTACGGTAGCAGTCCATGCGAGAGTGTTAAAAGCATGGACCGGCCAGACCGGCAACCTTTCCGACAACCTTTCTCGAAATAGCTGTATACTAACGGACTTATTCATACAACGTGTAAAAAAGGGATTTTTTTCTCTTGTCGTTGAACCAAGTTTGTGAATTAAGTGTCTCCAGTTTGGTCCAGAAATTACCATCAGGCTAATGGATATGTTTTTTTGTTTTGTTTTGTCTTTATCCAGTATTTGCATAGCGGAAAAAGTTCTGGCAAAGTTGTAGTTGAACTACCTGATGACGTAAAAAGCCGTTTATGAGAGTGTCTACCATACAGTAGTATACATGTCATGATCCTGCCAACTGAAGCCACCTGAAAGATAAACGGAACTTAACGATGTCTCTCGAGCTAATGCCCAAAACTAAAAAGATGTGAATCCATTCGAGCTAAAATTTGGAACATATGAACACATATGACTTTGTCATGATTTAATACTTGCACATTGTATAACCTTTCTTGTTCATACATTCCTACCTACAGCCGTGCTTGTTTTCCACGCAGTGAACTGGGGCTACAGTCGACTCCCGATAACTCGAATCTCCTAGGGAAATCGAAGAAAGTTAGAGTTAGCGGGAGCTCGAGTTATCGGGAGTTCTAAGAAAATAACCGCAAATAAGAAGTAAAGCGAGCGAAAAAAGCGATGGGGAGAGAGATATAGAATGATATTTTGAAAAAGGATTAAGCAGCAAAGTTTGATTAACGTCATAGGGATGGACACAGAATTTGAACTGGAGCTATAAAAAAAGTAAAGACGAAGAATTAGGGGTGATGAATGGTCCATTAAAATTTTTAACTGCTCGCAAAATTTTACCTTTGCTCGATTTGCTCGCAAAATTTAAACGAGTGCTCGCTTGCTGGTGCTCCCCAAATTTTTGCGTTGCTCGCCAGCTCGCAAGCAAATTTCTTATTTCTCTTCGTGCTCGCAAAAAAATCGCAGTGCTCGGCATGCTCGCGAATGCTCGCAAAGACCATTCGTCACCCCTAGAATTCACAAGGTTGTTTTGAAAGGAACGCAAAGTTTCGGACTTCAGTGCACTGCTTTTTTTCTTTTTGTCTTTTATTTTTCTTATTTGTCATGCGCTTAAAACATGGTTCGAGGTATCGAAGGTAAAATTGTATAGAAATGATCTGAAGGGAAACAAAAATTACTGCGAGTTAGCAGGAGGTTCGAGTTACCGAGTGTAAAATCACAGTAAATGTATGAAGGAAAACCAGGGGAAATCGACTTTGGTTCGAGTTAGCACTAGGTTCGATTTAGCAAGGGTTCGAGTTTTCGGGAGTGAACTGTAGTTTAAAATCGAGGGTAGATTATGCGTGTATTTCATTTGAAAGACATCTACTTTTGAAAACCCTCGACTGGAGAGGGAGGTGTACACCAAGAATGCGTTAATGGTTTCGCAAAATGCCGCGTTTGCCTCGCTTGGCTCATAAACCGCCTGTCATGCAAGCTATACAGCTTATACTTACATGGCTTAGTCGATTCTTCTAACATTAAATTCTTTTTTCAGTCGTTTATTCGTGAACGTTGCATCCACCGTTAGACTCTCTTAAACGTAATAATGAATTAGCACTTTTCATTCAGCTAATTTTTCTCTGCTAGCAGAAGCTAATTTATTCTTATTTCTCATGTTACCAAGTGTCTCAATAGTTTTTTGGTGTCGCGGACAGGTGCAATCACCATATGACTTACTACAAAAAACTGAAAAGACACTAAACAATCAGGACCCTTACCGCAACCAACCTCGTTCCCACAGTAGCGTTCCTGTTGGTAACTAGCATTTAGAACGAAGCACTCTGAAACACTGAAAACTGCAAACCATTGGTTAACAGTTTACTGCTAAATTAGAGCCTTGGGTTTTTTTAAAAATTGAAATTATATTTTCATACTTGTTTAAAAGTACATAATGACTTATAAAGAGAGGCAATAAAGGAAATGTGGAAAGGAACTGGATATGAGACTTCACGAGTCAGCGCTTTTTAACACCTGTCGAAAGGCCCTTGGACACCTTATGAAGTTTACACAACGTAATATTCCCTATCGTTTAGGCTTAACCGGTTAAGCACTGCGTTTTACAGATTAGGGTTAAGCACTGCCTTTACTGATTAGGGTTAAGCACTGTTTCGAAACTGGTTAGGTTCCTTTTTTGGGTTGGGGTTGATGCTGTGTGTACTTTAATCTACCTTGTGTAAACGTCATAAGGTGTCCAAGGACCTTTCGACGGATGTTAACGAGTGCTGACCGACTTCACGAGTCAACACGCGCACGGTGGATACCAGACTCGTACCCAGGCGCTTCTCTGTATGCGTTGTGATTAATGGGAAGGGTTTAAGTGAGTTCGCGGTGCGCTAAGGGGAAGGAGGAGGAAAATCGCGAAGCTCTCTTTCCCTCCCTCCGCGTCAAATTTCCTTTCCATCAGTCCTTTGCAAGGATAAATAAGGGGCGACTGGGTACGAGTCTGGGTGGTTACCGTAATCTACTGCAGCTCCATATAGCTGTGCATGGCAAAGATTACTTCTCTTCAAGTACCGTCTGTTTTCATTTTTTTAGAGATTTTAGAACGCTAACGCAAAAACAAAAACCATGGGGTTTTTTTAAATGATCACTGGCGCAAGGGGTTGGGAATTGGTGAATAATAAAATACATTTTTTTTTGTTTTTTTTTTCTCAAACTCGGCGCTCATTTAGATAAGAGATAAAGAAAAAAGTCTGCTGGTGACACAAAGTGTATTTTCGTCGTGGAACTAGAAATCGCGTTATCGTACGTTTATTTTATTTTCACCGCGCGGTGATTATAGCGGGATGAAGCGAAGCTCCTAGCCAATCATAGCGCTCTATTTTTGATAATCATAAACGAGACGAAGTCGAGGTGACTATTCGGCGATATTAGGGACCTTAAGCAAGGACGACGACGACGACGGCAGTGAAAACGTCGTTAAAAAAATGAATTTGCGTTCTTTCAAACTTAGTCGCGTCTATTTGTACTCGCTCAATATGTCAAATGCAAGCGACTTTTCCTGGAGTTGAATTCTTAAGGATTTTATTCAGGTTCAAAAAGAGGAAGGAAAATTCGTCGTCGTATGTTCACGTCCTCCATAAGACGGCAAATTAGGAGGTTTCACGTCGTAGTCGTGTAGTGGACGTCAAAGAAATGTACTAAAAAGCATGATGCGCGTGCAGAGCTGTTGTTTTGATCATTAAACCTATTGTTTTTTTGAAGTCGTCGTTGTGGTCGTCGTCGTAGTTGCTTAAGCTCCCTATTCACGTGGGGGGTACACACGTGCGTACTGGGGAACAGGTAGCCACGTCCCTAGTGGTCTGCAGTGGAGGTCAAAATTAGAACTCAGGACAAGAAGGCACTGTCAGACCGTAAAACAATTCTAGATGAAAATTAAGCAATTTTTAATGTTTGCGGGAGGGAGTAACCAGGTTTTAATGATATGCCAATTTGCCGAGACTTCTTACCAACATTGCACAGCATTCAAGGCAGAAGCCACTACTAGTTTCTTTATCGGCGCCGAGTGTAGGTTAGCTCCATCCGGTAACTGGTTAGAGCGCCGTCTAGCCTGAGCTACCAACGAAACTAAACCCCTGGTTAAAGTCCTCTTCCTCTCGCGCATCGTACCGCAGTATCACCGGCACCACCGTCAGTTTGTCACCAGAGGTCATGCTTTTGCACTACTGTTCAGGCTGACCTTGACGTTTGACTTCCTTTAATATCCGCAATTAGCAAAACGCAGACTACGAAAGTAGAATGCACCTTTCATTTGTCAGGGTGGGGGGGGGGGGGGGGGGGTAGTAGAATACCAAAACACCTGAAATTAAACCTTCCAATATTACATACCAAAAATTATACTAAAACTCGTGTAAAATACCAAAATTAAGAAAAACACGGTATACTTTATACCCAAAATTGGTCGTGAATGAATACTTAATACCAGTGTTCATACCCAATTTTAAGCATAAAAATACTGTATACCTGAAATTATACACTCAAATGTACTGTATACCCCAAAACCCTGGCCGACCTGATTTATGACGTCCGATTTCCCTTTGTTGGTTTCTTCGAAATCCAGCAACTGGCAAGATTTTTTTTGAACAAATTTTAACTAGGGGGTCTTCTAGCCTTTGTAAAGACCCCCCCCCCCCCCCCCCCCCCTTACCTACCCACAGGAAAAGTCGGAGAAGGGGCTCCTTCTCCTACGATTTTTCCTGGGGGAGGCAAGGTCTATACACAGGCTAGAGGTCTTTCTTGATTTTCGTGATTCCATACAAAGAGAGCTCTTTCAAGCGTCACATTTCGCTGACCGCATATCGTTTGGTACTGAAGACTCTGTCCCCTTGGCCTCGCTCTGAAGATCGTTTGATGGCGGCTGCCATCTTCCGTGTAAATCTTCTTTTACAGCAGCAAAAAACACCTTTCAAAACAGGCTTGCCGGTGTGGGTAGCTTCCTCCGTCACTGCAATCATACAGTCTGATTCAGAACGTGTTGAATTATAATTTGGGGAAGTTACACGTGCATCAACGTCCGTCGTGAGGGTGCCTGTTGAAGTGGGCTGTGTCAGATCAAGACATTGATATTGCTGAAGAAGATTGCACAGCTATAACCTGAGATGCCGGCCGTAAAGGGAGAGGGAATGCGCGGCTTAGCCGTGTTTATTTCCGACATTAGAAACTGTAAGTGATTTGAGACATTTTAATGTTTCCAAATTGCCTCTGTTGAGTGATTCTTCTGTCAGTTTCTGGCGTTTGACACGTGTGTGAGATTCGATTCAGCTGAGTTTTCCAGTTGATCAACATTTGCCGCTTCAATTCACCACGGGTATTTTGAATAGCTTCCTCACGATGTTCCAACACGTGTTTATTTTTTCTTCAGGTAAATCTAAAGAAGCTGAAATCAAGCGAATTAACAAGGAGCTTGCAAATATTAGGAACAAGTTCAAGGGTAAGTTTGTGCGCATAATATGCGAGTTGAAGTGCATATTATCCAATTTTATTCCACTAATAGCCAAATCCTCTCACTTACGACTTCTAAAACTTACGCTTCGTTTTACTGCTCTTAATGTGTCGTCTTTTACTTGATTTTCAAGGTGATAAGCAGTTAGACGGGTACCAAAAAAAGAAGTATGTCTGCAAGCTTCTGTTTATTTTTCTACTGGGGCACGACATCGATTTTGGTCACATGGAAGCCGTAAATCTTCTCTCTTCTAACAAGTACACGGAAAAGCAAATTGTATGTATATATACCTGAATTATCATTTACCTTATTCATTTTCCTTTTATGAGCTCAAAACTGTTAAGTGTCTACTCCGCAGTTTTGTCGAAGAGACAAATTGATCCGAGATGGACAAGTAGTCATTAATTGTGATAAAGCGGTCTCCCCATTAGGTTAAACGTCAAACTTTGATTTCCTTAAAGATATCGTAAATCATGTATTTTTAAAGTTTAGATTGGAGGCCACTTCAGGATTATTGCAGAGAGAGTAAATTGTCAATCATTTTGAGTCTAGAAAAGCTTCACAAGAATTAAATGTACTTTTCTAATGTTACATGTACCTACAGAAACGTTAACTGCAGTGTTAAATTCATTATCTCTCAGTATGGTGTGAAATTAGCCTGATTTTATAACTTGCAATCCCCATTTTGAAGAAGCTAATTGGATGGTTTGAATTCATAAGAAAGGCTGTTTGATTCTGTGTTTACTAATAACAAACCACTTTAAAAGGTTGAATGTTATTTGTTTCTGTTCCCATAATTGTTTACAATTACTTCCTACATGTACAGGTGTATGTGCTTATTAGTGAATATTTCTAAGTGTTTGCCTTTACTCCTCTAAGGGTATGTTGGGAATTTTCTTTTCAGAGATTGTTGCCATCTTTTAGATCATTTTTTGCAGGTTGCATCCTCCTCTTTTTTTTTTGCATTCAGTTTTCATCCAAGATAAAAGTAGTTATACAGATTTGCTATTCAATGTGGTTTTCACTCAAAAGGCAAAAAGAAATTAAACCAAATGAGAAGGGAGTAATTTTAGAATGCCCTGTGCTACATAATGCATTAGTATTACTCATAGCATTTCAAGAACAAAGTGTATGAAAACAAATGGATCCATTCTTATTCAGTTATATGAAAATGAGACAAAAATTGCCAGGTTTTCTATAATTTAGCCAAGAGAAATTTTTTATTTGAGTTACATTCAAACCTTTCTGCACTAGCCACCTTGGGGACAGAGCAGACAAGTAGGCATTATCACATGTTGTTGTGTAGTATAAAACCCCTGGGTCCCTTGTGACTCCAGAAATGTTTCTTCTCAACTCTGTATCAGGAAATGACAAGTACCCCTTTATTTCTACGGACTAATTTTATTTTATTATGTGAGGATTTTTGCTTACAACATTAATGTTTCCTCTTGTTGTCTGCAGGGATATCTGTTTATTTCAGTCCTTGTAAGTGCAAACAGTGAGCTTATCAAGCTCATAATCCAAAGCATCAAGAATGACCTTTCCAGTCGTAATCCCATCAACGTCTGCCTGGCACTTCAGTGTATAGCAAATATCGGCAATGAGGAAATGGTGGAAGCTGTAGGCAAGGAAGTCCCTAAGCTGCTAGTTTCACCGGACACAAATGACAGCGTCAAGCAATGTGCAGCTCTTTGTGTTTTGAAGCTTTTCAGGTTAAAACATGACATCCTGCCACCTGGAGAATGGACATCAAGGATAGTACAACTACTGAATGACAAGCATCTGGTGAGGTGTTTCTTTATAATATTAGGGTTTCTAGTAGCCTGTGCACAGACGAAATTAAACTCTGGTTAACTCCGTCTGTGAAATAGCACTGAAATCCTTGTTCTGGACTTCCAGCTGTGTACCCAGATTTGAGTACACGCCACGATTGGCCAGTTAAAAATGGCCTTCATTTTGTTTGTCATGATCACCAATCAGGTTGAAGGGAAATTCGAAACGCACTTCCTTTGGGGGTCCAGAACAAGGATCTCTGCGCTGCTTCGCAGATGGTACTAATCAGAGTTTAGTTATCGTCTGCACCTGCACGCAGGCTAGGTTTCTAGGAATGGTTGCATCATTATGTAAGGCTTATTACTCTTAGACCAAAATATATCAAGTTTACTAAGCATTGAAATTTTGAGTAGAAAATTTGGTTAAATGCAATTTAACTAAGTTAACCACCACGAGCTTAGCGGTCAAGCAGTTCACAAGTTTAGCGGTCAAGCGGTTCTCAAGTTTAGCGGTCAAGCGGTTCTCAAGTTTAGCGGTCAAGCGGTTCTCAAGTTTAGCGGTGTAGTGGTCTAGCAGTTCACAAGTTTAGCGGTTTAGCGGTTCACAAGCTTAGCGGTCTAGCGGTTCTCAAGCTTAGCGGTTAAGCGGTCCTCAAGTTTAGCAGTCCACATGTCAAGCGGTCATGCGGTCCACAAGCGTAGCAGTCAAGTAGCCCACGGGCTTAGCATGGATCCAGCGGTCAATCCCATAAGTGCAGGCTCACGTGGTTTGTGTAGCTTTGTATACGGCTAGGATCTGTGAGTTTTTTAGCGTTTTGTACTGTGGTTTTTGGGGAGCGGTCTTTCAGCGTCTTCCCCCCCTCCCATCCCCTTTTTCTTCCTTCCACTGTTTCATCAGTGTGACGGGTGCCTGGAATGGGGGCTCATGGCTGGGTTGCGGGGATTTGCCAGCCATGGGGGCAGTTTTTCTATCTAGGGGCTGGCTGGCCACAGTGGAAGCCCCTGGGTATCCCGGGCACCCACCTTCCACTTAAGCGAGGCAGTTGGTTAACTATTATTTCCCTCTTGTACGAAGGTGGAGAGAATGTTGCCAGGGCAACTGGGTGCTGTTAGAGCACAGCCTTGTATACATGTACATGAAAGTTTCCAGAAAAATAAAAACTATGAAAAGTTCAGTAATAATTAGGAGGAGGAAGAAACAATACTCTGAAGCTTTGTTGGTCTCACTGCAGGATATTTTTAGCTGTCAAGTGTTAGAACAACCTGCTCAAGTGAAATATTGTAAACGATGCCATAAGTCAGGTGGATCTTTCACAATGTAAGTAACTTTCATGATGAAAGTTGCTGGATGTGCACATTACAGACACAAAGGTTTGCCACACCTGAGTTTGAGTCTTTTAAAGACTGGCATTACTTCAAAGTGTTGGTCTAGGATATCACCAAAATTTATACAATATTTAGTTATCTTGGTCCTCTCCCGAAGCAGATCTTTCTTTCTATACCATTGTAGTCTCTTTGTACACTGATCACTAAGCTTTGTGTTGCTCAGAGTTACAGTGTATCTGCCTCAGGTCAGGACCCTCTGTGACCTCTGTAATTCCCGATATTACCCTCAGCCTCATCCAATAATAGTAAAATAATGTTCAGTCATGTTTCGTCCTGGACAGGGTGTGGTAACTTCCGCTGCCAGCCTTATTCAAGGTGTCGTCCATATTTATGCTGAGGACTACAAAGGCTGCGTTCAATTAGCTGTGTCAAGACTTAGCAGGGTATGAAATTTGCATAGATGTTGTGGTTCAATTTTATCCTCAGTTTGAACTCTATTTTCCTTTCTCTTGAGGTATAATTGTTGTATGATCATGAGCTTGAAACAAAGAAAAATGAATTTTGAGCCAAGGATAAAAGTTTTTTATTATTAATAATAACTAAATTACAACACAAACAATAACAAACAAAAAAAAGGTTAAAAGAAAGTACAGTTCAACTACCTAAAAAGACAGGAGCAATAAACAAACTTTGATCGTGTACTATCAGTCAGATATAGCTACCGGTAGTTAAATACAAGATTTCAAAATATTTTTTGGTATTTGACCGTCAGGGAAAGGAGAAATTCGATATCAAGAGCTATATTAAGAGCAATCTGTAAGAAAGTTCCATTTTTTAGTGTCCCCTGCTTTTTTCTCTATAGTAGATCTTGACTTAACTAGGCATAGAAAATTTGCAAAAATAGGCGATATTTCATCCATTTTGGCTTGCCAAATATGAAACTGTACTAACAGGAGACAATAGTTTAATTGACATGAGTATTCTGTAGAATGAGGCTCTTGCCTCAAGCCCAGTGCAGTAATGTTCAATCAAGGATAGAAGTTGACCTCAACATGTAGAAGTATGTTATGTTACTGTATGTTTGCTTGATGTTAGTAAGTGTTGTGATGGTCAGCAATTTACAATAAAAAATTAGACCACCTCACAGTGGATGTTGTTGAAAAAGATTGTTGTGATGAAAAGCATATATCATAATGTGTACTGTGCAGTGAAATATTCAACATAAATCAAGCAGGCAGCTTCAAATGATCATGTACTTGACAATGAGTAATAAGTTATTTTCAACAGATTGTGACATCATCCTACACAGATCTTCAAGATTACACATATTACTTTGTTCCTGCTCCATGGCTTTGTGTTAAGTTGCTTAAACTTTTACAGATGTACGCTGCCCCAGGTGAGATTTCCTTTAAGATTGTATTTGTGACCTCTTATGCAAAAAAGTTCCTCATGGTTTGCTGTTTTCAAAGGGATATCATTCATTAACCATTCGAACAGCTTGGGTTATCTGTTAAAAAAATTGTCATCCGTTCGAATGGTTCAGGCTATCCATTTTGTTTTTGCCTGATATGAGAGGTCACATTTATACTGTTTCTCATTGTTAACCCTTTAAGTCCCAAGAGATATCCACATTAATTTTCTCCTAATAATACCAATACATGATCAAGGGGAAAGGTAATGAGAATCAATAAAATGATCACCTACATGAGCATGCTATCGTCTGCTATTAAATTCTTTCAACTAATAACAGTCGAAACCTCCATTAACAGCCGCCTCTCCACAGAGGCCACCTCTCTAAAATGGCCACAGTTTTTTTGTCGTGGCAGACAGTCCATTTACGTACTTAAGATCGTATACAACTCTCCACAATGGCTGCTTTCTTCTGCTCCTAAGGTGGCCGTTGTGGAAAGGTTCAACTGATTTAAGAAAATGTATGGAGATCAGTTTAGAGAATTTGTATTAGTGGATGTCAGGGCTTAAAGTGTTAAGAAAATGGTCAAAGCTATACTTGTGTTTATTTAGACAGTTTATGCATGACATTACAGTTGAGGCTATGTTATTGTACCAAAACTATGAAATGGAGAATAAGAAATCCTGTGGAGATCAAACTCTTTTGTTATGAGTAAACTTTCTTTTGTTCCAAGAAATGTACATAGCTGCTAACCATGTGATTAAAAATGATCTATTTTAGACAGTCAGGACTCTCCACTGACAAAAATACTGGTAGTGTATCTATGTACCTCCTCTTTCCCAACATAGGATGTTTTCTCATTTGTATAAAACCCTATTGCAGTTCGTCTAGCTATGCAAACTTCCCACAAAGAAGAGCGCAGATTTTCACACAAAAATGTTTGCCTATTAGGTTCATCAGATGAGCTGGGTGGTATCTTGTATCGCCTTTCAGCCATATATTAAGGGTGGGTCCTTGTTGGGTCCTTGTTGAGACACTTTTTGACCTGCAAATTAATTTGCTGCTGCCCTTTTTCTTGGATTTCAGCCATAAACAGTTTACAGCTAGTGCCCCTGGAGAAATTATCCTTAAAAATTATTTGCTTATTAGAGTAAAAGAGAAACATTTTCTTATCCACTTGTCGTTCGGACTTGAAGGCACTATATTAAATTTTGTTGCCTAAAACTCAAGAGTACTTGTCCAAAACTTTTTGCTCAAACTCGAAACTCAAAAACAGTTGGGCATTTAATCACATTATTGGCCTTGTAAATTGTTCTTGACTTAAATCTTGCTTTTATGACTAATAACATAAATTGTAATTCTACTTTAATTTGAAGTCAGTTTTCAACGGACAAGTCATGTCAAAGGTTTACATTTCCGAACTAAATTTCTACCTGTCCCGGACAATCGGGTGAAGGTTTTGGTGCACCCTGCTTATTGAAAAGTAATAAACAGTGTTTAATTTAATCATGCTGACTATTTTTGTGCTCTCTAAAGTAATGTTCATTTTCTGTTTAATCCAGAGGACCCAGCTATCCTTGGAAGATTGAATGAATGTCTGGAAACCATTCTTAACAAAGCCCAGGTATGTAAAGCCATGCTTTTGAAAAATAATCTATTCTTAATTTTTGACATTTACCACAACATTACAACAAACCAAAGAGCAGATGAAATGAGAACTTTGCTTGTTACCTGTAAACTCTTGTAGGAACCACCAAAGTCCAAGAAAGTTCAGCATTCAAATGCCAGAAATGCAGTGCTTTTTGAGGCCATAAATTTGATCATTCACTTGGATAGGTATATGCATCTTATGTGTTTTACTCTTTGTTGGACTCAGGCAAGGAGGGAAATATATACATACAATGTATATAGATAATTACTGATAGAATTTGCCAGCCAAAAGCAAACAAAGAAAATTTGAAAGAGGACACAAAATGGGTCTGTTTAGGGAAACGTTTTCACCTTAGCAAAGGAAAAGTTAAAATAGCTTCCAACCTCTTTTTTTCGATATTTCCATCCCTGTCTGGTCTGGAAAAATCCCTCATAACAAAGACCCCTGTATGTTGTGCTTTAGTAAGGAGTCCTTCGAGTGCCACACATGTGTGCGTAGAGACTTCACGTGTATGTTTAGATATCGCATTCACAATGCTTTCTTTTTTCCTTTTCGGAGTGACTGTTTTTGGTCTGATGCAACCATTAGTCTTGTGCGACTTTTTTCTTTGAACACATACAATCAAAATAAACCTGTCAGCTTTTTTACTGATTAAAAATAATTATGTCTAATTTTTACTTGATTTTATCTTCCCAGTGAACAGAGTTTGCTGATCAGAGGCTGTAACCAGTTGGGCCAGTTTTTAACACACAGAGAAACTAACTTAAGGTATATTTCCTTAATATATTTGATCCATGGATACTTAAAAAATGGCTGTTTTCTCAGATTGTTAGTGAGTTTGCCATAGGCAATTAATACATGCATGTATGTTGTAGTTAATTTTTTATCCCAGGTAATTTTTATTTCTCCTTTGTTTCAACTTTATTAGCATACATTACCACACTCAAAAACAAAAGAAAAACAAAAATTACTAGAGGTAAAAAATATAACTACAACATAATATGTATTTGACTGTATAGTTTTGATCCCAGAGAAATGACTTTATTTGAGTGGCGGTTCTGGATTTCGTCCCCATTCCATTTTAATAGTTTATAAATTATTTTTCTCCCAGATATCTTGCCTTGGAGGGGCTTTGTTTAATGTCCAATTCTGAGTTCTCAGCTGATGCTGTAAGGAAACACCAAGAGACAGTTGTTGGAGCACTTAAGGTGAACTTGTGCGTTGTTCTCAGCCTTCAAGGTCTGCTTGTTTTTTATACTCTGCATTGGAGTGTACTCTAACTAAGGATGCCCATATTGCCAGAGTGCACCCCAGTTTCTGTAGCGTGAGGCTCTTGTAGTAGGAGTATGGCATCCCCGGATGGGTTGCTAGTCCATGAGACTGTTACTCCAGCAATATGTTGCTGGTACCCATTTTATAGACTTGGGTGAAGAAAGACAAAGTGGAGCAAAAAGGCTTGTCTCAGGAATCAATGTAATAGCAAGGCTTGAACCCAGACCTGTACATGTAAAGATCTGAAGTTTGATGTGTCCACTGCTTGGCCACCTCTTCCCCACTACTTTCTAATGAAATTTGTCATTTTTGTTCTTTTCCAGACTGAGCGGGATGTCAGTGTTCGTCAAAGGGCTGTTGATCTTCTTTATGCCATGTGTGACAAGAACAACGCTGAGGAAATCGTGTCAGAAATGTTGACTTACCTGGAGACAGCTGATTATTCCATCAAGGAAGAAATGGTAATTTGCATTTCTTTATTGGTTGTACCCTTTAGAACTGATCTTTCCATATTGCCTTGTTTTGTTAGTCATTTAAGCCCCAATATAAACATGTAAATCCTCTTCATTGTTCTCCATTGTTTCTTATTGTATTGCTTTAGAGAATGTGTTCAGACATCAAGACATTTCATCAGTGCTGATCAGTCCATTCATTTTCTTGACCTGTAAATTTGATTTGGCAGTGATATTGTTAGAAGAAATTTCATGCTAATCACTATTGGGGCTTAAAGTGGTAAATAATAAAAGTGTCCATGTGCAAAACCAATCTCCGAGAAATGATTCTTCCAATTTAGATCACTAACTCATAAGGCTTGTTGTTGATCTTTACCTTTTTCTAGTTCTGTTAACTCATGAGGGTACAAAACCAATCTCAGGGAAAACATTTCGACCTCCATTTTAAGTTACTTTGTTGTCATATGTATTAACACACATGATGCCATGTGATAATGCTGAACTACTTTGCCAGAGAAGAAGACTGTGTGATATGGTCAAAAGCTATTCAGCTCTGTACTTTGCAAAAATTAATCTTAAAAGATAAAAGGATCCAAAAATGTCATTTTTATAAATTGGAGAAAAGCAAAAGGTCTAAGTGAAATGTTGTTAAAGAGGCTTCTTTGGAATGGTAGCATTGTGTTTTATCCCCACTGGTCATTTCCAGTTGCAGATCCAGACATTGAGATAACAGAGGGGGGGGGGGGGGGGGGGGGGGGTTGTGGTCTCCAAAAGTATATTTTTTTTTAGCCCTTCAGGCCTCAGTTTGGTCTAAAAATAAGGGGGCCCACCCCTGGATCTGCCACTGATTTCTATGACAATAATAACCTTCTGTCCCGAAACATAGAAAATATTGTTTTGCACTTGTCCTTGTTTTCAAGGATAAGCTCAGGTTTAAGAGTTCAGAGGTTAAGGAAATACACTCATAATTATACAGTGTATGTTTGTATAATTTCACCATTAGGTGTTGAGTACTTTTCTCCAGATGCCATAATAAAGTTGCTGATCATCATATATTTCTTATAGGTATTGAAAGTAGCAATTCTTGCTGAAAAGTTTGCAACTGACTATTCCTGGTACATGGATACTATCCTTACCCTCATCCGGATTGCCGGAGATTATGTCAGCGAAGAGGTAAGGCACTTTGACTATTGAAATAACAAAAACAGACTAGAATAGTGCTTTTCATTTTAAACTTAATTTCTGTTACAAAACAGTTTTAACTTATGGTCCTTTTTTGACCTGTGAAGGTGTTAAATCATTTTGAAAATCTTCACAGGTTTGGTACCGTGTGATCCAGATTGTCATTAACAGGGATGATATTCAGGGTTATGCAGCTAAGACAGTATTTGAGGCTTTGCAGTCGCCTTCATGCCATGAGAACATGGTTAGAGTTGGTGGCTATATCTTGGGAGAATTTGGAAACCTTATCGCAGGAGATCCTCGCTCAAGGTATGGTTTCTTTTTCCAGACCTTGGTCAGATTGTTTTGCAACGAACTCTGATACGTCAGTGAGCAAGTTACAGGGTATGCCAAACATTCAGGGCCAACAGTATTTGCCTCAAGCACTCCAGTTAATTGTTAGGATTAAAGCATAGCCTAAAATCCTCTGAGAAATTCAGTTAAATTGTTACATAAGTCATTTTTTTATACAGCAAAGTAAGCTTTTCCTTAAGCCTACACACGTACAGTGTATAATTACCGATTAGCTTGTGAGGGTGGTTCACTTGGAGGCCTTCTAGTTTGTTTAAAAAGTTGTTGTTATAAAATACATATGGTCTGGCATGTGAAATATGATGAGGGGTGTCTCCTTTATGAGCTTTTCATTTTTCCTTCCGTGAAAAAGAATTTCCCTGTTTTTTTTTTTAAATATGTATATATGAACAGGGCTGTGCTCTAGCAGAATCTGGTATCCCTGGCACCCATCTTTTGCTCTCTGGTGACTAAGAAATCGTAGTTTTTTCTTACAAATCATAATTATGCTGGGCACCCTGGATTTCCCAGAGTTCAGGGAATTAAACTCTCCTCAATTATCCATAGATAACAGTCTTGCATGGAAGATCATGTAAGCGATTTTACCTGCAAGAGGTTCCTTGCAGAATTTCTACACATTTGTAGCACCAAAATTCTTTGAAGGTGATCTTTTCTACTCTTCCCTTTGTCAGCCCAATGGTTCAATTCCAGCTGCTTCACAGCAAGTTCCCATTGTGCTCTTCGCCAACAAGAGGCTTGCTCATGTCAACATACATCAAGTTCATTAACTTGTTTCCAGAAATCAAAGGACACATCCAAGAGGTAAGAGCAACTTCTCCTACATGTAAGCTTCTTATCCAATGTCTCAGATTTTAGTTTGTCAAGCCTGTAGAATGTACGTCTTTCACTCCTGATACATGGTGGCTTAAAAAATATTCACCAAAACTCACATTTCTTTTTCTTAAATCCTAAAATGTAAAAAGTAATGTGTGAAAGTTCTGCTAAAGAGGGTTGAAAGCTGTACTCTCGCAATGCCTGGTCGCCCCTACTCCTGGGTGACTAGAAAATTGAAGGTTTTTCATGGAAATCATATGCTTGGCACCTTGGGTTTCACAGGGTTCAGATTGCACTGGGCTCCTTTTTTCTATGTTCTCTGTACTATTTAGTTCCTTTTGCGTGTAGGTAACATGATAAAAATTTTGTAATGGTGGAAGAACAAGCAAGCTAAAAAAGAACTTCTACGTCAGTGTGCAAAGAAAGTCGTGTCCGATAGCCTGGGGTAGTGAATTTTGCTATTGGGCTAGTGATTTTTGTTCTTAACTTGTCCAACGGGCAAGTGCTTTTTTGGGGGAAATTCAAATTAGAGAAAGATTGTAATCAATCCTGCTAATCAAAAAGGGTTTTTGGGTCTAGTTGAGATGACTTGTGGGCTAGTACATGCTAGCTACAGCTTGCCCGAATGGCATGCTGTAAAAGTGACTTTCTTTGCACCCTGTATGTACATGTTTTATTTCTTGCCTTCAGATTTTACGAAGTGACTCCAACCTTAAAAATTCAGATGCTGAAATTCAACAGAGAGCACTTGAGTATCTGAAACTTAGCACCGTTGCATCTCCAGACGTGCTGGTAAGTTTTCATACTCAGTAAGTCTTATTCACAGATTACTTTTGCCTTCTATCCACCCCAGACCTTTGAGCAAGTTATGTTAAGGGACTAAATCCCTGGGGGGGGGGGGGGGGGGGGGGTTTGCACTTCCTATACTGTAAAGGAAAGGCTTCAGGTATATCAAAGTGTAGGGAATTCAGAAGTTGAAGTATATGACAGAGTAGTAAATTGGTACATGTTCCTTTTCTGTCTGAAATGATCTATTGAAGGGTAAGGGGTTGCACCTTGGGTGAAACCTCCCCATATGATATAAAACTCTTAGATTATCCTCCTCCTTCTCCCTCCTCCAGACTAAATCTTTGGAAATCAGTAGCTGCAGTGAAAAGTAACATACCTTAGTGTTTTTAAAAGGGTTTGTCAGGCTCTTGCCGTGTGTTAAAATGACACAGATGATGTTAAAAAGAACAAAACCAGCATGCACGTGGTTCATTCCCTTCATTTTTTTTTTTTTTTTTTTAATCAGGCTACAGTTCTTGAAGAAATGCCACCTTTCCCAGAACGTGAGTCATCCATCTTAGCCAAGCTAAAAAAGAAGAAGAAGGAAAAGGCTGGAATTTTGGACAAGGAAGAGAAGGCTGAACCACCAGAGAAACCAACTACAAATGGACAGATTCCTGTTGCCAATGAGGTAAAGTATTTGCTGGGTATTTTCTTGCTTCCTGGACACAATAACATCTTTGATGTATAAAGGATTTTGTTTATCGTTTGACTGGTAACAGGTTGATTCTAGCCTGTGTTGCAGCCGGCCCATGCACTCATAAGTATAGTCCGTCTTCGAATTAGTGCACAAAAACTGGTTCTAATATCCAGCAGAGTCGCAAGGACATAATTATGTGAGCATTTCTGATAGGCAGGTTTCATTTTTTGGGGGTTTCTTATGCGCCTCACGATTGGCCTAATTCTTACGTGTGCATGATGGTTGAGCGCAGTGACATGTCAAAATTCACAGAAGGGGGTTTGCAAGGATCGCTTACAGTAAGCAATGAAAGAGCAGTTCTAGCGTCAAAACAAAGTAGGAAATCATGATATTCACGGCCAACAAAAAAAAAACTACACACATGTCGCTATTAATATTCAGGTCCAGGCATTTAGGAGAAAACCAAAGAGACTAAGGTTATTTAGCCACAATAAGAAAGCTTACGGCTTCAACAGAGGTAAAAGAAACTGCATCCGTGATCACATCCTGTCAGAAAACATTTGCGAAACATAAACCACAGTAACTAATTACTCGATATGCATGTAACAGACTAGCTTTATAACCTCTAAATGTGAGACTCAAAGTGGTAACAAATTTTGCTCAGTCAAAGTGTAGCATACTCCATGCACTGCATAAACTATGCAAAAAGAGAGCAAGAAGTACCTCAATTGTTCAAGCTGACTCTAAGGTCACGTTCCACACTATCACAAGCCCAATTCGACTCTTGTCACGAGCTATTAGTCGTGTTTGGCCTGTCAACACTTAATTCAAATTGGACTAATCACAAACCGCATAAGAAACTAGCCAATCAAAAACACCAACATATGTCCTTGCGACTCTGCTGGATTCGAACACGATATTGTGCACTAATTCGCAGATGCTCTATGCAGAAGGTTTAGAGCATTTGCGACGCAGGCAAGTTGATTCACTCGAAGTTTGTTTTTTTGACCAAGTATTTTAATGTGAGTCAATTTGCTGGAATCCAACTAAAGATATCTCTGATAAGCAGTGTTGTAGAGTGTTGTTTGTCATTAGGCGAATTGACTTATGTCCAGGCAAAACAACTTCGGGGGAATTGACTTTCGGGCAAAACAACCACGAGTCGTTTGTCTCACCATCTCAGATATTGATCATGATGTTTCAGTGGCATAGTGCAGGTCTTCATCAGGCGATAGTGTTGAAAACAGCTGAAGTTTGAGTTCATAAAAGCCGTATACCCCGATCGTGCTCCTTAATCTGTTCATGCATGCACCTTCCTGTTTCACCATTGTTTCCTTTGCTGCATTCACAAGGAATCTACTCCATCTTGTTTTCATGAATCATCAGCGTCCTTACAAATGTAGGTGGCGTTAACTGTGATCTTAGTGTTGTATCGGACAGATCGTATCCCATGATGTTGTAGGCAATGGCAAAGTTGTGCAGATAGCCCTTTTATGTATGGTAGAAGCACTGTAGATTTAATTGTGGTAGTGGGTTCTTTAGTAGATTTATTAGATGTGGGTGTTAATGTTGTGCAGTCAGCAAGGCATGGGTCACTCTTTAGTTTCCATAGCGTCACTTGTACAAAACATTCAATAAAAGCATTTGAAAATAAAGATTCTTGCAAATTTCAGGTTCCTGCTCCCAATCCAGCCCTACAGGCAGGTGAGATATCCGCTTGAATAAATTATGCTAAATAAACTGAACAATTTACAAAGTTGCATTCATTCATCAGGGCTTTCAGGTTAATGAGAAAACTATCCAGGGATTCAACAGTTTCTTGTCGATGGGAGTTGCATTTAGAATATGGAAAGGCATATACTGTGCACTCCCCCTCTCTCCCCCAGTAAGCTCAGAATGACTAATGATAATGTGTATGTAAATAATGACAAACATGATTCTGGAGAGGCAGTTTATATTAAAGAATCTTATACTGATGACTCTGTGTTTTGTAGATCTCATTGGCACTGCACCTTCTCCTGTGGCAAACAACATTGCAGCTGTTGATCCTGGAGCAGGAGGAGGGCTTCTGGTAGATGTGTTTGACATGCCAGCAGTACCTTTGGTAGGGGTTGGGGGCATCCCATCTGTCACACCCGGTGCAGAGGAAAATCTCAAGAAGTAAGTTTTGGGTCACTATTTATGTTAAAGAAAACTGATAATATCAGGGCTGTCACTAAGAGCTGGGGGCTGAGGATTTCCCTTGGCTACCATGAACATGACGTCCAGCCATTTTCGTAGGAAACAAAGGATAATGAAACCAAAAGAACTCCCTGGCTATTCAGTTCCAGTCCTTACCTTCTAATTACAAATACCTGTCAGTGTGAAATCTTATTGACAGCCCTGTAAAATGTAACCTGAGTCGCAGACACTCTAAACCTTCTGTTTTCTAGATAATACATGAGCCAGCTGCAACGCAGGCTATGTAATATGCAGCAGTTATTGGATGATGCTGAGTAGGATTTGAAGAATTATGAGATCTTCATAATTTTTCATATCATACAAAACCTGAATCCAAGTACCCCTCTGTGTTAAGTTCGGTCTCCAAAACATTTGCCTGTCATCGGCAGTTTCAGGATGTGATGCCAGGACGGTGATTCTTGCAGAAGCTCATCATGTAGTACTTGGCATCCCTCACGTAGCATTTTAATTTATATTTGTTGTGTTTTTTCACCAATAGTTCAGCTATTTTGTCTTTGCATAACATGGAAAGTCTTCCACCTTTTCTCCAGCTTTTCACTGTCAATACTGCCAAGTGACTGTGCTGCTTTATTTCGAGATATCTAGCCCTGTACAAGTACATCCCTTTTTCACTAATAAACACGTTTATTGTAAATTAACAGCTAACTTGTCCCAAATTTGCTCAGTGCTACAATCGGTGACAAACTTGTTGAGACATTGTACTCAAAATTAATAGGGTAACTTCAGAGAATAAAAGAATCCCTACCCCTCCCCTGTCCCCTCCATTCAAAGTTGGGGTGTGTGTTGTTTTCTGCAGGTAGCTCAAACAGCGGCACAACATTGCATAGAGGGGATGGGGGAGGAAAAGCTATATTTCCCTCTTCTGAAGTCAGTATAACATAAAAAAGGCCTTTTTAGGGTGAAGTGTGTCATCTCATTTTGTTGCCGATTGTAGCCAGTTATTTAACAATTTTTAGTAAAATCCAACTAGTTGGTCAAAAATATCGAGAATAAAAAAACTTTAGCTAGTTAAAGCTAGACTTTAGTCCTTTTTTGCCGCTCAAAAGCCCGCGCTTTTCGCTACTAGTGGGCTATAACATATAGCCTAGTAGTAGCTCAACCAATCAGAATACAGCATTGATGATAGACCACTAGTTGGATTTTACTAAAAAGAATTAGCCTGTGGAATTAGGTCAATCCAAAAATACCTACTGTGAATGAATAATAAATTAGGTTATATTGTCCTTCTCTTGGACATAATGTACAAAAATAAGACCTTAATATACGAAGATGCTGCCTAGGGGTTGGGTGGCTGCTCTCGTTTTATGAGCTCCTCTTTTGGTTGACAGATTTGTGTTCAAAAACACTGGTGTCCTATTTGAAAACGACATTCTCCAAGTTGGTATAAAATCAGATTTCAGGGACCAAGCAGGTAAGGAGGCTTATATCTCTTTTTTCTTTACTTTTTCTTCCTCTTTCTTACGTGATCTTTGGCATCAACAACAACAACTTTATGACATGATATTTTTTTAAGGTCACCATTTTCAATACGAATGTTTGTAATACATACATGTAAGTTAAAGGGGTTCTCCCTAGAAAAGCTCAGCTGAGCTTGTAGAGATCTCCTGCTAGGTTATGTTATAGATGTAGTACATTAGTAATTAAGTGGCCAATAAAAGATTGATTTTAGTAATTTTGATTCTTTCCATGATAGGAACCATCGGTGTATTCTATGGTAACAAGACATCATCGCAGTTTGTCAATTTCTCCTCCACTGTTCATATGCCTGGAGACCTCAACAATCATATCCTTTTTGCATGATAAATTGTCAATGATGAGATGAACCTTTAAAGAACGTTTTACAAGAAAACTCAATAAAAACTTGATATTTTCATTGACTGTCTGCCACTATTAGCAAAATTTAATGTTTATGTTAAAGTTTTTTCAGTGGATATAGAAGTATATTTTATCACGTAACCACCAATGAAATACCAGGTGAGGAGCTTTCATGCAAAAACTTCACACATGAAAATAACATGTCATCTTCCCACATGAGAAGATCACTGTTGCTATGGTTACATGATAAATCATGCCTTTTGCAGCAAATAATACACTAAAATGAAATGGTTTGGTATTTCCTTGGTGTTGAAATAATAAATACTGTACAAAATTATATGGTGGCTTGAAGGTACGAAATTTCTCCTCTCATGTTAAAGAATATTTCACTCTAACTCTTGAAGAGAAAAGGAAATTCATTTCTCTGCACGGTTAAGTAAAATCCTCAATATACGTGGCAGGACCTGTTTACATGGAAGTGGGGGGACCCCAGATAGGTGAGGTAACCCTCTTAGGTGGGGTAGCCCCCCGAGTGTCCATATAATCTCACATTTTAATTTGATCACGTTTACATGATAGGTGGGGTGACCATATAAGAGACTATATGAACAGTGTGTCACCTCACCTACTTGGGGTCCCCCATCTCCAAGTAAACGGGCCCTAGAATAAATACATTGTTGTTATTGTGAAGTATCCATCCTTTATTCAAAGCAAATCTCCAAGTTAATTCCAGCCCCCCTCCCAATGTAGTAGAAGGAGGCGCCCAAGTGAAGCAGATGATCAATGTAGAAGCTATCATGGACTTCAACGATCGTCCGCTCCTAGATCTTCAATTCAGGTAACTTTTCAACAGTTCAGAGAGTCTTCATAGCCAATAACATACGGGCTTAACTGACAGACGACCAATAAGATCACGACTTTATTGACCAATCAGGTCAATAACCAAAGTGATACAACTGACGTGATACAAATCTCTTTGACTCGGCTGAAAATGACTATCAGTACCGCACAGGTTGTCGAAACGTCAGTCACGGTCAACAAGTTGATGACTTTTACAAACCTTTCACTGTTATAAAAAGGAGTTTGTTAGTACGGTCATAAATAAGGTGGGTGACTATAATTCTCTCAAAAAGTTTAATCTTGAACAATATTATTAAATACAATACGTCAGTTGCAAGAGAACACGTTACTTGGTTTTTTATTTTAATTACCCGTTAACATGGAATGGATATTTTGTCTTGTTCTTCAGTGTGAATGGTTTGAGCCAAAGAATTGTTCTTCCGATGCCACTGTTTCTATCCAAGTTCTTCACACCAACAGAAATGACCTCTCAAGACTTCTTTTCAAGATGGAAACAGCTAGGAAAGTAAGTTTCGTCCCGAGGCCTTAAAAAATGCCGCGACTACCTTTAGCTGTTAAAGAAAATGCTGTCAGTAGGACTGGTTTTGTTTCCATGCTCAACCTTAAAAGCGAGTGAAAAAACATAGAAGCAATTAACCCCTTAAGCCCCAATATACCCATACAAATTCTCCAAACTAAAACAAGCTGTACGTTTCCATAAAGAATAAGTTGAGAGAATTTGGTAGAAGATCCAAGCATTTTTTCTTGGGTGATTATTTCATTAATGGGCTACAAGGGCGACACAGTGGTGAGAGCACTCGCCTCCCAGTAATGTGGTCCAGGTTCAAATCCCAGCGTCGATGCCATATGTGGCTTGAGTTTGTTGTTGGTTCTCTGTCTTGCTCTGAGAGGTTTATCCCCGGGTACTCCAGTTTTCCCCTCTCCTCAAAAACCGACACTTCCAAATTCCAATTTTACCAGCAATCGGGTAGACGAAGAACCACTTTGTGGATGTGCTACCTCCAAATCATTGTTTATTTATTTATTTATTTATTATTTATGTAATTGTCACAATGTTTTCTCTTGATTGTGTATTGACATTGTTTGGAAAAAATTGGTTTGTCACTTTTGGGACTTAATGAACAGTCATGTGGTTCTGATCATGCGCAGTAGCATGTTTAACCGTAGTCGTAGTCCGTAGTCGCCGTATCTTAAAGTCTCTATTGACTCTTTAAGTCCCCAAAGTGACAATCATCAATTTTCTACCACAGCAAAAACCCTGCTATGCTAAACTCATTTTCGGCAGAGACTGAAATGAGTTAGCCTGCAAATACAGCTCCCCCTCACTTCTAATCGCCGTCGCGAGAACATTTCGCGAGACAAGAGAGGTGGCTGTATTCGCAGGTTAGAAATGATTCTTCAGCAGAATAGAGAGTGTTTTTTACATATGTGTGAAACTTATTTGGCCAAATTTCATGCTGAAGGTTTCGATACTTTTTCCTTTCTATTTTCAGCCCCGACCAAGAATGCCAAAAGATATTTCAAGCTAGATTTCCAATTGACACAGAAACAATTAAAACAAAGGTTTGTAGAAAGGTGTCCAGTTGTTTCACTGCAACCGTAACCAGGCTATGTATGGAGGTCATTACGTAAAATGCTCCTGTAGAGTTTGAAGAAAATGTGGATAAATTTAGGTCTCTGGGAAACTGCCCACCTACCCCTCGCCTAAGCTAACATTAACACTTACTTCTCACTTAGGGCAAAATGTTGGCTTAGGGGAGGGGTACGTGGGCAGCAATTGATCCGAAAATGTCATACAAATTTCAACTGGGAGTATTAACCATAACCGTTTTGGGCGGGGAACCGAGGAGTGATTTTTGTAGGCATAGCATTAAAACTTGAAACAGTTAGCCGAATTTTTTCAATTTTTTTCCGTCCAAGAGGTCAATTTTCTGACAAACTATAACTTGGAGTTGTAACTATGCATTCCTGCACTGGGCAAAGTTGCTGGAAAGTCGATCAGCGTGAATCCAGGCTTAGTTACCATGGCTACTACCATGCTCTAGCTTCAGCTATCCTACGATAAATGCCACAGTCAGGTGGAACAGCCAGACACTTAACACTAACATTGCAATTTTGGCTTAATTATGTATTTTCTTTTCTCTTACAGCTTGTTGGCTTTGGAATGTCCCTACTTCAGAATGTAGACCCCAATCCTGAGAATTTTGTTTGTGCTGGAATAATCAAAGCACGAAGTGTTCAAATGGGAACGCTTCTTCGGCTAGAACCCAACAGACAAGCGCAGGTAAGGAAGTGTTATTTGAAACTATTCATCAAGTCTCTAGCTTGACAAAACAGCCGACATTTTGACTTTTATAAAACGACTGCAGAAATTCCATACCGATGACGTGACCACCTAGTTCTAGGTAGTGCTTCTGATTGGTCGTGGCGCAAGGAAAATGTACTTCAACCAATCAGAGCCACTACCCAGATCGGTTAGTGACGCGTCATCAGTATGGAATTTCTGCACTCATTCCTCATACGTCATTTCGCGGGAATCCAGTAGTGGCGTCGCGAAATGACGGCTGTTCCCTCAGGCAAGCAAATAGGGACCTTAAGCAACAGCGTTTTTGAGCGACGGACGTCAACCGGAAGTGGACTTTTTGCATCATTGGGCAGTGGTTTGGTTAAAACTCTCGGGTAAATCGTCTTTGAAAGAGAAAAGAAAGTTAGCAATGAAAATTTGATAGCGTCAAGGCATATAAAGAAACTACTGATCCACAGTCAAAAAGCATCACAATATTGACCTCTTAATGCAGGTTTTTCGTTTGAAAGGGAAGTGACACCACAAGTTACTTAAAATGATTCCAACAGATTCCTATATGGGTAAGGGTGACCTTACTATCATAGAACATAGAAACTGATTAACAGCTGCGTGGCTTATTGAGTTGCGTACCTGGGGTGTTTCCAGAGCTTTCGCTTTTAGCACAGCTAGCCTTCACAGCGTTGCGTCCTTGTGGCTTTTAAATCCTGGCCTCCTAGCGATAAGCCTCAACGCTAACAAAACCAGGCACCCCTCAAGCTGACTTATCAGTGGGATGAAGGGTAGGGGTAAACGATTGATCTACGTGCTAAACGGTATGTTCAACTCTTGCAGATGTTCAGACTCACGCTACGGAGTTCTAAAGGTGCAGTTTCGCAAATGCTTGGAGAGATCTTGGAAGACCAGTTTTAAACCAGTCTGCTCTAAGGCGTAAAGCTCAGATAGGTTGCAACTGAAAGAATCAACATACAAACTGAGTAAAACCAGATATTTTTATGAATCATCTATCACATCTTTATCAAGCTTCAAACAGTAATCTGCCGTAAAGATTTGTCTTGTCTTTGAATTAGTTGTGTCAAACAGGTGATGATTCTTCTGTAAAGTTCTTGTGATGTTAGCTTTTATATGTTTTGTTCTTAGCCAGTCGAGTGAAAAACAAAACTTGTTGGTTCACAGCTATGTCTAGAACCAATTTACTGGCGTTTGGGTCAAGGGTCAGCCTAGCAGAGGACTGCTCTTCTTGTTGTGCTACAAGGTTACAGTGAATTCCTCTTTCATCACTTGGCGCATGTTGCGTTGGCGATATGTAGTTCATGTAATAATTATTGTTTTTAGAACGCGCGTTAATTTCATGAATGTAGAGGATAAATGATTCTACTATTCGTTCTAAGTAAAACATAGCAGAAACATTTTAGCTTCATTCCTTAGATGCTTAATATTTACTACATTATTTTTCTTTTGAGCATAGCTTGTGTGACGTATTATTTTCTTTAAGAACCTGACATGAACATTAAGCTTAGTTACATCTTTTTTCTTTTTTTTTTTAATTATAATACTACAGAAGCATTTCAATTTAGAACTCTATTGTTCTTTGTTGTGAACATGTACAAGTTCTATTTTCCAGTGCTGGACGTCTTGGCTTGGCAACTGCTTCTTGCTTGCTATTTCACTGACTTACGAACACTATACTTACAAAAGAGGGCGTCAATGGGTTACCTTAAAAGCGTACAACGACAATTTTTTGTTGTCGTAACCTCATAAATACCAAAAACACAAAGTGTAGGGTACAAAAGGTTCTCGATTTAATTGTATACGGTATTAAGTCAAGTTTTGACCATGTTCTGTGAAGGTTGGCAACCTACTTGGTTGAAAATGTCTACTTTATAGTATATTCTAGTAAGTAACACCTTCGTTTCTAGAACGGTGGAAGGAAGCGGGAATTATAAGTGTTGTAACTTTAGAGTCTGTGGATGAAACCCTATCGTGTGACCATTCAACTGAAATCTCTTTGTCAGTACTTGAACATGGTGCTATTTGTTGTTCAGCATTTTTCAAAAATTAATTAGGAATTTTTTGCTTTTGCCACTTTTGGGAGTAAAAGGTTTTACTGACTTAGCCGCCTTTTTGCTGTTTGCTGACTGAGGGGACGTTTTGAAACTGTTAACTGACCAGAGGTACAGTGTATATCCCATTGACGTCCTCACGGAAGTGGTACGTAACCAGGAGCCCAATGTAAGTCAGAATTTGCAAGCCTGGGTCGTAGTCTTGGTGAAGACGTTACAACACGACAAAGGTGTTCTCACGAAATACAGTAACTAATTTTAAGAGATCGCGAAAAATAGCTGCGGTATGATTGGGGAAGGACGGAACGCGCGAGTGTCCTTTTCCACGCGCAACGCGTATGATCAATATTAGGCACCTTACGATCCGAGGATGGCGACGGTAGCGAAAACGTCGCTTCAAAAGGAAGTCTCCATTGCGATTGTTCTAACGCACTTTTTTGCCAAATTTAAGGAAACTCTCCTAGAGTTGAAGTTCTAAGACTAAAGTGAAAGAAAATTTTGTTGTGGCTTGTTTGCGTCCTCCATAGAAAGTGAAATTAGACATTTTCACGTCATAGTCGTGTGGTGACGGCAAAAAAAAGTTACAAAAACGTGTGCTGTTCGCGCAGAGCTGTTGTTGTGCATATTAAACCTATTTCTTTACTCATGTTCTCGTTGTCGTCGCCGTCGGATCTTAAGGTCCCTATACTCACTCGGGTGCCACGCAGAACAAAACTTAAACTGTTTTTCTTTTATGTTTTTGGACTTAAACAATCAGTTATCACACCAACATATGGAGGAGCTCATAAAGATGAATTGATCAGACCTGGAGCTCGTTTAACTGAAGGCAACTTATGTTCGCTGAGTTGATGCTGTTTTAACGCTAAGAAATATCTATGATGGGATTGTAACAATTAATCAGCAGTTGTCAAAATTGTGGTATTTTATTTTACCATTGATAGTTAAACAGACGCGAGATGTAATACCTTGCTTAATATACCTAGGAATTTTATATAAAAAAGAAAAAAACAAACAAAAAAACTTGTAACATGTAACGAACGTAAGTAGGAGTCATCTTGTAGGTGCTATGAATCGCCTGATGCCAAATAAAAACATCAGTACAATAAAGCACTTTTGTCTTATCGTTTTGTTTACTACTGTTTTGGAGGAGCTGAAAGACAAGTGGAATAAGAAGGAGGTAAAGTAGAGACTGAGTAATGAAATGCTAACCGAAAGTAGCCACTGGAACATAAGGGAAGTTTCCTGTCCGATACTCGACACTAGGGACCTTAAGCAACCTAGACGACGAGCCCAGTGGACGACGACCGGAAGTGTTCTCACGAAGCCAGCAACGTCTGCGCATGTCAGTGATGTCGTCCACATGGCGTTCAGGACGTGACATCTGTTGATTTGCCGTCCTCAGGTGAACGTGACCATTCAAACCAATCTTTGACGTTTCTGTGCCCATTTTACCTTGTTTAATACCAGTGTTTGAAAAAAGGAAACCTTTTTTGTACTTTTTGCCGAAGGTTGGGCCGTTGGAGGAAAGATTTCGAGAGATTTTCGGTAAACCGTGAGCCGTGGTTTTCAATGGCTTCGGCGGGATAGAACCTGTGAGTAAAAGTAAAATGTTTATGTTCTCCTTAAATGCTTCTGAACTGTAATCCGTTTCCAGAAGCACTATTTCACTCGAAAAGGAAAAGGCGTTGATATTCGGGACCCTTGCATGAAAGAGACCGGTTAAAAATTCCAAGGAAAATCTCTCGAAGCATTTTCATCCACACTGTTTTTTTTTTTGTTTATGTATTTTGAGATGTACATGTCTGCCTCTCGAAAGCAAGATTTTCACTATATTTCGTATATACTGTTTCCGGTAAACTTGATCAACGTGAACAGAGTCGTATATCCGTAGTAGATAAATGAATGGGACTGTACGGAAATCTTGCCTCCGGCAATTAAGTCCTGTAAAATGTATAGGACAACAAAACCAGTTCTGTACTGTTTGATTCTCGATTGATTCGATTCAAACCTTTTCATTGACAAGCGGTTTACTGATTTAAATCCTTCGGAGAGTAGGAAAAGTTCTTCCTCGTTAATTGTGTTGTTCTCATCGCTAAACTAAAGAAGTAACTCTCGTAATTCTTTAAACGAAGCCATTCAGTGCAGTCTACCTACTTCGGCGACGAGCCGAGACGGGAGCTTCAGGGCGGAAAAACGTTCTGCGCAACCTTCTGCGCATCCCTTATCGCAGGCTCAAGGCGGGCTTTTCTGTTTGTTCGTTTGTCACTGACAGAGTCACTGACTAAGACTGAATGAAATGCACAAGGTGTGAACGTTTGCTTCTCGAAAAGCCCTTATAATTTTGAATGGTTTTTGTTTTTCGTCACTTGAAAATTACTTTGGACTCGAAACAACCAATGTTAAAGGAAAAACGGATCATTCCGTCAGTCTGGGTCCGTGTGGTTTTCGTCCATTTGATTTTTATTCCAAATTGAAAATCAAAAATTCACAATCGAGATTTCTATTGTTTGATTCCTCAAGAATTGAAAATCACAAATTTACAATCTTAGTTGTCAATTTTTTGTTTCTACGAAAGGTAAAATTGAAAAGCAATTTTCAATGTTTTGAAAATCAAAAATCAAAAATTGAAAATGGCCAGGTGGCGGCTTTCATTTCTTGTTTTTAAGGAAAAGGAAAACTAAACGATAATCTTTAATTTTGAGATTTTTGCTTGGTACCGAAGTTGAAAATGTTTTTTCAATTTCCACTTTCCTAGATTCCAGCTTATTAAAAATTCAAACTTGACAAAGCTATTCATGTGATACGAAACCGCGGGAAACAGTATCAATGCTGATGAAATCCGAAATGAAAATGATTTTTTGATTTTCGTATTTGAGAAAAACAAAAATTGCCAACCTACCAGAAATCTCTGTGATGGGAGGGGAGGGTAAAGCCGGAAGTGGCGCGACCGAAAGGAAGATGGCCGTCGTCTTGTCACCAAGGGGTGTTTCGTGTCTCCGTCGAGCTGTCTCTAGCGGAAATGTTACGCCAACAGCAATCCGCAGTCTGCCTGTACCATGACCAAGAAGTTTTCAAAGAAATGGGCTGAATGTTTTTTTCACGGTAAGTATGCTTTTGTTTTAACCTTGCAACATCCAAGGCTACGCTACGCTAGAGAGTTTCAGTTCTGGGCCCAGTTGTTCAAAAGGCCGATTTATAATAACGCTTAACCCGGGTTTATTTTTATTTTTTTTCAAAAGCATTTTCTCGGACAATTTTCTCTGATATTCATAGAACATCGAATCATCAGCTTATTGACAAAAATAATTGAACTGAATTTGCTTTATAAGCTTTCATATTTGAATTCAAATTTTGCACTTTTTAAACCCTGTGTTATCAGTCTTAATTATGAGAATCCAGCTTTGAACAGTCCGGCCCTGGGGCTCGTTTCTCGAAAGTCCCGATGATTAACGGGCCCATAAAGCTGTATTGGTTTACATGCAAGATAGAGGTTTCAAAAGTTTTTACATCTAACAGTATAAAACTATCAGTTAATGAAACAAAATGGAGTAGTTAGCTAGCCAGGACCCGCGCTCTTATTCTTCGTATTTCAATTTGAATATTTGATTTCGGGCCCGAAAAGTTAACGGGACTTTCGAGAAACGGGCCCCTGGTCTTTAAATGTGTCTAGCAGGCGAGTACTACTGGAGGCTGAACCGTAGTTTAGCGAGTACAGTCAACTCCCTTTATTGCGGACACCGTAGGGACCTCGAGTTAGCGTCCTCACTAGCGAGAGTCCGTAATAGCAGGAAATTATTTCAGTCAAACATCTGTAATTTATTTTTGCCCGTGATTTAGCTGCTGTCCGTATTATCGGGGTGTCCGTTATAGCGGGGTGTCCGCAAGGCGAGAGTTGACTGTACATGTTTTTCCTACAGTTTGATTCTGGCCTACCCTATTTCCATTTGTTAAGTTAACTTAAGCCTTTATGAACATGTTATTCTGAATGCTATTTGAGCTTACTCTTACCCAGCTGGTCTCCAGACCATCAAGTGTAAGAATTACTTTGAGGAGGATTCTCCTGTACATGTAGTGCGTAATATGTTAAAGAGTTTCGGTCTGAAAACAGGTATACATGTACACTGATTTCTTGGTCTGGAATCGGGTTTAGTTTTAGAGAGAACTATACAGGTCTCTTTGAACTTATTTGTAGTTTCAATTCCAAATGAATAAGAAATAATAATATGCGAAGTGGAAACGGATTTTAAAAACTCTTTTTGTGGGCGTTCTAATCTAACTGGAGACCCTCGGAGATTTGCTTCAATGCCCAATCAAAAGGAGATCAAGCCCCACCTGTTGTGAGTAACAGTACCTGTGATAAAACTAAGAGATCAGTTGGATATCACACCAACAGTACATTGAGCAAGAATCTTCTTGCAATCTTGGCAAATGTCCCAAAGTTTTTATGGGTTCCTGGGGCCCGTTTCTCGAAAGTCCCGGTAACTTTTCGGGCCCGAAATCAAATATTCAAATCGAAATATAAAGAATAAGAGCGCGGGTCCTGGCTAGCAAACTACTCCATTTTGTTTCATTAACTGATAGTTTTATCATGTTACATGCAAAACTATTGAAACCTCGGTCTTTAATGAAAACGGAAACAGCTTACCGGGCCCGTTAATTATCGGGACTTTCGAGAAACAGGCCCCTGGGTACTGGCACTCTAGGGCAAGCCCCTGACTGATGCCTTTTTACGGCTGTTCCCCAGAAACAATAGAACCTGTTATTCTCTAGTGTTGTGTTAACGTGAATGAGCTATTGTAGGTGCTCTCAGCAAAGTCAGAAAATGTTGAGTTACAGGACATTGAATTTCAAATATTTTTGTCACATAGTAAAAAATATACTTTTTGTGCAAAAAACCCCTTCCCCTCCCCCTAAAAAAGGCTCTTCTTTGCCCAAAGTACAACATTTCACAAACATTACAACTGGAAAATTAATTTTTTCAGGGCATTTGAGTAATGCATGCCTGATCACCGTTTGGAACAGATCCATTATCATCTGGTGGACAAAATTCCTAGTTTCAACCAACTAAAACTATTTCCATATTCATTTTGTTTCATTTTTCATCATTCATCTTTCTGTTTCATTGCGTTGTTATGCTACATGAGGGGTGACATTTCAGTTTTTTTAAAGAATGCAAATGTAGAATACAATCCCTGGAGGTAGTACAGGTCCTCCATACTTTTCAGTTCAAGTGAACCATTTCTTTAGCACGGACTTTTCAGTAGCAGCTTCAGAGTCTGAACAGGAAAACCACTGACAGGTGCTTCTTGTTCACCCATTTTTTCTACAAGGTACTTCATGAAATTTTCGTCATTCAATTCAACAGCTGAATCAGAACGTGAAAAATAATTTTAATATATGTCAAATATTTGGTTGATGCAAGAATCAGCGTTTATAAATCACATGCTTTACATTTTGGGGGGGGAGGGGGTGAGAGTTGATATATAATCTCTACGCTGTGCCTAACATTGTTCCAGTTTTTGGGCTTAACAAAGTGAAAACGATTCAACAAACATGGAATTTATTCACTGTGTATAATCGTTTCATCGTTTGATTACAACAGCTCTCCCGCCAAGGGCATACGGAAGCTCATTGGTTAGGATAAATGGGTAAATCTAAGTATGCTTTCATTAGGCAAACGATCGGCGCTCCTCAAAGTAATTTTACACTACATGGTCTGGAGAGCAGAATCACAAGAGAAGTAGCATACAAGGAAGACAAGAGGACTGCAAACTAGCAAAATATTGATTAACAAAACCTGTCTGATACAAACCATTTTATTTTCGGTAGAATCAAACTGTAGGAAAGACACGTACTCCTTAAACTTCAGTTTCCGCCGCCAGTAGTTCTCGCCTATTATAGACACATTTTTAAAACTACCAAGCCCGGTTGTTCAAACGTTGGATAGCACTACCCGGCCACTTACTTGCATCTCGTTGAATAACACAAGAAACTATTGTGTTTATGCCTCGTTCTTTAAAGTGTTCGGACAAGGGGTCGGGTATTCTGCAGTTACTACCAAGCGGATAAGTATTGAGGAAACCAATTGCGTTACAGAACTAAAACTCTCTACCCTGCGTAGCGTAGCCTTGGATGTTGCAAGGTTAAAACAAAAGCATACTTACTGTGAAAAAAACATTTAGCCCATTTCTTTGAAAACTTCTTGGCCATGGTACAGGCAGACTTCGGATTGCTGTTGGCGTAACATTTCCGCTAGAGACAGCTCGACGGAGACACGAAACACCCCTTGGTGACAAGACGACGGCCATCTTGCTTTCGGTCGCGCCACTTCCGGCTTTACCCTTCCCTCCCATCACAGGGATTTTTGGTAGGTTGGCAATTTTTGTTTTTTTCAAATACGAAAATCAAAAAACGATTTTCATTTCGGATTTCATCAGCATTGATACTGTTTCCCGCAGTTTCGTTTCACATGAATAGCTTTGTCAAGTTTGAATTTTTTATAAGCTGGAATCTAGGGAAGTGGAAATAGACAGTATTCGTATTCCCCGACAGTCCTGGGACGAGTATGCCTTGATCATGAATGCGAGGCTCATGCGGGGAACTTCTCGCCAAGACGACAAACAAATATGAGAAAACTGCCGCTGAGTTTGCCGAATTTAAGGAAACTTTTTAACATTGTAAAGTTCCGAAGGGCTTACATACTTGAGAGATCATTATTTCAAACAACAAAAGGAAGATCTGCTCATTATTACTAAGAAAAACAGCGATCCTAACCATAATTATATTGATGAGAAGAGTGCTTGGTGAGCGAGTTTATAATTTAATATAAACAGAGATGTTCTCAAAATCCCGAAGCCATTTTAATTGTAATTTTCAGTGTTCTTTAAACTTTTTGAAGAATATCTTTTATTGATATGGACGTAATTATCGAAAGCCTGCGATAAAGTTGCAGTGATGTTATCACACCTACTATACAGATGAAATTTTCTAACAGAGCGGATGCAAAATCTTGAATGTGTATTTGAAGTATTAAAACCAAACGACTCATTCAGTGGATAATTACTCATCAGGACGGGGCTTAGCGTTCTGCACACAGTCCATGTGTATTTTAAGGAAGTTAAACCGGTTTGAACAAAGATGACTAGGTTAAGTTTATTTTTAAATTTAAGTTACATTATCTTCGGTAAAAACTGTGCGAGAGTACAAAAACGTGCACGCAGTTGACCACAGCGTTTGGTACAGACGATAATACTAAGCAGTTTAAACTCCACATTACAGATTCACACAAGAGAAAAAGAATAATAACAAGAAGAAAATTTAATAAAAAGGATTCGAGTATTGACATTTTGACACAATATACCATTTTCTTGATTACTTCTTGTTTCTTTTTTTGGCTTCGTGGCTTTTAAATTTTGCTGTTAGTACCACCAGCTCTTCCCACAGTTTTGTTTTTTGAAACAGATATCCCTTTAGCTTACCCGTGAGGTTTCAGCTTTTAAATCTTGTAGTTTTTTGCTGATTTCTATCGTTTTGCAGCGATTCAGCCGCGACTAACCAATGTTTGTTTGTGTTTTTGCCAAAAAGTTCCCCGCTTTAGCCTCGCAATCATGCTGTGAAGTCTCTCGTCCCAGGGCCGTCGGGGAATACGAATATCGTCTATTGAAAATACATTTTCAACTTCGGTACCAGGCAAAAATCTCAAAATTAAAGATTATCGTTTAGTTTTCCTTTTCCTTAAAAACAAGAAATGAAAGCCGCCACCTGGCCATTTTCAATTTTTGATTTTTGATTTTCAAAACATTGAAAATTGCTCTTCAATTTTACCTTTCGTAGAAACAAAAATTTACAATTAAGATTGTAAATTTGTGATTTTCAATTCTTGTGGGATCAAACAATAGAAATCTCGATTGTGAATTGTTGATTTTCAATTTTCAATT
>JBBMOI010000009.1:16587500-16602500 GCA_038088405.1 Porites divaricata | reverse complement strand
TAACTTAATGGCCTTGGCAATGTGAGACATTTTGGAAGCTCCGATTTGTGTCACGTGACTTATAATTGAGAATTGACGGTCAAATTGTTCACTCTAAAATGGGGAAAGGATAATGAAAGAGCAACAAGTTCTTTAAGGTATATTTCAGAGGCTGGTAAAAAGGTTCTGAAAAATTCGCCTTGTATGCGTGTTTACGTTATATACGAATCGCAAAATAAAAGGAAAAGGGCCACGTGACTTGTTAATTAGTTAAATAACTAATAGGATAAATAACATTTCCAATCATAGAAGGCGAATTTGCAATTTACGCTGTTTATGTAACATTTTGGTGGTGAAAATTCCTAAGATTAAGGATTGCAACCCTTCTCCGTTTAGGAAATCGTGTCTTGAGACGTCATTGACGAAACAAAGTCATGTGTTATTTGAAATCACGTTTTACGTGTTTTTTTCATTTAGCCACATTTGTAATTCCCTTTTCAGAATCACTGATGAAGTGGGATTATACAAAATATGCATATTTTTAAATATGGACTACAGAGACGGTAAAGGAAGACAGTTAGTATACTTACATAGCCGCCCACTATGGGACTGTAATTATGGGACTGTAATTACGGGACTGTAATTATGGGACTGTAATTAGGTAGTCAATATAGTGGGCGGCTATGTAAGTATACTTCCTTTACCGTCTCTGTAGTCCAACTCTCATTGGTTGAGGTTTTATGTAGTACGGTTTCCTTGGAGATGGAGTGAGGTCCCGCGTTGAGACTGAAGACAATTAACCACCAACGGGAAAGAATACTCAAAAGCAATTATGCGCTACTTATACACTTGTTCATATATCATGTCAGTTGTGTCATTCTGCTGTTACAACTTAACTCTTAGAGATCATCAACTAGATCAAAATTGAAGATCCTCCTGTTGTATACTGAAAATAACAAAGATGGTTTTTGCTAAACTTTACTTAAGTGCATTGCTTGGCGGAGTAGTCGGTGGTATCCTCACAATGCTGACTTTGAAGATTTTGGGAGCCAGGCCGAGAGAGCAGACAAGAGTAGATGTTGGCAACGGACGAGAAACAGGAGAAGGACGAATAGGGATTGGGGTTCAGGAATCTACAAAACTGGAACAAGAACATGATGAGAGGTGTTGCTAATAATGGTTAGCTGTTTATTTATGTATTTATGTATTTTTTTATTTATTTTCATAAAAGGTCTGGCGAAAATCGTAGTTCAGATAAGACGGGGCAGTGTGGGTCAGAAAGAAAAAGCGGAAACTTGCTCGTTTAATAATAGCACCTTATATATTCCTTAGTGTCGAGTTAAATGAACGTAAGGTTGATATCGGTTTTATTATGAAGGACCCTCCAGAGGTAAGATTTACAATGTTCGCAAGTTTTTATCGCATGTAGGAGTCCTTAATCCTTCAACTGTAAGTAACTGATTCAGTATTATGATTCAAAGTAGGCAGCAGACCAGAGCCTACGTTATTACCACGGACTCTCTCTTTCCACATGCTTTTACCTTGCCCATGCAAACATAAAAAATAAGTTATTTTCTTGTCTAACAACCTCAACAAAAAAGGCCAGCTTTTTTCTTTGGTCCTTGGCTGATTACATAAGCGGGCTTTTACTGTATAAAAAATTCCTTGATACCCTTAGGCTAGTATAATGCCTTACTTTTCAAAAATTGATGGCACAGGGTCGGTTTTTTATGGCTACGAGATATTTCTTCAAAACCCTTAACTAAAACCGGTTACCCTTAACCCTAAAGAGAATGCGATCATGCGTAACTTTATTAGCGATGCATGTAAAAATCCTTTTACATACATGCCAACAGTCCGTGACAGATCATTACGAAGCGAACCGTGAACAAGGTATTTTATCCTTGGTAGCTCATGCTCCAGAGGCCTATTCTCAAAATATCATTTAAGACACATAAAACTTTTTTTTCGATTTCTTAAACCTACCCGAGCAAACGTTGTGGAGATTACTCAGTGACAGGCGCTACGATTTATTTAAATCTAGAATCATGGAATTGGCTGGAAAACTTCACTGTATAGAGGCTAACACATATTTGCATAACATTGCATGTTTGAGGCATCAACGAACATAATTTAAGCTATACAAAAATGAGTATCAGTTCTAATACCAATAAGTTTTGTTTTTGTTTATTTCTACAGCAGCGCCAACAGCCCCAAAGAGGCTCCAGAAGCTTCAGTTCAAGATGTTGCCCTTCAGCTTAAATCTTAGTTATTAAAGCACACATTTTTAGAAATTACGCACCATTAATTATCAACATACATCTACATTAATATCAATAATGAATAAGTTAACAGGTCATGAGATTTAGTGCACGATCAGTGATTCAGTTCTGATGAAAATATTTTGTAGCATGTCACGGTCTTTTTCGTAATAGTCTGGTGTTAAAATAACAATGTAAAGTTCAAGTCCCGGGGTTTAAGTTTATGCCATATTCCAATCAAATGCTGTGTCATCGTAGTTTTCGTGTCAAGCACTAGTCAGTTTGTAAGTGAGAAACAACTTTTCTACAGCAAATACATCAGTGTAATAATATAATCGGTAAATCTGTGAGAATAAGAAGAAAGAACACCGTAACTATTCTGTCTTCCCACTTAAATATTATACTGATTAGCTATCAGAGCGAACTGTCTCAAACACGGTATTCCATTTCAAAAACCTGTGATACATGATGAACATTCTAAGGGAAGGCGTCTTAATTCTAATTAGGGAGCTTAATTAAGCAGCAACGACGGCGAAGGCTACGTAAAAGTCACTTAAAAAGTGAAGTCGAGCTGCTTCAAACTCCATGTGGTTCAATTCGTCAAATAATGGCAATATTGTATCGAAGTTCAGGAAAAGATAAAGTCGTTGTCTTGAGTTCTTGTCCTCCACAAAACGTGAAATTAGGTATTTTCACATGACGGAAATTACCCTGCTAGCGAGGCTTTTCCCTTGTGTTTCTCAGCGTTGTACTGCCATTCTCTTCGCGGTTTTGGTTGCTCGCGTTTTGTTTTGGTTGTGAACCAGCCGGGGAAAAGACCTCTGCCGACAGCCGCTTGCGATTCCTGTTGAACATGCGCTGTAGATACCTCCAAGATCTAGGAGGTAATCACATGACTAAACCGGTTGTGGAACCGGTTTTATCAACTCGCTCATCTTTTATGTACTAGTTTGCTGTGCAAAAGTGAGCCCGCTATATCAACATGGCGAGTGCGAGTCATTCCCGTGGGAAATTTGACTCATGAATACATGAGCAAACTCCGGCGGCGGCATCGTATTACCGACACGTGACAGAAATTCCATGGTAACTGCATTTTCATCTCGCGCATGTTCAACAGGAATCGCAAGCGGCTGTCGGCAGAGGTCTTTTCCCCGGCTGGTTCACAACCAAAACAAAACGCGAGCAACCAAAACCGCGAAGAGAATGGCAGTACAACGCTGAGAAACACAAGGGAAAAGCCTCTGCTAGCAGGGTAGACGGAAATGTACAAAAAGTGGGATTTTTGCCATTCTTGCCGCTGTCTTACCGATTGTTTTTTTGCCGATCTCGTTGACGTCGACGTCGTCGTTGCTTAAGGTAATTATAATACACTCATAATACTTCCACACTTAACACGGGCAAAACATTGTTAAATTACTCCGTAAATCTCTCGCTTTCTCCACATAAATCGTCACATGGAACTTTTTTCAACTCACTGACAATCGATTTATTCAAGATCCCGGATGTAAACCAGCGGTTGAAAAGGAGACATACAGCCCCCGCCTTGCACACAATTTTTTACTAAGTCTTTGGCCTGGTCAGAAATCAGCATGAATTTCCATCTTGCCTAATAGATTTCAACCCTAGAACCTACTTTGTGAGGCCAAAGACTTGTCACTGCCTACAACAAAGCTCGCGCGCAATATCCACTCTTTCCGTCTCAAGCCCGGGATCAGTCTTTCACCCGTGTAGCCCGAAATGAGACGAAATACCAGAAGATATTGGACGCAGCAGACTTTGCCAGACTTGAGAATTGTTCCTTCATAAGGCTTAATGATGCCTTCCAGAAAACTTTGCTCAAGGCAGCCAAAAAAACTCTAAGACAACTCACTATGAGAGCCGAGTTCAGTCTAATACGCGCGCTGATTTCAAACTGACATACAGAGAGAATTATGGGAAGTTATGAAAAACATTTTTTGTTAGGGGGTGGGGGGGGAGGGGTAATAGATTAATAGCCACTGAGGAAGTCATCAAAGTCTAGCTACTGTGGCCTATCTGTTACCGATTAAATAAATAAAAAGTAACTGCGAAAAAAAAAACTGCTCTGCTACGAGACTCAGTCAGAGGGTATATAAGAGAGATTTCTGTAGCCACGTTTTTGCAAATCCAGACAGATATATTTTTAATGGAATGAATTTTTTCAATCGAAATTAAGTGTCTTTTTTTTTTTAATCGAAAGGCATTTGCTTGCCAGTTTACATGGGGTTGTAGATTTGAGGGCAAATGCGGTATTTACCATCTTTGCCCTTTATTTAACCTTAGTTTGCACTTCTTTGCACCAAAATTTACTTAAAAGCAAATTTGGTGCAGTGCAGTCTAGGATCAATGAACCATAATAATAATAATAATAATGATCCTTATTTAACCTTTTTGCAGCATAAGCTGAATTACAAGGCGGGTAATTAATTACATACAAATACCTCGGAATTATGACACATAAATATAACTGATTATGATAAGACATATCCCATTTCGCTAATTTAAACGTGATTCTGGTATCTGATGGTGTAAAAATTTCCAAATCTGTTAGTTCTTGAGGAGGCCGCGGGCACAAAAACAGATTCTCCTGTTTTCTGAAAAGAAAGAATTGTGAACTGGGTGTGCTCATTTACATAAGGATCACAGTTCACGTCTACCATTTGCCGGCGGTTATTTTGTAGTGAGATGGTAGTCCGCTTGTGATATAGGTGATGCATGAATAATGAGTTTAAAACAAAGGAAAAGAAACTTTAAACTAAGGTAAAATTCATCACAACAGATATACCTGACAAATTAAGTGACGTAGATCAATTGCCCGAAGCCGGAGTCTTCTGCTGTGTACAGAGAATAACAGAGATGGATTTTCCTAAAGTTTACTTCTTCAGTGCGTTGCTTGGCGGAGTAGTCGGTGGTATCCTTACAATGCTGACTTTGAAGATTTTAGAGGCCAGGCCGAGAGAGCAGACAAGAGTGGAAGTTGACAACGGACGAGAAACAGGAGAAAGACAAATAAGGATTGGGGTTCAGGAATCTACAAAACTTGAACAAGAACATGATGAGAGGTGTTGCTAATAATGGTTAGCTGTTTATTTATGTATTTATCTATATTTTTTATTTATTATCATTATGTTCTGGCGAAAATCGTAATTCAGGTACGATGGGGCAGTGTGGGTTAGAAGGAAAAAGTGGGAATTTGCTCGTTTAATAATAGCACTTTAGTATACATTCCTTTAGAGTGTCGAGTTATATGAACAAAAGGGTGATATCATTTTTATCATGAAGGACCCTCCAGAGTCTAGATTTACAATGTTATTAAGCTTTTATCGCACGTTAGGAGTCCTTGTTCCTTAGGCAACTGTAAGAGGCTGATTTATAGTTATAATGCACAGTAGACCATGCCTGCCCTATTACCACAGACGTGCGTTCTTTTTGCACATGTTCTGACCAAACAAAAAAAACGTTAAGTTATTTTCTTATCTAAAAACCTCGTCAAATTAAAAAGACAAGCTTTTTTCTTTGGTCCTTGCTTGATTACATAGGCGGGCTTTTACTGTGTGAAAAATTTCTTGATACCTAGTATAATTCCTTTTCAAAACGTTAGGGCGCAGAGTTGCATTGTTCTCTTGACTAGTTATCCTTCCGTCATTCTGAGGAATACTTTAAAAATTAATCCCCTGATGCGTTACGAGATTCGACCAATCAGAATGCGTTATTTGTGGAGTGATATTCGCGCTTGGAAAGATGAAAATAAAATTTAGGACAATCAGTACTCTCTATTGTAAACTTGGTCGATATTGGGCTTATGAAACACTTGATCGTAGAGAACATGATTATTTCATTCAGTCTCACTTCACACGCCTTTTCTTTGTGTCAAAGGGAAAAGCATGCGATCCAAGCTAACCATCTGAAGATACTAAACATCAATAACCCGAGAGGCATTAAACAATGGAATTGCTTGAAAGTTTCCATAATTTTGGATTGCTGTAACTGAGAAATCGAAACTTCAACTGATTTTCATTAGCTGAGTGTGAGATAGAGATCTTTGTGCTCGTCTCAGCGTGAGATAATAATATGCAGATCTTGAAGAAAAAAAAAAACAGTATTCGCCCTCTCTCAAATATAGCCCCGGGCTAAAATCAGTGGCGCCAATCAGCCATGGTATTGTTTTGCTATTACAACGCTTCATCCATATTACTGACAGCTTCAGCGCGTTGGTTTTAAGAGACTATGAGTCGTTCAGACGAATACTGAGAGAGAGGGAATGGAGCTTTAGCAACGACGACGGCGACGGCAACGAGGACGTCAAAAACAATAGGCTAAGTCAAGAATTCTTGGTTAAGTAGACAAAACAACAACTTTGCACCACACTTTTTGTACATTTCTTCGCCGTCCTTGCACGACTACGAAGGTGAAACTGCCTAATTGCATGTTTTATGGAGAACGTAAACAAGCAACGTAAACGTAAACTTTAAAGCGGTCCCCAATAAATCAAATCCTGGTAAATTCGCCTACATTTTACATTTTCAACGATTTGGAATAAACGGGACAAAGTTTGACACAACGCAAATTCATTTTAAAAGTCACGTTCGGCGTCGATGCTAAACGTTCTAAAATTTCTTTTCTAAAATTTCTTGACTTCTATATCTTATTTGAAAGTTATTTCTAGTTAACAGATTTAATTGTATATCGCATCTTTAGGGCGGGGCTGGTCAGCCTTGAAAGAGGATTCAGTTGTCCTCTGTTGGCACCCTTTATGTATCTATTCTTCTGTTTGCTCATTCTCTCTTTTTACCATCCATTTTAAATGCAAATAAAATTGTTAAAAATCGTAACCCTTTATTCAAAAGGAAACACCACAGGATTTCCTCCATAGATTCAAAATTTAGTTAGAACCTACTCGCTCGTTTCCATCATAGGCTGGGAGCAAAAGGGTTAGAGGAGCTGTGTCACGAAATTTATCAAAATTCAAACAGAAAGAATGAGCCAGCAAATTTACTGAAACGTTAAAACTGCTGCTCAAAAATTTAAAGCAAGGTATAAATTCACTCCCCTAGTTTTTGGAACCAACGGTTGGATGGGACTGAGCCGACTGCAATGGTTTTCTCAAACGCCTAGCCGAGAAGCTCTCAGAAAAGAATGAGGAACCTTATCACATTACTATTACTTGGATTAGAACATTGCTTTCTTTTGAGATTTAAAGGTCGGTACACACATGCGTAAGAGGTTATAGGACACCCTTCCATAAAATTCCACAAGGGGATTTTATTGATGACTGCCGCTTTTAAAATTGCTACCCAAGCATGTGTGATAATGGCGTGAGCTCATAAATGAGTTTAGTTGAAATGAACCGTTTTTTAATTGAATTTTTTTTCTAACATATATCTGTCTGGATTTGTTAAAACGTGGCTAAAGACATTTCAAGCGGATTTTAACTATTTGACATCTAAGTGGAATAGGAAGCAGTTCAAAGTCACTAGCTGAAGCTAAACAATGACAGCATTATTGCTGGCAATAGACGGTAAAGTTGCCTCGCAGAAGTAACAGGATTTTGCGATGAAATAAACAACATTTGAAAGGTCCAGAAATTGTAATCTTTTAGCCAGTCAAATCGTGAGGCCACAGCTCAGTGTCGTCCGAACACAGATTAAGAATCCACAATCTTTGAGCGCAGAATAGGCTTTCTAAGACAAAATCACCTAAACTAAAGACTCACGAAGCGTTTCAACCTCGTTCCCAGGGTTCTCTCCTACCCGCCCCATGGAGCGAGAGAGACAGAGACCCTGGTAAACGCTGGTCACGTGTCTCCCAGAATCTGGGAGATTACAAACAAACGATTTGGGGAAGGGGCAGGTAAGTGTGAGATTTGTCCCTACAGATCGTAGACAGGTCAGTGTAGTCATGAAACTGTGTACCTGACCTGTTCTTGAACGCCGAAATTAATGCACAAAATCCTTTGACAGCGAAAGCGTAACTTCCTGCAGAATATCTGGATGTTAATTGGATGTTTAGCAGCGATGCTTTCATTTCGCACATGCAACGGAAATCGCGGAGGATTCACCGTTTGTGCAGTCAAAAATAATTTAGGTATCCTGGTAGTAGGATTCATACCGAAACGGACTAGATTTGAATTGCCGTTTCTATGTTGTGGAGGCCACTTAAGGAAACAAATGTACAGTATCTGTATGTGTTTTCAAGACTAGCTACTATTATGGAGGGCGCCGAAATAATGTATCAAGCGTTGCTGTCCTCCGACCTTGAAGCAACAGGAAGAGAGAATACGCGGCCCGCACAGTCAGGCTGATTGTTAGCTATTGTTCAAATCGAAAGAGGTAAAGAGAATCTTGAAAGAAAATGTTTTTAGCTAAGGCTCTGTGTTTTTTAATTTTTCTTTTTTTGGTCCTCGTTTATAATTATCAGGATGGCGGTAAGCTTCTTTGTAAACAAATATGATATGGCGTGCACGACTGCCAACCGTTTATTGTTCCGTCCTTATTAATTTTCTGGATGTTTAGGTATGCTTTAGAGGATTTTTCGAAATCACTGAGCCACATGTGTTTTTAAATAAAGTTTTCATATGGACCATAAACAAGAAAGCCTTTCGCTTGGAAGGTTATGTTGTCTGTTTTGTCTCTGTTTATACTATTTCCTGTTGTCTTCCATGTCGCGTTTGTACATAATTATTTTTATCTTTGATCTATTTACCACTTTTCTTTTGCCGCATCATAGCAAAGGTTAAGGGGTGGAAAATGCTGACATTTTAGGCTATAGCTTTCCGTGAAGTCACTAGATTGATCGTAAATGTGTTAACTGAATTCCTTGCTCTCAATGTAACTGCCATGTTTTGTCACGTACGGGGTTTTGTCACGCCGAACCGCTAAGACCGCAAATGGTGTAGGTTTATTTGGCCCGATTACCAGCCGCTGACAAGCATTGAAACTTTTAATATCGAAATTCAACATACAGGGATTTTACCTTCAAAAAATTGACTCTCTTGTGTATAACGCAAGATCGTAGATTTTTAGCGATTGGTGTCATCGGTTAAACGGTCTTAAACCGGCGACAATGCTAGTTTTTTTTTCCTTCTCTGGTAATTCAGTTGTTTATCTGATAGTTTGGTTTAGGCAGAAATTCCCCTTAGTTTCAGTCATAGTTGTAGTAGGGTTGGCAAATCTATCTTGCTGTTGCGACCACTGAGTGAACGTTGCGAATAAACCAGACACAAAAAATGCGAGACAAAGGACTCCTCCCTCAGAATTAATTTTGGTCTGGAGCCACGTGACCAACGTTTTCCAAGGTCTCTGTCTCTCTCGCCCCATGGGGCGCGTGGGAGAGAACCCTGGGAACGAGGTTGGAAGCGAAATACGCTTGTCACAATCTACGAGGTCAACCGCACATACCTGAGATTTGTCTGTCAACACTTTCGGTAAATCACACAATAAGCGACTTTGGCGGCAATTGCAACACTTCCCAAAACCACTCGTACTGATTGCAGACGTTAGTTCCCTTTGTTTGTGGTATGGTAATGTATGATAATGAGTTTAAAACAAAGGAAAAAAAATTAAACTAAGGATAAAATTGAATCACAACAGATATACCTGACAAATTAAGCTTTTAGAGAACAGTGACGTAGATCAATTGCCCGAAGCCGGAGTCTTCTGCTGTGTACAGAGAATAACAGAGATGGATTTTCCTAAAGTTTACTTCTTCAGTGCGTTGCTTGCCGGAGTAGTCGGTGGTATCCTTACAGTGCTGACTTTGAAGATTTTAGAGGCCAGGCCGAGAGAGCAGACAAGAGTGGAAGTTGACAACGGACGAGAAACAGGAGAAAGACAAATAAGGATTGGGGTTCAGGAATCTACAAAACTTGAACAAGAACATGATGAGAGGTGTTGCTAATAATGGTTAGCTGTTTATTTATGTATTTATCTATATTTTTTATTTATTATCATTATGTTCTGGCGAAAATCGTAATTCAGGTACGATGGGGCAGTGTGGGTTAGAAGGAAAAAGTGGGAATTTGCTCGTTTAATAATAGCACTTTAGTATACATTCCTTTAGAGTGTCGAGTTATATGAACAAAAGGGTGATATCATTTTTATCATGAAGGACCCTCCAGAGTCTAGATTTACAATGTTATTAAGCTTTCATCGCACGTTAGGAGTCCTTGTTCCTTAGGCAACTGTAAGAGGCTGATTTATAGTTATAATGCACAGTAGACCATGCCTGCCCTATTACCACAGACGTGCGTTCTTTTTGCACATGTTCTGACCAAACAAAAAAAACGTTAAGTTATTTTCTTATCTAAAAACCTCGTCAAAAAGACAAGCTTTTTTCTTTGGTCCTTGCTTGATTACATAGGCGGGCTTTTACTGTGTGAAAAATTTCTTGATACCTAGTATAATTCCTTTTCAAAAAGTTAGGGCGCAGAGTTGCATTGTTCTCTTGACTAGTTATCCTTCCGTCATTCTGAGGAATACTTTAAAAACTAATCCCCTGATGCGTTACGAGATTCGACCAATCAGAATGCGTTATTTGTAGTGATATTCGCGCTTGGAAAGATGAAAATAAAATTTAGGACAATCAGTACTCTCTATTGTAAACTTGGTCGATATTGGGCTTATGAAACACTTGATCGGGGAGAACATGATTATTTCATTCAGTCTCACTTCACACGCCTTGTCTTTGTGTCAAAGGGAAAAGCATGCGATCCAAGCTAACCATCTGAAGATACTAAACATCAATAACCCGAGAGGCATTAAACAATGGAATTGCTTGAAAGTTTCCATAATTTTGGATTGCTGTAACTGAGAAATCGAAACTTCAACTGATTTTCATTAGCTGAGTGTGAGATAGAGATCTTTGTGCTCGTCTCAGCGTGAGATAATAATATGCAGATCTTGAAGAAAAAAAAACAGTATTCGCCCTCTCTCAAATATAGCCCCGGGCTAAAATCAGTGGCGCCGGCAGCCATGGTACTGTTTTGCTATTACAACGCTTCATCCATATTACTGACAGCTTCAGCGCGTTGGTTTTAAGAGACTATGAGTCGTTCAGACGAATACTGAGAGAGAGGGAATGGAGCTTTAGCAACGACGACGGCGACGGCAACGACGACGTCAAAAAATAATAGGCTAAGTGAAGAGCTCTTGGTTAAGTAGACAAAACAACAACTTTGCACCACACTTTTTGTACATTTCTTCGCCGTCGTTGCACGACGACTACGAAGGTGAAACTGCCTGATTGCATGTTTTATGGAGAATGTAAACAAGCGACGTAAACTCGAAAGCGGTCCCCAATGATCAAATCCTGGTAAATTCGCCTACATTTTAAATTTTTCAGCGATTTGGAATAAACGGGACAAAGTTTGACACAACACAAATTCATGAGTACGCGGAAAGATAAATATTTCTAGAAGAGTTATTAAACAATTGCAAAGTTAAGCCAAGTTTTCATGACGAAAACACTTTTACGCTGAAGAGGATTAGAACGTGCAAGCGCGCGGATAAAACAAGGCACGAAAAGGGCACGCTTTAGTTCAATAGCTGAATGGGCAGAATGGGATATGAGACTTTTTATTCATTCTCTTTGTCAGACAGCTGAAACACACAATTTAAATGCTTTTTTTGATAAAGCTGTGTAAAGCAAGCAAGCCATGCTACTCAAAAGCGACAATAAGTCCCGCTCTTTTCGATGAAACACTTTCTAGGAGACTGAAATGAAAGATGTTTTTCTCCGGGTAGCCGGGTGCGAATCTATTTAAATGAATCGACGGAGCGCGAGTTTTGAATGCTGAGTTTACCACTTTGAGCTTAATAACCCACTGGAGCGCGAGATTTGAAAGCTGAATTTAAAAACCTGTTAAAAAAAATCTTTGAATGCAGTATGAACGATATTCGCGAAGGGCCGTAAACAACCTTTGCCAATGTGTAACCGAACCGATAGGGTGACGACAGTATTTTTGTCCCTCTCCCCCTCGGTGAGTTTCGCTTTGAGGCAAATGTAACCCTTACCCTCCCCCCGAGGAATTTAGTCACTACTTGACACTCGCCGAAGTTTCAAATTTACCGCCTCGGTAGTCATCGGAATTTTGCATGTGTAAAGACGCCATTGTAAATGACCAAATATGGCCAATTTTACAACAGAAAACAATTCCTATTGTTTTCGAATTGGACCCGCTGTTCTTGATACGATTTAAACAATTATGAGAGTGCAAAGGGGGGAGGGGTACCCAATTCTCAATTAACTGTTAATTTTTCGGCCAAATATCAGTTAACTACTAAGTTTGGTTAGTTATTAACTTTCACTTTCCTACAGCGAATATTATTCTGTCACAAGCCGAATTTTCTTTACTTCAGCACGTCAAAAACTTTTGGGGGTAGTCCTTAATAAAATCAAGGCATAAGAAAATTCACATAAACTCAGCCACAAGTACAATTTATAAGTAACTGAAAATATAGAAAAGAACATAATTACCTAACCAAAGAAGTAAAAATGGTTAAGCGATAGCTATTAAGACCCCTATCAACCGATTTTTGCTGTACAAATTAGATTGCTTTACAAATTAGATTAAGTCGTATAACCATCAATATGACACCAGCCTCATAGATCCAGACGCACCAGTCATGATCTCGTACTGATCTTCCCGACCTGCCATAAACTACTTCAAAGTCACCTTCTTCGTCACTTTCATTATCTGAATCAGTCTCGTACTTATCTGGTTGTTGTATGTCCTGTATCTTGTTGTTGGACTAAGTTTCAATCCATTTTCAGTCCTTGCAATCCATTGCAACAGACGACGGGAAACAATATCAATGCCAAAATATAGTCTTAGATAACAAAACTGGACCATTATTTTTGGAATTCAATTGATGTAAAAAAAAAGTTTTAGCTTTTAAAAAAGATGGCAAATAACATGACATAGTCCTGTGACGCTGGTGGCAAAGATGCCGCTTTATCTCGAGTTGATGCGCTTCTTATAGTTCGTTGACAACACAAGTCGAACGTTCTCTATCCAGTCCCTCATCGCAACTTCATCTTCTTTTGTCAGTGTTTGCAACGATGGGAGGGACATGATAGTTTAGAGAGCTGACAAAGGTATGAAAGTATTTGACACGGGACAATTCGAATTTTCTTGAGTGTAGCTTACTTCGAATTGGTCGTTTAAGCGAATCCTTCACTGTAGTTCCAAAGTCTTGGGCGTAGTTCAAAGCACTAAATGTTTTGTGTTGAAGTGAAAACCCGCGTGCAGGTTTTCCACCTGCGTTGTCAGAAGTTTTTTGTACCTTGATACAGACTTTGTCGACATCCTCTTTCGCGTCCTTCAATGTTACCTTTTTCTTAGACGTAACTTATTTCGGTAGCGCATCGCGTATTTCAAAAGCGTCATAAAGATATCCAGGGTTTTAAGAAATAAAACTGTTTCAGAAAGACCGGTTTAAACACGAGCATAGTAGTCTCAATAGTTAGAACTGCAACATTATTTACAAAAATCATTTCCGTCGTAAGTACAAATGCCATGTACCTAAAAGAAAGATGCTGATTTCTTTCCCGGGGGTGGGGGTACTTGGGTTAATTTTTGCTGGGTATGTGCCACTACCCTGCTAGCAGAGGCTTTTCCCTTGTTTTTTTCAGCGTTGTACTGCCATTCTCTTCGCGGTTTTGGCTGCCCGCGTTTTGTTTTGGTTGTTTCTGTGCCGAGGAAAAGACCTCTGCAGACAGCCGTTTAGGATTCCTGTTGAGCATGCGTATTAGATACCTCCAAGATCTAGGAGGTAATCACATGACTAAACTGGTTGTGGAATCGGTTTTATCGACTCGCGCATCTTTTTTGTACTAGTTTGCTGTGTAAAAGTGAGCCCGCTATATCAACATGGCGAGTGCGAGTCTTTCCCGTGAAAGTTTCAACGACGCAGTTGAAAAGGCTTTAGAAGCCCTTAAAGATAGTTCAATCGAGTCTTTGACTAAATATCAATCCAAAGCTTTGTTTCTTGCATTGGATGGCGAAGATACATTCGTCAGTTTACCAACGGGTCATGGGAAATCGTTGATATATCAACTAGCTCCATCGGTCTCCAAGCATCTTGGCCTCCTCAGTGAAGTGCCGATTGTACTCGTTATTTCCCCGCTGAACGCTCTGATAGATGATCAGATAGCCTCAGTTACCAAGCTAGGAATTACAGCCAGTAAGCTCGATGCCTCATCTCTTGAAGATACTGTCAGTTTGGCTGGTCATGAAATCCTCTTCACCAGCCCAGAAGTGCTAGAAACATCGTATTACCGACACGTGACCCAGAAATTCCTTGGTAACCGCATTTTCATCTCGCGCATGCTCAACAGGAATCCCAAACGGCTGTCTGCAGAGGTCTTTTCCTCGGCACAGAAACAACCAAAACAAAACGTGAGCAGCCAAAACCACGAAGAGAATGGCAGTACAACGCTGAGAAACACAAGGGAAAAGCCTCTGCTAGCAGGGTAATGTGCCACTGGCCTCTCAGAGCCCCTACTCCATTCTAGTCTATTCTATGGCCAATTATAGAGCCAATCTTAGTCACTTCTGAGCATGCAAATGTAATTTTCGCGATCCCAACTTAGTCACTTTTAATTGATGGATCTACCTTACCAATCCTTTACTCCTAAAATGAATTGACCTATTTTTTAAAGTGAATGAAGAATACTTTACTTTTCCACCTACCGTACAAACATTATGGTACCTTTGCTAACAGTAAATATGAAGAACTTGGTT